>JBCNJP010000023.1:75146374-75166374 GCA_039602395.1 Deinandra increscens subsp. villosa | reverse complement strand
CCAATAGTTTTTTTAATAATTTTCTTTTAAATAAAATTACAAAAAATGTTTTATGAAAACTATTTAAAAACCCAGTTTTTAAACAATTTAAAACTTTTTTTTTAAAAATAACTGTTTAACAAAACTGTTTAAAAAGCATTTTTTTAGAAATTGTATACAAAAGTTTTTTTAAAACTATTAAAATTTTCTTTTTTTGAAATTAACTGTTTAAAAAACGTTTTTTAAAAACAAAACTTTTTAAAAACGTTTAAAAAAATTTTAAAAACGTTTAAAAATTATTTACAAAGGTTTAAAAAAACAATTTAAGAACTTTAAAAAAACTGTTTAGAACGTTGTTTTTTCAAACTTTTGAAAAGGATTTTTTTTTAAAAATGGTTAAAGAAGCTTTTTAAAAACTGTTTCAAATATTAAAAAACTTTTTAAAAAACATTTTATATAAATAAACTTTTAAAAAGGTGTTTAGAAACGTTTTAAAAAAACTTTTGAAAAATATATTTTTTAATGAAAAAAACAGTTTAAAGAGAATGTTAAAAGATGTCAAAAGATGTCAAAAGATGTTAGAAGTGGCTGGGCCACATCTGCATCAAGAAGAGTCTGCGCAGACATTTTTTAATGATACATCTTTGGAAAAACAAATAGTCTGTAGACCTAAATGTCTGTGCGTGGCCTGTGTGGCGCAGTCATAAGAGGACAGTAAGTGTTTTTTCAGAAAAACAAACATCAACTAAAAGACAAAAAGTCAAACTTGTGACATTGTTTACCTTGAACATACGTTTAAATAGAAAATATACAAAAGGCTATGATGACGTATGTCCGGTTAGGATGACGTGACAAGTAGACAGACACGCATATTCAACCCAAAACAACGCACAAGTCACGAGTGTCGGCCTGGCAACCAGCCAGCCGACAGATAACACATAGAAGATAGTTGGCCCCATCAAGGTCGACACATAACACGTATCACAGGTCGACCCTCAAGAGGTCGACCAACCATCCGCTTAGTATCGGTTACACGACACAACAATAGTCGACCCTCGAGCACGACAAGTCCGAGACGGGCACCATAGACCAACGCTCCCACAATAACAGGTCGGCGTGTCGACACTCGACCTGACTCCACAATTAATGCCATTACCCAAAATGTGTACTGCAGGAGTTTGGCACAGTCCAAGACGCAGACCTGCAGCATACCTCCTTTGGGCAATTAGCATTAATGACGATACAAGACAAAGGTTGAGGGTTATAAATACACCCTAACCACCAGGTTAGAATTCATTCAATGCGCTTAGCTTCGACTTGATTACACTTAATCTCTCGAAACGCATACCTATTCTCACGCCCGAGCTTGGTCGCAGGACTCCCTGTCCTGCCCTCCAAGAGCAACGGTATTTCTTTGTTTTGCAGATACTAGCCGAGCCGAGACCATCTGACCGAAGGATCACAGTTTCACACCCTGTAGTCGATCTATCGGTGTAGTTCGTCCTAGACTTCGGTCTATCTAACTACTCGCGGTAGCCCGATTCTATATTGGCGCCATCCGCACGGTACTTAGTACAGTCTACACGATGACTAACCATCACGATGAACAGAACTCCGAAGAAGACTTTATCACCCCAAGGGGAAAAAACACAACAGCTGGATCGTCTGGCACAACTGACTCTCAAACCCTGACGCTCACACCGGAGTTGGTAAGCCAAAATTTCTTACACCTCCGACAGATGTTGAACGAGCACGTAGCTGCTAAAAGAGTAAAGGGTATACACATACAGCTATCCTACGACGAAGAAGAGCTCATCATCAATGATGAAATGCCACCACCACCGGGAGGGGCCGCTAGCCAACCCAGACTGACAGCCGTCGTAACCGAAAGCACTACGGTGTCGACTCAGACACTAAAACCCACACTACCAACACCTGCCTCAGTCATTGGGGTAGGACCCATACCAACGCTGGGCACCTCGGGTCCGATACCATTCTCGTTCAACCAACAGCACCTGATACCATTCTCAGGTCAACAATTCTATCCCTACCCACCGTTATAAACCCATATGGGGCACCAGCCTACCAAATGCCACCATACTCACCATACGGCATGCCACTACAACCACCGGGTCCAATACCACCGCCAAACCAAAGCACAGGCCCTTGGCCACAGTTGAACACGTGGGTCGAAACCCCAGTATTAAGGGTAGAAGAACCAAAGGACACCAGTGCTGACGATTTCTCTCTACCTTACATCCCGGAGGAAGAGAGTAAGTTAACCGAAAGAATAGAGAACTTCGTGTGCCCACCAAAGACGAAGCTGCCAAGCACAATAAAGATGTATGATGGTAGCACCGACCCCGAGGACCACTTGCATGCCTTCAAGTCAGCTGCAAACATAGAAAAATGGTCCATCCCTGTATGGTGCAAGATGTTTGTGCAAACTGTTGATACATAATCTGTGCGCTATGTGAAGTATCTGAATGAGACGATATGATGATCAAAGACAAGTTATGCTGCTCGCCGAACTAGGTCCGAACCTAAGTTTCGGACCAGGCGAACTTGGAGTTCGGCGGGGGTTCGGACCAGACGTGTATAAATAGGAACTTGTGCTTTGAATGTTGTAACGGTGATAGACTAGTTGACAGAGACCAGATCATAACTATGTGTTTTTGAGAGTGTTTCTCTAGAGAGCTTCATTGAGAGTTTGTAATTGAGTCTTTGTCGATTTCAATAAAACAAACTATTATTTACGTCTCGTTTTCATCTCGTTCTCACTCTACGATCAAGCAAACCTCTAGTAAGATCCGTCTTACAGTTTTTCAATTGGTATCAGAGCAAATCCAGGTTGCTCTATTGCGTTTGCTTTGATCGTGGTCGTTTTCTTGATAAAACGAGTGCAATTCATTTCTGAAACATTTCTGTTGCTAAAATCACGTTAACTACTGAAAATCTCGCTCAAATATGTTTAAATTGCAGGTTTTGACCAAAAACTTTATTTCAGTCGAGTTCGTGTGTTTGCCAATTAACCGTCATCCGAACATCAGGTTCGTCCAAATAACCGCTCCGAACCTTAAGTTCGTGTGAAGTTCGGAGAGAGTTCGGGGAGAGTTCGGAAGAAGTTCGGACCACATTTGGAAGGGGTTCGAGTGTATTCAATTCGGATAGAGTTCGTCTAAGGTTCGGACGAGGTCAACTGAAGTCACGTTCGGATATAGTTCGGAATGAGTTCGGACAAAGTTCATCCATAGTTCAGATCAAGTTTGGACAGGGGTAGATTTTTGGGCCGTTTCACGGAAACTGACGTAACTTGAGAACCATTAAGAGTTACAGAACCTAATACCAGCCAAAACGACTGTATCGGAAAGATCTACACTTTTCCTTGCCTAAAAGCTAGTACTCTCCGGTTTGGTACCCAAAATCCGCTTGGAAGACCTTCATTTTCAAGTTTGAAGTTTTGATATCGAAATTCTCAATTTCCAAAAATGTACGAAGTTGAGGTGTTCATTGAACTTCATCGTCAAAATGTGCCAAAGTTGATAAATCTTGAAGATTATTATGGTTGGGCACCAAATTTTAGAGCTTATATTGTTGATTTGGATAAAAATTTATGGATACCGGTTACTAATGGATTTAAGTATCCAACTTATTATGGGGGTGATTTTAAGGAGATGCATAATTTTTCAAGTGAAGAAAGGAAATCGTATGATCAAAATGAAAAGGCTGTTGCACTTATTCTGTTAGCTTTGCCTAAAACTCTTAAAAGTCAAATCAGGAAGTATCGAAAAGCAAAACTGAGATGGGATTTTGTAAAGACACAGTGTGAGGAACATATATCTAAAATTTCATAGAAAACAATTGATCAAGATTTGAAGTTTAAAGGTATGATTGAAGAGTTAGAGAATAAGGTGGGAAAGTTGACTGAAGAGAATATTTTTCTGACAAAAGAAGTGAAGAAATGGAAAAATAAAGTTTGTGATGGTTTAGCTGCCGAAATTCAAAAGGATATGTCTGCATCGTGTTCAAATTATTTGGAATTTTCTAGTATTAAGGAAGAATGGTTGAAAGAGAAGAATATGTTGATTGAAGAATGTAATAAGGCAAAAGCTAATGAAAAGGAAACTGTTGAAGATTTTGATGCTTTATTTGCGAAATGTCATCCGCTTCAACAAAAATATGAAAATGTTAATAAAATTGATGTCGAAGCTGCTCATAGCATAATTCAACTTCAGGAGGAACTCATAAAGTTGCGTGATGAAAATGGTGAGGTTCAAAGTCAAAATAACATTTTAAAACAAAATGTTATCTATTATAAGAAACAGGTTGAGAAAGTTACTACAGAAGTTCTGGAAGAGTGTCGCTTGAGAGAATGTCATAAAAATGATTATAACAGACTGTCGGACAAGTACTTTGCTTCGCAGAAAGAGTTGATGGAAGCTAATATGAAAACAGCTGAACAAAAGATAGAAATTTTTGACTTGCAGAGGAAATTGAAAAATTGTAACAATTCACCAACTTTTCTGAATTATTTGTATAAGCTGGAGAAGAGTCAGGAGAATGGTAAAGATGCAAGTCTTCATCAAGTTCCTGCTCCCGTGGATATTGAAATGTCTGTTCCAGTTATACCATCTGGTTTTGAACAACATGATTATTCAAAATTTGCTGATACCAGTTCAGGAAAGAAAACCAAGTCAAAATCTAAGAAGAATAAAAAGGTGGTTGATTATTGCAAAGGGTTGAAGTTTGATTCAAAATCTACATTTCTTGAAAAAGAGCAAGTGTTTGATGGAAATTTAGGAAACGTGAAGGTACCAAAGTTTTCTGAGATTGTGATAGATGATTGTTTGATTTCCGGGAAGAATGATTTGAAAGGTATCAAGTCTGAATTTACAAAACTTGCCAAACAAAGTCATGAGATACCAACTTCTGTTCAAGATAAATTCAAGCAAAAGAATGGTGGTTTGGGATTTGAAAAAAAAGAAATGCCAACTAAGGATTTCAACAAGAAGGAATTCAAAGCAAAGAAGATAAAGAAGCAGAAGGTGTTTTCAGATAAGAAGCCACAATGTTGGAAGAAGAAGGTATCTTCACCAGATGAAAAGCTTTCTTCTGAAAAGTCTTCTTGTATATCTGATGCTACACCACAAGGCGGTAACAATTCAGATTCATTTCATTCTACTAAATCGAACAAGTTTTATCAGATAAATTCTTTTGTTATGGAGAGTCTTCTTGTATATCTGATGATACTGGTTTTTATGATTCTCCAAAATGTTTTACAAAATTCCAAAAACCAAAGAAACCTAAACATGAGTTTTCAAAAGTTTATGATGAATGTTTCTCTAATCAGTTTGGAAAACCAATTTCAATCAATCCAACTGATAAAAGACTTTGTTATGTTTGTCGTAAGAAGGGTCATTATGCAAATAACTGTCCTCGACAACTAACAATTCATCATCAAATGCCAAACATACAATGTATGTTGATCTTGATGGCATTATTTTTAGTGAACTAATACCTAGCACTAACTTTTTCTGGACAAAAAAGATTACTTCGGAAAATTTGGGTAGTAGTTCTGATTGTCACTCATCAGTTGACAATGGTTCACTAGAAATCATGAAACCAAAACAGGAATGGAGACCAAAAGTTCTTTCTACGGCCAACACAGATTTTGTAGAAGACACTGGACGACCTACCATCGTTGTGGATGAGGGTCGGGATCTTAAGAACTTACTATTTTCCAGTGTTTGCAGGTATTTCAAGAAGACCTGTTAGTAATCGCGAGATTGCTGACAGTGAGATACTTGTGGTGTTAAGTTCAAATGCACCATTCTTATCTTTGAAAAGTTGATTTTCAAAAATTTCATTTTCAAAAATGTGTCAAGTGTTGATCTATCATTTTCATTTTCTTTCGTTCATATTTTTATGGGGAGAAAGTTTGAAAATTCAAATAATAGTGTTTGTTTGAATTTTAGGGGGAGAAATTCGGAAAATATATAAAAAAATTAAAAATTGAGAAATTGATCCGACAAAAGCAAGATATGATAGTACATCAGAATATAGGTTTATCTGCCATGGATAGATTAAGTCTAATGTAGGATCGATATAAGTCAGAGTTAAACTTAAACAATTAACTTTACTTGCAAATATAACCTTGCGGAATTAAGTTATATTTTTCTTTTCTTAAGCAATGTTAGACTCTTGTATAGTATAAAGGCTTGATTTGCAAAATAGTAGAGACAACGAGATATCGAATATTCGGCACTATTTGCATTAACTCAAAGCTATGCTATTACAAGTGATAACCTCTCTAGTAAACTAAGAGATAACAAGCTATATATAGTGCAGATGAGATCAATCACAGCCATTGATCTCATGTGATCTAATCTAGACCGTACATTACAAAGTCAAATCTAAGCTACCAAAAGAATAAACTTCGACATTTGAGACGACTTGCGTGTTGACAGCAACAATCTACTTTTGGAGAGCGGCTTAGGCAGATGTAGAAGCATACGAGAAGCTTTTGCAGGATGTGACTGCAGAAAAGACTTCTCAGGAAAAGTCAGGTTGAACTCATTATCTGATGGATAATCGAGTTCACTCGGAATATTCACTAAGTGACAAAACTGCTTATTTCCGCTTGAACTTGCTGTTCCGCTTGAAGTTGTAGTTCCGCTTCAACTTCAGCCGGAACTGTCAAAACTTGAGTTCAACCGGAAAACTTCAAAACTGAAGTTCCTTACATCTAAAGACTGTAGGTACTTGCATAATCTGTGAATGTGCATGACTAATCTGATATCTGCAAGTAAGATATAAACATAATGCTTGCCTGATGATCTTTGGTTATTTGCTTCTTGATGATTGCTGTGTAATGATTCTGACAAAAATAGAATAAAGAGATATCCTGATGAATGCATGCTTTTATTTTATAAGATTTAAACTTGTTTGATTTTCTTTATTTTGTCAAACGATCGGACTTTCTTTGCGTATCGAAAGATCAACCTGATCATTGTTCGTTTGACCTTCTGCTTTATTTTCTTTGGTGTTTTCGTATAATTCATCGGACTTTCTCTGCGTATACGGAAGTATCGACCTGATCGTTGTTGAATTATACAACTTCAACTTGTTTTTCTTTCTTATTTTCTCAAATACTTGGGCTTTCTCTGCGTGTCCACAAGACCGACCTGATTGCTAGGTATTTGAGGTTCTGCTTTATTTTTCATTGACTCATCAAGGATCACTAAATCTCTAAGAAAATTTGCTTCTATATGATAAACATGATGATTTTCCAGTATTTCTGATAGAGTGGAGGCCGAGTTATCAGTGCATGATAATATTACCTTAAGCATATCTGAAAACAATAAAATGATTGGTGCATGCTGAAATAAACATAAATGTTGTATTTGCGATTATCTTGGCTTGCATGCTGATTAAGACTGAAATTGAAATGTGCTAGATGCGTTATGTCTGGTATGATCTTGCGCCGTGATCTTTCTCGAAATAAACAAAAATAGTGTTTGTTTCTGTATTGCATTTACATTTCAGTTCAGAAATTACCAAAAAGATTTTTAGTGTGTTTTAGTATAAAATTCATAAAAGCCAAAAATATTTTTAGTGTGTTTTAGTATAAAATTCATAAAAGCCAAAAAGATTTTACTTCTTATTTGTTTTCGATTGATTGACACAAGATACGGAAAACATTTTCAAAAATATATCTTGGATTCTCGAAAAGAAGTTTTGCGCCAAGATTATTTATGTTGGCCAGGTCTTCTGAAGCTGTTGATAAGGATGAAAGAAACTGTGCATCGTCAAGTATTCAAAAATCAAGCTACCATCAAGTTGAGGGGGAGTTTGTTCGAAGAATACGTTTTAACTGGTGAACAGATACTGCACATGAAGAGGGAGAATTTGTTGATACATAATCTGTGTGTCATGTGAAGTATCTGAACGAGACGATGTGATGATCAAAGACAAGTTTATATTGCTCGCCGAAATAGGTCCGAACCTGAGGTTCGGACCAGGCGAACTTGGAGTTCGGCTGGGGATCGGACCACACGTGTATAAATAGGAACTTGTGCTTTGAATGTTGTAACGGTGATAGACTAGTTGAGAGAGACCAAATCATAACTATGTGTTTTTGAGAGTGTTTCTCTAAAGAGCTTCATTGAGACTTTGTAATTGAGTCTTTGTTGATTTCAATAAAACAAACTATTATTTACTTCTCGTTTTCATCTCGTTCTCACTCTACGATCAAGCAAACCTCTAGTAAGATCCGTCTTACGGTTTTCACAAACCCTCTCAGGCCCAGCCAGACTCTGGTTCAACTCTCTCCCTGACGGCTCGATCGACAGTTATGCCAAGTTAAAGCAACTATTTTCCAAACATTTCGGGCAATAGAAGAAATGCACAAAAGACCTAATCGAGCTGCATAACATCCGACAGGGAACCCAGGAGTCCCAACGAACCTTCGTAGAAAGGTACAAGACTGAGTCTCTGACCATCGGCCATGCCGATGAAAGAAAAAAAATTTCAGCCTTCATCCTATTGGATTTAGGTGTCCAGACCCGACTAAATCAAGTACCCGACCCGGTCAAGACCCGTAAGAGTTATACCGGAGGCAACGGGTTTTAAAGTCCGCTTACTTTTATAACCGGCAAATTCGCAGAAGAATTAATTATTTGTTTATTAAATGGTTTAATAGATAAATAATTAATTAGTTAATTATTATTAATCATTAAGATTAATTAAGCGACAAGAGACGTTAAATATTATTTACGTATTAAACGACCATCAACGAATTAGTCTTTGACTAATGTTCGTTGAAACTCGGCATGCGACAAATGTTTAAAAGTTAAAGGTTTGTCGCACAACTAAATAGTTTGAAAACGATTGGCCTAACTCGAGGGACTTAACGGAAAATTAATCACTTATAAATAACTGATTAAGGGAGGCGAAACCCTAATCCAGAGATTAGAAATTTCGGCCCCCCTTCTCCTCTCCCTCTCCTTTTGCGATTTCGACCAAACCCTAGGTACCCGTCACCGCCGTTTTTTTCCGGTGATTCTTCTAATCGTGTGAAAGGAATCCCAATCCTCCGCCGAGACGCAGCAGCCACGACATCCCTGTCCGCCGCCGCCGCCGCCCCGTCGTTCGCCGCCCGCCGCTCGCCAAGCCACCGTCGCGCGCCATCCTCCCTCGTCGCCGCCGTAGCCGGACCGCCGCCGCAGCCCCTCACCGAGGCACCGCAGCGAGTCGCGGTCACAGCCGCCGCCGCCCGCCGCCCGTCGCACCTCGCCGCCGCCCCGCCGGCCGCCACCATCCTCGCCGTCGCCGGTTCTACCGCCGACATACCCAGTCGCGAACCACCACCGTGTGATGTGTTCGCTCGTCGTCCGCAAACCCTAGTTCGCGCCCGATCCGACGTACGAGATTTTCTCGGTGCCTGATTCACCGCGTAGTAAATCTGTATCCACGAGGAAAGTCAGATTCGTCAGACGAATCACGCCCTGCGAAACCCTAGCGTCACCCGTTGACTTTCGATGTCTCAAGCGTTTGTTTGAATGACCGCTCAGGTATATCTAAACTTGTTGTTAGTTTGGATTTAATCATTTATTATTTTATGATATGTCGCGTTTTATATAAATGCGTTTTTGGTGTTTGCGCGTTATGGTGATTGTCGAATCCTGTTGCTTTTGGTTTACGCTTTTTATCTGGTTTTCGCGTTAGTATATTAAACGTTTCCGCTTCCTATTAAATTAATTGTTAATTTAATTATCTGATTTAAATTACTTCGGTAATTGATTAAATAATTATTTATTGTAAATAATTATATCATAATTTTTTTTTTGCTATTACCGAGACCCGAATGCGACTTTCGTAACCCAACAGTGGTATCAGAGCCTTGATCACCACACGCAAACCCAAACCGGTTGTTTTAAACCGGTGTGCTTTCGCGAACTGGGGTTCTGAACCCGAAAGTCGCGAAATTGAATGAATCGCCTTTTAATATGTTTAGTCGATTTGGATCCACTAAACATAACCCGATTCAATATAATTGATTGAATTATCTTTCGTGTATATTCGGCCCAACCCCATTTAATTTTGTCATGGATTCGTTATGGTTTGGCCCATTAGGCCCATGTTGTTTTGTTTTGGATTGGCCCAATTTTACTGGGTTCAAAGTTGTAATTATTTAAAATAGATTAGTTTTATTTTATTTTGTTATCGCTCACCTTCGCCTGGACGAACAAGAAGAGCTTGATACAAGGACCCATTTGAGATTATCCCTTTATGGGATTTTCGAAAATGGCTAGAAGTCAAAACGAAACCGACGTCTCCCGATGACGCGGAGGAGCTTGTTGAAGCCAGTGGGAGCAACTAAGTCGATCAGGGAGTTTTCTGTTCTCGTGGTTGATTTACTTTTATGTCCCTTGCCCTTATTCGATATTGTCATAGGCTCTGACAATATCGAAGCCCCTGCATGGCCGGATATGTACATGTGTGTTTGCTTGTTTTGGTTGCTTGTCTTAATTTGATTAACGTGCCAACTAAAATCCAAACTTAGTTTTATCAATATAAAACTAATTTTTCAATCGATTAAATAAAAGTCCTAATTTTATTACGACTTCATAAAATTTATTAACCAATTTAATTCGACATTAAATTCGAATTTTTCGATAAAGTAATCGAACATTAATAAAATTGGTTATCGTCTCGCGACACATAGATCATTAATACTTAGGTTATTTAAATGATCGTCCCGAGTGAGATAGGATTAATAAAATCTGTCGTCACATTAAATATTAAAATATGACCTAATAATCCTATCTGGTAAGCCTAAAACCGGTAGTCTATGCCATCCTATGTCAAGTCTAACTTGGAACATATTGACCGATACATCCGTGTTGGAGTATTTCAACACCGCACGTGGTCTTTAGGGTATCTTCCAAGGTGAACGTATTGGAGTATTTCAACACCGTACGCACATGCTGACCACTTAGGACAACTACTATTTTCTTTACACGCACCTTTGGTATTGGAGTATTTCAACACCGTACCTCTGGTCGGCATGTAGACAAAATGGGCATAGATGGGACTAAACGTATTTCGTTGATCCGTTCGCGAAAGCCCCATAACGGGAGTTGTGACAGTCACAAGTGACAACCGTTGTCCGTTCAGCTACTTGGAAATTTTGAAAGCACTTTACGCTGCCTGGAGAAATTGTCTAACTAACTGAATTCCCAATTCCAATTCAAGATTAGCTTGCCATCCTTGAATACGAATCAAACATCGAAACACTAAAACATTTGCCTATTGTTTCAGATGGCTAACCGCGCAAACCAAGAGATTTTCCATCTCAAGTCTCTCCTTGAGAAGGAGAAACTTAATGGCGCCAACTTCCTTGATTGGGAAAGGAATCTGAAAATTGTCCTTAAAATGGCTAACTTGGAAAACGTGTTAGAGGCTGAGGTTCCTGAAGAACCTGAAGCTGACATGGTCGCGGCGCGAAACGCCCATAACACACTGCGAACAAATGCGAAGAATGTCGCGTGTCTTATGCTAGCCACCATGGATTCTAAGATCCAGAAAAACATGGCTGACAGGACGGCTTTTCAGATGATCGGTGATCTAAGGGGCATGTTTGAAACTCAGGCCCGACAAGAGCGCTATGACATCGTTGTGACACTCATTAGTTGTCGCATGGCCGAAGGCGCTCCCGTCAGCCCTCATGTCCTGAAGATGAAGAGTTACATCGACCGCTTAGCAAAACTGAATTACGTCATTCCTGCCGAAATGGCGACTGACCTGATTCTTCACTCACTGTCCAGTGCCTTCACCCCTTTCCGGGTAAACTTTAACATGCATAGCATGGTAAAGACAGTGACTGAACTTCACGGTATGCTTAAGACCGCTGAAGTTAATTTTGTTAACGGTAAGGCACCCGATGTACTCGCGATCCGATCAGGAGGCGTCAAGAAGCCCAAGGTAAAGAAGGGTAGGCGTGGGAACAAGAAGAAAGGCAAGGCAGCTGTCACCAGAGCGTCTGGAAGCTCCCAGAAGGGCAAGCCTAAGGCAACCAAGGCACCGCCGCCTGAACAGCGCGAGTGTTTTGAATGCCACAAGATGGGGCACTGGAAAAGAAACTGCCCAGAATATCTTGCCAAGGTGAAGAGAGGAAAAGCCCAGCCGGGTAATTCCTCAGGTATACACATAAGATTATGTTGTATGATGCGTCACTTATTCCTACAAAATATATGTTTGACATACTTTACATTTTGTAGGTGCATGAAGCTGAAAGGAAGCAAGCCAAGATGACACTGAGCTATTCTGCGATTTTCGCACCTATATAAAGTTCGTGTCTCAAGTTTTCGGTTTAAAACAATTCTTCGTAATTTTGAAACAACTTGTTTTGTTTGGTTTTCCCTGGCTGTTTTCAGGATGAACAAATTGCTTTCCTTGGATTTTGATTATGACATGTTTTGACAATGGTTGATACATGATTGTTTTAATCTACTTTGAATTTGATTCAACCTTTTGTTAAATTAAATTCAAAATCCCATAACAACATACCTTCTGTTGGATTTAGGTGTCCAGACCCGACTAAATCAAGTACCCGACCCGGTCAAGACCCGTAAGAGTTACACCGGAGGTAACGGGTATTAAAGACCGCTTACCTATATAACCGGCAAATTCGCAGAAAAATTAATTATGTGTTTATTAAATAGTTTAATTGATACATAATTAATTACTTAAATCAATATTAATCATTAAGATTAATTAAGCGACAAAAACGTTAAATATTATTATTAACGTAATGGACGAAAATCGACGGATTATTAGTATGACTAATATTTGGTTAGCGACGAACATTTAAAAGGTTAAAGGTTAACTTCTGAAAATAAATGGTTCGATTGGGAATTAATAATATCGAGGGGTTAAACGGAAACAAAGTCAGTTATAAATATAACTGATTAGGGAGGCGAAACCCTAATCCACTTAGTGAGAATTTCGGCCCCCCTTTTTCCTTCCCTCTCGCGATCCGACGCCGACGGCAACCTCGCCGCCGCCGCCCTTCTTGTTTCCGACAACCAAGGTCGCGAGTCTCGCGATCCGGTTAAACCCCTCCCGTCGCTCCGCCGTCGTCTGCCGCTCCGCTAGCCACAACCGCCCTCCGCCGCTTCGCTAGCCGCTGCCGCCGTTCACTCCCAGTGCGCCCTCCACGCCGCCGCCGCTCTCAGCCGCCGCCGCACGCACAACCGCCGCCGCCCTGCAGCCACCGCCGCACGCCCCGCCGCCGTGCGCCCCGCTGCCGCCGCCGCCATACCGTCGCTAAGCCACCGCCGCCACCTTGCCGTCCGCCGCCCTTCCTCGCCGTCGCCGGTTCACCGCCGACAAACCCTAGCCGTGAACCACCTTTTGGTGTGTTCGGCTCGTCGTCCGCAAACCTAGTTCGCGCCCAATCCGACGTACGAGATTTTCTCGGTGCTTGATTCACCGCGTAGTAAATCCGTGTTCACGAGGAAAGTCAGATTCGTCAGACGAATCACTTCTGCGAAACCCTAGCGTCACCCGTTGACTTCCGGTGTCTCGAACGTCTGTTTGAATCACCGCTCAGGTATATCTAAACTCGTAGTTAGTTTAGATTAAATTATTTATTTATTTTATAAATACTTCGCGTTTGTTTAAACGCGATTATGGTGTTTGCGCGTTTGGTGATTGTCGAATCCTGTTGTTTTGGTTTACGCTAATTACCTGGTTTTCGCGTTAGTAAATTAACACGTTTCCGCTGCCTATTAAATTAATAGTTAATTTAATTATCTGTTTTAATCTACTCGGTAATTGCTTAATAATTATTTATTGTAAATAATTATTTCCAAATAAAAAAAAAATTGCTCTTACCGAGACCCGAATGCCACTATCGTAACCCAACAGTGGTATCAGAGCCTTGATCACCACACGCAAACCCAGGCCGGTCTATTTTAAACCGGCATACTTTCGCGAACTGGGGTTCTGAACCCGAAAGTCGCGAAATTGAATGAATCGCCTTTCTTATATGTCTAGTCGATTTGGATCCACTAAACATAATCCGATTCAACATAATTGATTGAATTATCTTTCGTGCATATTCGGCCCACCCTTTTGATTTTGTCATGGATTCGTTATGGTTTGGCCCTTTAGGCCCAAGTAGTTTTGTTTTGTGTGGCCCACCTTTTACTGGGTTCAAAGTTGTAATTTGTTAAAATAGAATAGTTTTATTTTAATTTGGAATCGCTCACCTTCGCCTGGATGAACGAGACGAGCTTGATGCAAAGACCCATTTGGGATTATCCCTTTATGGGATTTTCGAAAATGTCTAGAAGTCAAAACAAGGCCGACGTTTCTGGGTGACTCGCAGGAGCTTGTTGAAGCCAGTGGGAGCAACTAAGTCGATCAGGGAGTTTTCTGTTCTCATGGTTGATTTACCTTTATGTCCCTTGCCCTATTTGATATTGTCAAAGGCTCTGACAAATATCGAAAGCCCTGCATGGCCGAATATGTACATGTGTGTTTGCTTGTTTTTGGTTGCTTGTCTTAATTAGATTAACACGCCAACTTAAAACCCAAACTTAGTTTTATCAAAAATGAATCTAATTTTTCAATCGATTAAATGAAAGTCCTAATTTTGTTACGACTTCACAAATTTAAATAACCAATTTAATTCGACATTAAATTCGAATTTTCGATAATGCAATCGAACGTTATTAAAATTGGTTATCGTCTCGCGACACATAGATCGTTAATACTTAGGTTATCTAATTGATCGTCCCGAGTGAGATAGGATTAATAATATTTGCCGTCACATTAAATATTAAAATTTGACAAATTAATCCTATCTGGTAAGCCTAAAACCGGTAGTCTATGCCATCCTAAGTCAAGTCTAACTTGGAACATATTTACCGATACATCTGTGTTGGAGTATTTCAACACCGCACGTGGTGTTTAGGGTATCTTCCAAGGTGAGCGTATTGGAGTATTTCAACACCGTACGCTCACATTGACCGCTTAGGACAACTACTACTTTCTTTACATGCACCTTTGGTATTTGAGTATTTCAACACCGTACCTCTGGTCGGCTTGTAGACAAAAGGGGCATAGATGGGGCTAAACGTATTTCGTTGATCCATTCGCGAAAGCCCCATAACGGGAGTTGTAACAGTCACAAGTGACAATCGTTGTCTATTCAGTTACTTAGAAGTTTTGAAAGCACTTTACGCTGTCTGGAGAAATTATCTAACTAACTGAATTCCCAATTCCTATTCAAGATTAGCTTGCCATCCTTGAATACGAATCAAACATCGAAACACTAAAACATTTGCCTGTTGTTTCAGATGGCTAACCGCGCAAACCAAGAGATTTTCCATCTCAAGTCTCTCCTTGAGAAGGAGAAACTTAATGGCGCCAACTTCCTCGATTGGGAAAGAAATCTGAAAATCGTCCTGAAAATGGCTAACATGGAAACCGTGTTAGATGCTGAGGTTCCTGAGGAACCTGAAGCTGATACGCAAGTGGCGCGAAACGCCCATAACACATTGCGTACTAATGCCAAAAATGTCGCATGTCTTATGTTAGCCACCATGGAATATGAGATTCAAAAGAACATGGTTGACAGGACGGCTTTTCAGATGATCGGTGATCTGAGGGGCATGTTTGAAACTCAGGCCCGACAGGAACGCTATGACACCGTTGTGACACTTATTAGTTGTCGCATGGCCGAAGGCGCTCCTGTCAGCCCTCATGTCCTGAAGATGAAGAGTTACATCGACCGTTTAGCAAAGCTGAATTACGTCATACCCGCCGAAATGGCGACTGACCTAATTCTTCACTCACTGTCCAGTGCCTTCACTCCTTTCCGGGTGAACTTTAACATGCATAGCATGGTAAAGTCAGTGACTGAACTTCACGGTATGCTTAAAACCGCTGAAGTTAATTTTGTTAACGGCAAGGCACCCGATGTCCTCACCATCCGATCAGGTGGCGTCAAGAAACCCGAGGTGAAGAAGGGTAGGCGTGGCAACAAGAAGAAAGGCAAGGCAGCTGTCCCCAGAGCGTCTGGAAGCTCCCAGAAAAGCAAGTCTAAGGCAACCAAGGTACCACCGCCTGAACAGCGCGAGTGTTTTGAATGCCACAAGATGGGGCACTGGAAAAGAAACTGCCCAGAATACCTTGCGAAGGTGAAGAACGGAAAAGCCCAACTGGGCAATTCCTTAGGTATACACATAAGTTCATGTTGTATGATGCTTCACTTATTCCTACAAAATATATGTTTGACATACTTTACATTTTGTAGGTGCATGAAGCTGAAGGAAGCAAACCAAGGCGACACTGAGCTGCTCTGCGACTTTCGCACCTAAATAAAGTTCGTGTTTTGAGTTTGGTTTAAAACAATTCTTGGTGTTTTAGAAACAACTTGTTTTGTTTGGTTTCCCTGGCTGTTTTCCAGGATGAACAAATTGCTTTCTTTGGATTTTGATTGTGACATGTTTTGACAATGGTTGATTTTCAAAACATACATGATTGTTTTAATCTACTTTGAATTTGATTCAACCTTTTGTTAGATTAAATTTAAAATCCCATAACAACATATCTTATAGCCTGGTGCACTTGATTTAATCAAGGCTAGCTTAAATGCGACATGATAACTCTATAATTATCATGTCCCATCAAAGCTATAATGCCTTAAGCGTATATCGTAATTGTTACGAGTCTACGCACGACGCAATAATAGTTCATAAAGTCTCACGACTTTGAACCATATGACATCAAGAATATTAAATCAAGACGAACAAATTGTAGATCGCCTTTTCGATCTATAACCTAGTGAACTTATCAATCCTCTGCTTCAAGCGGACGTTTGTTCATATAAGTTCGATTCACCAGCCGAACTACTACAGGAATAATCACCTGATGATTATAACATTGTAGAATGGTCCCACCACCTCTGGTGGACATCACCATCAAGTGTGCATACCTAAAACACATCTTGAAAGTCTTACGACTACAAGAGTTGTACTCACATGTGTTTGAATCCGACATACACTTAGTTTTTGTACGTAGATTCACGGTTTCTTCCTGAAACCAATAAACACAAGACTAATGACTTGCCACCACCAAGTCCTTTACATTTTGTAACCATAATGCCCCTTCAAACATCACTTGCATATCTGACTTCCAATCCCAAGACCTGTATCTTGCGAAAATGGAATTTAGGAATTACATGTCCAAAGCTAGATCTCTAAATATCTGAAGCAAAGTGACTCAGATAAGTCGCTGGACTATGTAAAACAACTCTCGCACCTATACGAGACGAGCCAGATGGGCAATGTTTCACCAACAACGATTTGTTGCTTAGCGAAACACATTGACATTCCAATTAGAGTTTGTATGTTTTACCTTACTAGAATAAGGGAAACATCCTCTAATGTCGGACCCAAGAAACCGATAGAATAGATCATCATCTCGATTATCACGAGAAACTTTCAAACAATCAAAGACGAACGCATCTTCATGCTATCAAACTCTGAAAAGACTTTGACAATCGTTTTTGAACTTATGAGTAAGTCATAACATCTGGATATTAAGCATTCGAATTCCGTACCGCAAACTACGGAGTCGAGCTTTTTCGTTCTTGAGAACGGAAATTGATTATCGCATTTCTGCGTAAAAATCAGTATCCACACGGTTTGAAAGAAAAATGATGATATGAATGTCAATCTGCCTCAAGCAAGTGGGAGCATCGCCACTGATCCTTAGCGGAATAACGATCTAATGCCGATCTAAAGATCATTTAATATTTACTGGATTAAAATTTTAAATGACACCTCAATTGATCAAAAGTTTCAAGATTAAATTAAGTATTGATCATGATATGGCTGAGCAACCATTAACACGATCAATCTCTTGAAACAATTCGAATCATACTAAATATGATACGAAAAGAAAATTCAATATTTAGACAAAGCATGGAAGGTTGCCGTAAAGTGTTACGCCATAACCATAGATGGAAAATCACATCATCACTGCCAAACACTGATGAAATAAAATGTATGTTCATTAACATGAGTATCAATTGTACTCGTTGAACATTGGTAGCCACCTTAATTGAATCTGAACTAAGAATGCCATAAAACATTCAAAGGGTTAATTTGACTCTCTAAACAGTCAATTAGCATGCTCACGTGATAACACAGTCATAAATGTGCTCGCCAAGGACGCTATATTATCACAAGTTCGATTCACTTAAGAAGACTCACTGTTCAAGACAAACACTGAATCTTAAGAAACAACTGACACAGGGCAATCCTAAAACGAAATACGAGGGCATGATTGCGAATTCGTGATTTCAAGGATCGGGTTAGATCAGTGAAATCACATTACTGTACAGTACGTGAATTCTGCATCGCATCGATACTCGATTTAGTGTTGGATGTCGAACACCATCGTTTGCACCATATCATTCGACCTCCTCTAAAGATGCTAGACGAGAGTCTGAATTCTGCGTAACGCGTTCGAACTTTATACGTTTTGATATCCATGAATATTTGGTTAATATTCTAAAGGTCCGTAGTCGATCAGACATTGCGGGAGCAAAGCCTGAAGCAAGACTATTCTGACTCTGGACTCAAGGTGTTGACTTCCAGACTCACAAGGCCTCATTGGAGAATGACGTCAGGACGTAACTCGCATCAGAATGTCTTCATGGATCTAATCATAAGACGGTTCTGATTAATGGTATACTCAACGGTATCCTTTGACCTGAGATACATGAGCGACCTCCCGTCTGCCTAAGATCATTCTTTGATTGTAACTTAACGTTGTCGCGTAACTGCCAGCCATAACGGTTACTCTTGGGAATCGATTTGAAGCTTAGTGGGAGCTGTATGTTATCAATATGGAATTCTGTACTCTTGCAATAATAATGCAACAACAAGACATCATGGGCCCTCTCGTCGGTTCCAAGTGTTAAGTGTAAGGCCTTACCCAAACTTACTGTGTGTTTGATTGGACCACTTCGAACAGTAATACGAGAAATACAATGATCGAACACAAAGAGAATGAATAGATCCATGTCTCTGGTTCGATTGATGTCATATACAGAAAGGATCTGATGACTTTACAAATACCTTAAGTCTAAACTATATCACAATTTTATTGATATGCCTTGGTTGTTCTGACTTGAAGTGTCATGACTGGTTGGGACAGCCACGTGTAGCTAGAGCACATCTGACTGTATCTTGATTAATAGTCGCGATCAGTCCAAGTGGGTGACTGTTGGATTTAGGTGTCCAGACCCGACTAAATCAAGTACCCGACCCGGTCAAGACCCGTAAGAGTTACACCGGAGGCAACGGGTATTAAAGACCGCTTACCTATATAACCGGCAAATTCGCAGAAAGATTAATTATGTGTTTATTAAATAGTTTAATTGATACATAATTAATTACTTAAATCAATATTAATCATTAAGATTAATTAAGCGACAAAAACGTTAAATATTATTATTAACGTAATGGACGAAAATCGACGGATTATTAGTATGACTAATATTTGGTTAGCGACGAACATTTAAAAGGTTAAAGGTTAACTTCTGAAAATAAATGGTTCGATTGGGAATTAATAATATCGAGGGGTTAAACGGAAACAAAGTCAGTTATAAATATAACTGATTAGGGAGGCGAAACCCTAATCCACTTAGTGAGAATTTCGGCCCCCCTTTTCCCCTCCCTCTCGCGATCCGACGCCGACGGCAACCTCGCCGCCGCCGCCCTTCTTGTTTCCGACAACCAAGGTCGCGAGTCTCGCGATCCGGTTAAACCCCTCCCGTCGCTCCGCCGTCGTCTGCCGCTCCGCTAGCCACAGCCGCCCTCCGCCGCTTCGCTAGCCGCTGCCGCCGTTCACTCCCAGTGCGCCCTCCACGCCGCCGCAGCTCTCAGCCGCCGCCGCACGCACAACCGCCGCCGCCCTGTAGCCACCGCCGCACGCCC
>JBCNJP010000023.1:75029874-75145874 GCA_039602395.1 Deinandra increscens subsp. villosa | reverse complement strand
CTGTATATATGCATTTTTTTCTAGGGTTTAGTGCAAGTTTACCGCGAGTCAGAAGATCAAATCGGGTGTTCCATAGAAAAGGGTCGGGGCTATCACCTAAGTGAATGCCAGAGGGTTTATAAAAAAACAGGCAATCAACCCAACAATAGTATCCCTCAAACAAAACTCAATCTACTTCTGACACATGCTTCCAAAAGTTGGAGTGGTTCATTAGATCATGCGGTTTGCCACTAATAAAAAGGAAAAAAAATATTTGGTTTTCAAATCTTTGATGTTCATCTGAGTCAGTAAGCACGTATGAGAGTTTTCTAAAAGCATGGAATTTGATTATTTCGGGCGTGTCTCTTTTGGTAGAAATACGTAAGGGATATCTGTATTCTCGGAGAAAGTAGCATTAAGCAGTTTTGGTCAAGGACATAGGCCTGTTAGATGGAGTTTCTCAAGATGGGGCTCTTGTGTATGACTCTAAAGTCAATCCTTGGTCTGGTACTGGTCCCACATTCCACGTGCCACTAATGCTTATATATAGGGTGTACCGCAGCTAACCCACCACACTAATAGCACCTTGAAGGCGTACCAGCTACCTACCATTACTAGCTATCAGTCAAACCACATTGGGTATTTTTATCAGAAATAGATGACGTCTAGTTCCTCCCATACGCTTGAATGTAAAGGGGTGAGAGATTAAAACCTCAATACGTTATGCAAAGAAAAGGTTTAAGAGTTTTCATTCACAATACTAGAAAGATGCGCAAGGTTTGCTATTCTAGTAAAGGTCATCGAGAGGTTGGCACACGCAATGCGAATATCATAAAGCCTTATATTTCAAGATAATCAAAATTTAAACAAGCCACAAGGTTTAAGTTCAAGCTCGGGGTTCATCAGTGAAAGTTTTCTAGAAAGGACGATGAGGATTTGTGTATCAAGAATTTGTCAGTAGTCAATATCAAATGAGCGTTAATAAAAATACAAATGTATGGATATCTTGGTGTACTCGATGGGTAAGAAGGGATAATACAGTTTGATAGTGCAATTAGCTATCGATAACAAGAAGTTCATGCTCGATGGGCGTAAATAGGGTCTCCACAAAAAGATTTGTATGATTACTGTGATTGAGGTACAAGATAATCACATCATCAATGGTTGTAACTAGTAGAAAAGCTAACCAAAAGTGTAACACCTTCCGGTTCAAATCCTAAAAGCTCATTCAGGATATAAAAGGATTGCAAAGCACGAGAATCATAAATTGTTGGTTGTTAAATCGTAAAAGGTTTGAATAATGCGGAAAAAAAAATCAATCGCACCGGTTCAAAAGATCAATCGGAATAGTCACTACGTTAGAAATGGAAGTCATCGGCTTGATAATCAGGATGGTTTTTCACTAACATTACCCAACTAGAGAAAGAAAATATGTTTTCGGTGAGGTAATTAAGTTGTACAATCGCGACGATGTTGTTGGCAACAAGTTTTGGTTCGCATAATAAGATCAACAGTATGAATCCTCAGAGGGAACTCCATAGGATTTTTCAGCCAAGAAATACATTTCAGCACTCGCAACGTATATTTTATATAATTCATATATCCAATGCGGTTTGGGAAATCGTCCGGTGAATGTATACCCAAATCGTCTCATGATCGTAAAGTTCCATAGATTGATGTGGTAGGTAAAGTCGTAAAGGTAGGATTGTGATGCAAGATAAATTCAAACCAGCCAAAGGTCTCGTCGAGAGGGTCCGTAGTTAGGGAAAAACTTGTCATTAAATTGAACAGGTGAAACGATGTCCTACCAAGACCAATATTCGTAATATGCCCCAAAAAGGTTCACAAATGGATTAGAATCCAATAGTAAAAAGGGATCAGATCAGGTGTGATAGCGTTTACAAGAATGAAGGACTTTCAACCATCCGATTGAGGCGAACATGCCCGACATTTGGATTTCATGGGATTTAGGGTAAGAGATTGCATCCTTTACAACCATCAGCTTGCCATTTCGGATTCTCTAAGATTTCCATACATTGCAAATTACATTTACGTGTGCACCCGTAACTGTAATTTACCCTATATGGTCACCCTAGTTCCTCTTACTTCGGCTACCAGGTATTGTGGAGTACATATGAGATATCCTCAGAGTGGGCAACAAGGATGGAGTTAGTAACCCAAGGTTATCTTTAACCAGATTCGTTACAGAGAAAAGTCTCGAGACCAACATATTCGCTTTAATTGGAATGACCCACGAGAAGAGAGTCAACCAGGAATTTAGTTCAAGAGAATTTGAATAAGATTTATCACAATGACCTAAGTTTAGCTCGAAGAAATAGGATGATTACTACACATACCAACCTGATCACAAATTCAATATATATGAGTGAAAAAAAGAAAAAAAAAATCAGTCAGTACGCATCACGTACTATTTAGTTTATAAGAGTCTCATTCAAGTTGCTTCATTCCAATGCAACCATGCGAGAGAAACGAGAAGGGAAAGATCTTAGAAGATCAGAGCAAATGTGAAAAGATCAGGATAACGAAGGTAGACACAAGTGTCCCCATAGGAATACAGTTGAATCCACCCAATGCTAGTACGGTTTGAAGTTGAATGGTCGCACTATTAGCACGTCATGATCACGTTTCCTGAATATGAGAGTTCAGTAATGCCGATAGGTCAGGTTTAACAAGAATCTCACACACTAGGAGAAAAAGGTTTAAGTATAGGAAGAGGTATCACACCACCTTCCTAAGTCAGCATTCGCCCAATATCCGGGTACCACGCCTAGTCCTTTAGTGTAGAATAATCTCGAGCAGCAAACGACTAGTCAAGAGTGAAGATGCGATCCTCTGATCTGATTCGACGTCTCGTTGTCCATAGATGTGAACCAAGAGGTAGACGACACAGAGAGGTTAAGGAAAATGACTCGAGAATAACCGGCTCATCGTCGTAAGTATAAGGGGATTGGATGATGTAAACGACTTATCGTAAACCAGGTGCATGCAGGAGTGAGTATCACGATGCATGAGAGAAATGTTTAGTGCAACTAATGCAAAACAGTTACAGTCTAAGAAGAATCTTAGTTCGCTATAACCAATGGCTCTGATACCAATCTGTCACACCCCATAAATTCCACGCGCGGAATACCACCGCAGGGAGCGTGACAAACCAGGATCGCCGTTCATTAGTTACACCAAACGACCAATAATTAATAAAAAGGTTTTATATTTCATTAAAATATAATTACACAGTTTTACAAATCCGGAAGCGTAAACACAATTAAAGTATTTATGTAAAACATCATCACCCAATGTGACGTGGCTTGTTCAAACACAATAATGTGTTTCAAAGTCTCATGCATGCGTACTCGTGATACTCGAACATCCGCAACCTGAGAAATAACATGCTAAAAAGTGTCAACACAAAGGTTGGTGAGTTCACAGGTTTATCAGTACAAAAACAGTTTCAGTTTAATGTAAATCGACTGTTCAACAACAGTCCCAGTTCGATTTAAAACAACTGTTCGTCGACAGTGCAAGTTCATGTTCATGTTCAAGTTCAGTTTAAAATCCAGATAACATATCAATAGCTAGCTAGGCTATTTTCAAGAAATCAGTGCACGTTTGACTAGGTAAACTAGCTATCCAGTTACTAAAGCTCGACAAGTTCAATTGTGCCTCGTTGTGACTAAGAAGTATATTACAACCGTTCGATATCCAATCGAGTCAGCGCGAATGACCCGGGTGGGGCTTGTCAGGCCTAGTAGATCTACTAAATAAATTCCCGCTGATGTCACATTGATAGTAACTCTAAAGTGAGGACTTTATAACAGTAACTCTAAAGTGAGGACCTTATCATAAGTGTGCCACTATCATTCAGGTGATATAATTATCTAACAGTTCAAGTGTTTGCATGTTAATCTCCCCCAACAGGATTAAAATAGTTAAAAAGGGGCCGTGAAACTCACCTTATGTTGCAGAGCAAAATTCCAGATAAACAATACAGCAAATAGCAAGAACGAGTCTTGCGAGAGCAATCAATCACCTAACGAGCATACAAGTATAAGTGTGTGTTTAAGCAAAACGGCTATGTCTAACATAACCGAAAAAACGAATGATCGTGAAGTCCGAAACAAGTCGAGGATGGCACGTGTGCCAAATCCGAGCAATTATCGAAATAACGTGAGAAAATACTATATATTATTATATATTTTCTAAGTTCAAAGATTTCAAAAATAAATATATATAATCTATATAATATATATTTAAACCAAAAGTGCAAATGACGTTAATAACGGGTTTGCGAAAACAAGATACGTACATTAAAAGTTCATGTAAAGTATCCAAATTGTTTCAATAAACCAACGATACATGATTATTTATATTAGTCTATGCAAATATATCTATTTTACCATTTTTTTTATAAAAGACCTATTTTTTTAGATTAATAAATATATATTATATTTATATACATATTAGAAGTATATTTTCATTCTAAAGATGACGAGTTAATCGAGTTTAAAGTTCAAAATATAATTTATCGGACCTAATATCCCTATTTTTATATCTACGGGTTTAAAATACGATAAGGGATGGCTTTCGTACAAAATCTATTGATCAAATGCTCAAAGAAAAATAAAAACAGCAAACATGGAGGTCACCGGGTTCGAACCCGTGACCTCTATGTCACGACACTGTCACCAAACCACTCGGCTAGGGGCGATGTTGGTGTACAGACCCCGATCGATATCCTTTTATCTAGGATTAGTGTTTAGAGCTTGGTTTTATAGAAAAAGAAAAAGAAATGCAGAGGATGGGTGTTGAACCCGTGACCTCCGGGTCTGAAGTCACGCACCCAACCACTAGGACACCCGACCCATTCCTCTTTTAACCCGACATTTATACTATATAACCCTGAACCAGTTCAAGTCATCTTCCTCCTCAAGAACTTCGGTGGCCGGAGTTTTATTCCGGTCACCGGAAAATTGTGAAACATGATGCAATATGCTCAGAAAGGTGCGAAAAACATGAATTAGTAATTACCTTGGGTCGGAGCTGAAAGATTTACGTGTTTTTGATGCTGAAACGAACCCGAACTTCAACCGCGAACATCGAGCACGGTCGTGATTCGAACTTCTAATGACCCCCGGATGTTCGTGAGGGCTTCACGATCATTGTGGCGCTCTCAAGGTGGTGTAGCAGTGGTAGAATGTGGTGGTTTGGTGGTGTTTTTCTTCACCGGACAACTAAAATGTGAGAGGGAGAGACGAGAGAACGAGAGGAAGGAATTTGAGGGTGAACTGTGGTTTTTCAATGATCGGTTGTTTGCATTATTTGGATCATAATCAGCAATGTGTAACCGACGAAGAAATCAAATCGACGAGTAAATGCGGAGGCGGTGATCGGGCACAACGGTTACCCCATTTCTTCAATTCAACTTTTGCCTATTGGCAAGAACCGTCCCTCCAAGTAATACAATATGAGCTCACAGATTTAAGAAATTACGAGTTGACTCCCTAGAACTTTGTATAGATCAAAGAAGTTTATAAAATGACAAAACTGGTCCCCCCCCCCCCCCCAAAGTTATAAGTTTTTAATGAACTCTAACGGGGGTTGACGAAGATAATTGGATGACTACTAACATGGATATAAAGCACTACTTGATTAATACTTGACGTTTATAGATATATATATCCTAGATCACCGCATAAAATGATAAATAATATAACTCACGATTATTTACTTTTGTTTCACATAAAATCATAAGATAAATCGTGTGAATACATATACATATGCTACATAAAATCATAAAATGAAATCCTAGAATATCGAACGTTTGAACTTAATGCATGCTCATACCGTGATGATTACACAAAACCCTAATTTGCTAAAGTCAATATAGTCAACACATAATTGTTCACACAACATTTAATACAGTTTACATTTAGTTAATGATAGGAAAAAGACCTGAAAATACGAATTGTCACAATTGGTGTCTATTAGGGTCAATTAGGCACAATTAGGACCAGTTAGGTCCAGTTGTTGTAAATTGGTGTCAATTAGGACCAGTTAGGGTCTATTAGGATTAGTTAGGGTCAACTGGTGTCAATTAGGCCCAGCTAGGGTCAATTGGGGTCAATTAGACCCAACTAGGGTCAATTGGGGTCAATTAGGCCCAACTATGGTCAAATGGTGTCAATTAGGACCAGTTACGATCTATTAGGACCAGTTAGGGTCAATTGGTGTCAGTTAGGATCAATTGTTGTCTATTAGGACCAATTAGGATCAGTTAGGGTCTATTGGTGTCTATTAGGGTCAATTTGTGTCTATTAGGACCAATTAGGATCAGTTAGGGTCAATTGGTGTCTAATAGGGTCAATTAGGACTAAATTAGGACCAGTTAGGTCTAGTTGTGGTAAATTGGTTTCAATTAGGACCACTTAGGCTCTATTAGGAACAGTTAGGGTCTATTAGGACCAGTTAGGGTTAATTGGTGTCTATTAGGCCCAATCAGGACCACTTAGGATTAATTGTTGTCTGTTAGGACCAATTAGGATCAGTTAGAGTCTATTGGTGTCTATTAGGGTCAAGTAGGACCAATTAGGGTCAATTGGTGTCTATTAGGACCAATTAGGATCAGCTAGGGTCAACTGGTGTCAATTAGGCCCAACTAGGGTCAATTAGGCCCAATCAAGAGCAGTTAGGGTTAATTATTGTCTATTAGGACCAATAGGATCATTTAGGGTCAATAGGGGTCTATTAGGGTCAATTGGTGTCTATTAGGACCAATTAGGATCATTTAGGGTCAAATGGTGTCTATTAGGGTCAATTAGGCCCAATTAGGACCAGCTATGGTACATTGGTGTCAATTAGGACCAGTTAGGTCTAGTTAGGGTCAATTAGTAAAAATTAGGATCAATTAGGGTGAATTAGGCCTAACTAGGCTCAATTAGTGTCAATTAGGTCCAGTTAGGGTCTATTAGGACCAGTTAAGGTTAATTGGTGTCAATTAGGCCCAACTAGGGTCAATTGGGGTAAATTAGGCCCAACAGGACCAGTTAGGGTCAACTGGTGTCTATCAGGACTAATTAGGATCTGTTAGGACCAGTTAGGTCCAGTTACAGTAAATTGGTGTCTATTAGGATCAGTTAGGGTCAATAATGCCCAATCATGACCAGTTAGGATCAATTAGGCCCAATTAGGGTGAATTGGTGTCAATTAGGTCCAATTAGGGTCTATTAGGACCAGTTAGGACCAGTTAGGACCAGTTAGGGTCTATTAGGACCAGTTAGGCCTAATTAGGACCAATTAGGACTAGTTAGGCCTAATGAGGGTCAGTTAGGCCCAATTATGCCCAATTAGTGTCAATTAATTAGGGTCCAGTTAGGCCCAAATAGTTTCAATTAAGGTAAATGAGGACCAATTAGGATCAATTGGTGTCAATGAAGACCATTTAGGATCAATCGGTGTCAATGTACACCAATTCGAAATTTTCCCTCATGCCTACAACTGCCCCCTCCCAAATTCCTGAAGAACTGTGCGCATTCTCCTGAAATAGTTACCCTCTAATTTCTCTCCAGTATCCTATAGGCGATTTAAACCTAAACCTTACCCTGTTCCATTTCCTCCAAAATCCCTCACAAATGGCGCCCAAAGTAACGGGAAAGGCTGCTTCAAAGTCCACTCAACTGTTCGTCGCTGAACACAATGTTGTGGAGGACTACGAGAAGTCTGAGAAGTCAAAGCCTTTTGATGAAATGATCGATTTCCTCCTGGAATTCAATATTCATTTTGCTTTAACTGTGGATCCGGTAATATGCAAGAAGAGAATTGCTGAATTTTGGGACTCAGCACAAAAATCCGTTAATAGCAACGGGGTTCATAAATTGGACGCTAAAGTCAATGGGAATGAGATTAGTGAGACTGAAGAAATTATCAGGAAGCATTTGAAATTCAAAGATGAAGGAGGTGATCCGGAGTACAACTTTGATGTGTACATCAAGACCTATGAAGCAGTTGGTTATGGAGGTGACCTTGCTTGCAAGACCATCGAAAAGGGGCAACTGCCCTATGTTTGGCGGTACCTTGCTTATACCATTCTCCACTGCCTATCTCACAAGAAAACTACATGGGATGAACTTGCTGCACCCTAATCATTCGGTTTTCATGGATTGGTAAATGGGCTAAAGTTTAACTTCTCAAAAATGATATTTGATGGAATGCTGGAAAATCTAAGACCTAAAAGGATCTTTTACATGTATCCCAGATTCATCCAATACATTCTCAATTGTGAATTTCCAAAGGTGCAAATTTCTGATGAACAACTTGAACTTAAATCTTTTATAAGCAAAACATTTTCTAACATGCAAGTGAACAAAATTGTTTTTCTTGGTAAAGACATATCTCACCCTATGCCTAAGGCTAGGTCTACTAAGCAAACTGCTCCTGGTGAGGCCACACCAAAAACCACATCCAAAAGGAAGAGGCCTAGGTCTCCTTCACCTAGATCCTCCACAACCACCCGAGCCACAGACTCTTTCTCATGCTCACGAAAGCATAGGAAGAAGAAAACCAAAAGTGGTCTCCACCTAGACACTCCATAGCCATCCACAGGACTACCTTAGAATGAGGGTGATATATCATCACCTAGGCCATATGAAGTAGATTCCCCAGGTACCCTCTTTGCAAGGGATGTACTGCTCGAGTTGGTTGATTCACCCAACCCACATTCTGCTAAGAAGATGACTTGCAGTAGTGATGAAGCAAGTCATGTGGAAAGGGCTGACACTACCCATGATGTCCCATTGGACACACCAGTTGAGAGAAGTGATGGTTGCACCGTTACTTGGTTAATAAATGTGATAAACATGGTGTTTTAATGTTTATAGATGTCTAATCTGAGAATCTAGATGACTACACGAACTTGTGTGTTGGTAGGTTAAAAAGGAACTTAAACGGGGCAAATAAAGATTCAAGAGGAACCGGTCAAGTTGGAGCGAGTTGTGGCAAGCACGAAGCAAAGAAAAAGAGGAAGATAACCTGGGCCTGGCGTAGCTTACGCCACCACCGTAGCTTACGGTGGTGGCCAACACCAAATCTCCTACCGTTGCTCAGCACTTGGCCGGCGTGGGTCATCTTGAGGCCACCGTAAGCTACGGTGGTACCGTAGATTACGGTGGGGGCGGTTTTTCTAGTCCCCTAAATTCGAGTAAAAAGGCAGTTTTGGGGGTCTTTGCACATTCAACTCAAAAATAACAATTGGGAGACGAAGCAGAGAAGATCATAAGCGATTTTGGAGCAGGAGAAGAGTGGTGGAAAGCAATTTTAACATCGGAATCATTGAAGAATCGTCCATAGCATTCAACATCATCATTGTTGCGATCAACCAAACCATGAGCGGCTAGTTATTTGTGTTCTTCTCGGATATAAGATTTTGATGTAAACAACACTATTGATGTGCTTTATTTATGGAATAGTGATCTACGCATTCGATGCTTTTCATTATGATTTTTATGTGATTGTTGGTAACAATTGGTATTTTGTTTAATCGAATTTGTGAACCATACGTTCTTGGTGCCATTGGCAATTGAGATTTAGTGGGTAGTGAATTTGGTTAATATCTGTATTGATTGATCATCGGGTGACAACCTTGCGTTTGCAACCCGAGTGCTTTGTCCCCTTTCATCACAACAATTGCATCTACATGAGCCATGTCTATATGGTTCTTTCCAGTTGCATCATTATTTTTTGTTTACATGGAAATCTGAAATCTGAGAAGATCACCTTCGTTTAATTGTTAAGAAAACTAAAAATTCATATTGTCACTTAGTTTCTAGTTGTTCAAAGTCAACTTATCAAATACAACTCTTTGTCACATTTAAATTCAAGTTTTCAATTTATTATAATTTAAGTTACAAAAGTAGTATATAATCCACAACCTCCCTGTGTTCGACATCCGCTTACCATTACCTAATTAGTGTAATTGGGTTTATTTTTTGAGTGAGACTTTAACCTCACGTCAAGAAGCAAGACACTTACTGAATTAACGGTTCGATATACAAAACTTAAAGGTTGTTGCATTTGATTATGCAACATAACATCATCCCCCACCGAGGAGTGAAAGGAGAGGTGCGTTTCCCTGAAGTGCCCATTTTATATGCCCTGATGCACGGGGGGGCCATTGGTATCTTTCAGGTACTTGGTAATTTACAACATATGGCTAAGTCGGGATAGCCATGAAAGAAAGATTGTGCCACATTGTTGCCTGATCACGACATTATTGAAGAAGGCAGGGGTCATAACAAATGAATCAGTGAGGATTCCAAAGAGGTTCACCTCATTTAATGTGAAGAACTTGGGAAGTAATTGGAAGTATGTGGAGAATCATACACATCACATGACAACTACAAATATGATAGAAAGTGGTCGGTATTGAAAGACAATGATCAAGAAGATTCAGGAGAGGAAGTGGCCGAGGAGATTGATGAAGGAGTGGGGGATGAGGGAATGGAGGTGGATGATGATGAGACACATCAACCGAGGGTGGTGCAGCGGGTTCTAGACAGGTTCCGAGGCCACAAAGGCCCTTTGAGTATGACATGATGAACTTAGATCCAAATTGGGCATTCGGGGGTAGCATGCGGGAGACTATCAGAAACGCCCGACCGGACCAATACTACCATTGGCCGGAGTTGACACGTGTCATGTTTGATCACAACACGCGATTGGGGTGAGTCAGGAGAGGGCGACCAAACAACTGCACGATCGGCAGGAGGCATGGAACCGTACCCATGCTTATGCTTTCCAGCAAGAAGTTAACCACCGATATGAGGATGACAGGCAGAGAAGAATGCACGATCAGTGGCATGCTGGTCAGGAGGTGGTGCCAGATCCTCCTATGATTGATTACACCACATTGCCACCATATGATGGGAGTGCTACATATCCCACCCCAGCAATCCATCACTCATCATGGGTCGATCCGAGGCAGTCCCAGGCACCACCACAGGAGCAGCAGGGAGGAGAAGCAGGTGCTTTTGGATTTGGAGAGTTCAATGATATGTTCACACAGATTTTCGGTCACCTCAGCCGATATATTATTGAAGGTTGTTTCTCTCCTTATCTTTTTCAGTTTTTAGTTGTAGTTTGTCTTTCTTTCTTTATCTGTTTTGGCATGTGGATCTCAAAATTGGCGGAGTCTTAATTTTCTGGGCTTTAGTTCATTAGTTTTTCTAGTTGTTTGTGTGTTCGGTTAGTGGTATGATGGTGGAGTTCTTAATATGGTGTTATGTTAAAATTTTTGCATTCGAGAAGAAAAGTTGCGATGATTTTTGATTGAAACATTTTGATGAAAGAAAATTTTGAGGAATGATGATAAGTTGTGTTTGTGTCCATCCTTGCAAAGCCCCTAAAACCATACATTTGGGACAATGTATCCCAAGTGTGGGGATGGGGGAAATTTTGAAATTTTGTTGAAACCCTTGACCCCGAATTTAAGAAAAATCAGTTGTTTGGTTTGCGGTTTGATTGGTGGAGTTGAAAGTCTTGGTTCCTTCCATGGTCATAATTCCCTTAAGCATAACGGTTCTCGCTAGTTTGGTAGAATTTTACTCAAGGTTAGCATGCTTCCAGTATAATACACATGCAACAACTGGCAAACTAATCCCACAAATTGTGAGTTTTGTGCCTACACTCTTACTTATCATATATATATTTGTTCACTGAGTGTGACTATGTGTCATTTACTTTAGAACTTGTGTAATTGATGCATCCCGAGATCTTGGCTTAAGCATGTGTGCAAAAAATGATTTAGGCATTTAGGTGAAGCCTCGTCTGGATGTGTGCGAGTGCGAGATTTGGGGGTTGGGACCTCATACATTATACATATGAGCTTGGCAAAAGTGAGGGGCGGGGGTTTGGGTCCATTAGAAGCCAATTTGTGCCTATTTCCTATTGATTGATAACCCGAGCCTATTTGCGTAATTTTGTTACCTTAGTGTGAAAATCCGACTTATAGTTCTTTAGCAGTTTAGAAAGGTAGTGCTATGGCAGTTTGATGTTAGTCTAAAGTGTCGTCCGTTATTACTATTAGTTTACTATTTTTATTAACATTAACGGTTGGATTGCATTACATTTTCACGGTTTTGTGTATCAAGGTACCAAGAGCTTAATGAGCTGAAATCTGAGGTTTTATGAAGAAATCTGAAGCTGATTGGTATAGAGGTCGAGAAACGATCGGGAACGAGTGAAGACTTAGAAGAATTAAAGAAAAGTTCCTGAGATCTAGATCGGGGCGGTACGCCTAGAAGTGAAGAATCCAGGGCGGTACACCCTAAATTATAGAAACCAGCCGAGTTTAGAGATCCGGGCGGTACGCCCAGAATCCCATAGTTTGGGGCGGTACGCCCCAAATCAGTCGACAGAAGAAAAAATTAGGGTTTACTATTTAAACTTGTTTGTTAAGTTATTTTTCATTCTTCTCCTCCTTGAACGACCAGAGCAATAGGGTTTCGACTTTTCACCATTGTTTTGGAGATTTTGAAGAATTCTAATCATTCGGCACAGTTTTCTAATGCAATTTTACTTTACAATCATGTTTTCGTTAGTCATGTCTGGCTAATCACCTCTAACTGCTTTTGGTGAATGGTTGTGTGAAATCGTTCTATTCTTAACCGTTAATTACTAGTTGTTCCGGAATCCTTGCAACCGTTGAGCACCCGCATGCTGAATTTGTTTAACCTACTAGTAAATTAGGGTTTTAATGGTCCACTGTCATGATCTAGCCTTTTCTTGCGGCAGGACCTAAGCAGCCCATTAACAACTTAAGGTATTAGGTCAATTAGGCAATTGGGGGGGGGGGGGCATGTCTATGTGTCACTAGTAGTTAATTAGGTTTTGTCTAGATCGGTAGCCAACCAGGATCCAAAAGTGGTTAGTTTTCTCGTATTTGATAGTTTAAGCAATTTATCAGTTCAAGATAGTTAATTTTTAGTTAATTCACCCCAACAAATCAAAAACAACCAAAAGGCAAATTAGTTTAATTTTAGGTTAATTGGTAATTTTATTTAAGTTAGTTAATAGTAAGTTAATCAATTAGTCAATTTCCACATATTCCCTAGGTTCGATAACCCTAACTTCCACAACTACAAAATCAATATAGTTGGGAATTTGTGACGGTCAGACAAACCGTTATCACAGTTTTCGGATATATTTAGATTCTGTTGTGTAATCTAAGCGTTCGACGCTTTTTACATCTAGTATTTTTTTTAAAAAAAAGAGAAAATGAAGAAAAATAGCAAAATATGAGATCGGATGATTGAATATGGAGCAAGAAAAAAAATGTGAGTTGTAGTTAGCATAGTTGTGCACATATTAGTTGTTTGTTTCTTTTGTAATAAATAAGCCGGATTGGATCACACGCGCCACTTAAAAGATTCCCATTCCATACCCTGTGCCAAGCCTCATTACAACCCATTGTAAGTCCTTTTGATTTGCATGCATGCTAGCGTATTTCTGACGGAGGTTCGAGAGTTGTACAAGCTTATGATAGTGAATTAGAACATTGGTCAATTGAGTGATCACTAGCTCACTATGCTAGTTCCTAAATGTTAATCGAGAGGAGCGTTTATTGTGAGGGGTTTGTTGCATGTACAAAAGGCCGAGAGCATGTTAGGTTTGGCTAAATTTCTTGAATTCTGATTGTTATAGGTTCTGTTGGCTAGAAAATAAATAAAACATTGGGAATGGGGTATGACTTGGAACCTTGACCGAAATTGGGTTTGACTGGAATGATTGGAGGAGTAACAAGGAAAACAGTTTTGATTTGCTTGGGGTCAAGCAACGTGTATGTGTGGGGATGTGATGGGTGCACCATTACTTGGTTAATAAATGTGATAAACATGGTGTTTTTATGTTTATAGGTGTCTAATCCAAGAATCTAGATGACTATGTGAACTTGTGTGTTGGCATGTTAAAAAGGAGCTTAAACGGGGGAAATAAAGATTTAAGAGGAACCGGTCAAGTTGGAGCGAGTTGTGGCAAGCACGAAGCAAAGAAAAAGAGGAAGTTCACCTAGGCCTGGCGTAGCTTATGCCACCACCGTAACTTACGGTGGTGGCCAACACCAAATCTCCCACCGTCGCTCTGCACTTGGCCGACGTGGGTCATCCTGAGGCCACCGTAAGCTTCGGTGTACCGTAGCTTACGGTGGGGCGGTTTTTCCATTCCCCTAAAATCGAGTAAAAGGGCAGTTTTGGTGGTCTTTTCACATTCAACTCGAAAATAACAATTGGGAGACGAACCGGAGACGATCATAGGCGATTTTAGAGCAGGAGAATGACAGTTCTGTCTCTCCCTCTGGTTCCCGGAGATAACGTTTCATATCCTCGATATCTTTGTCAGACATGAAATCCATGTAGTTTGTCCCACATCCGAGGGACAAAGGTGGGATCTTCCAATAAATCAGGAAATACCCAATTGATGTGTGGCCTAGGAATCTCACCATGACATTCAACTGATGGATATCAAAGGTGCGAATGTCGACATAGTCCACCTTGCCCTGCCACACATCTTCTCTGGCGGCATTCCGATGGATATCGCCGTTGTGGTGGATCTTCAGTGTGAACCTCAGACCACCTGTAAAAAGCCCAAATGCAAAAGCGATCAGTAATTAACAAAAAACAAAACCCTATAAACCAAATGCAGAGACAAAAATAGACTTACGAGGACACGGGCCGTGGTAGGGTTTAGGGTCATTAGCGGCCCTAATTCTCCATTTTCGAGCAGCAGCAGCCATTACGATTTTTAGGAGAAGAGTGACGATTCTTGATCAGGAGACAAAATAGAGTGACGAAAGTCAAAAGGTCAGGCCACGCTACCGTGTTAATTTATTACCGTGTCTATTACTTATCTTTAGCCACTCATTAAATGTTTAACAGTCACCGCTGATAACTTTTGGTGTTACAAACAAAATTAATATATAGGTAATAGATTTTTATCACCTACAATAAACAAGCAAAGGGCATGAACACTCTACTATTTAGTCACACAACTTAATATAAGTGACCATATGTACTAGCATTTAGCTACATAACTAATTAAAAACAGTGGTCGTTGTTCACATTTAGCCACACATAATATATACTTACTAGTTTTGTTTGTTTTTAATTTACTAAGTACTAAAATCTACTCTTCCGTCACACAACATTATATAAGCATGGCCAAAGGTATCATATATATTCGCTTTTTGTCACATGAATAAAAGATCATTAGAATTTCGTGGTCATTTGGTGCATTTCGTCACTCTTTTTTAAGTGTGACAAATAGTGCCACACTTTTTGGTAAAAAAAGTGGCTAAAGCCTCTGTACCTGATTGTTGTTGTCACTTAAACAAAAAAATACGTGGCTAAAAGGGTCCAAAAGCTATATATTTGGCCACGGGTACAAAATATGTGTGACTGCTTACCTTTAGCCATGTTTTTTTTTAAACAGTGGTTAGGTTTTTGTGAAAAAACCATGGCCAAAGCCACTTTTTGACGTAGTGCATGTTGAATAGAAATTGGGCACCAAACATTGGAAGAGCGGTGAAAAAGACTTGTAACTGGTAATATGTAACATTTTCTTAAAAAAAGACATTCGTTCAAGTTTAATAGCACGTTAAATAGAAATTGGGCACCAAGCATCAGGAGAATGACAGTAACTTTTAAACTGAAACATTTGCTCAAGTAAAGACATTTGTTCAAGTTCATTAATGGGCTGCCTAAAAGAATGATTTGAAAAGGAATTTACTATGTATACATATAACACATATTATGCTACTTCCATTGTTCCATTTGTAATTTACTATTAGAGTAATTGGATTGAACCGGAACACCTAACATCAAATGTTCAACAATTACATAAAAACCTAAATACGAGTTTAATCCATTTTTTCATAAAAATATATTAGTCAAATATAGACACCACCACCATATAAATCTAAACATACATCCATTTCAAAGCTATATTTCATAAACCAAAGACACGAGTCTAATCCATTTTTTCATGAAAATATACCTTTTAACATTTCATGATCTAACCCAAATCTCCAAAAGCAATACAGGCTTGACAAAATAGGGGAATATACCGCATACATAATTAATAAATATAAACTTAATTAGTGTAGAGGGAGGGAGGGACCTGTTGGTTGCGGGACAACTGAATACTGTTGTTTGTAGACAGAGGCGGAGCCGTCAGCGACATTATCATCGAGGGCAACCAGAACGTCATCATTCGCAAAGGTGAAGAATCATAATCTTCACATCAAATAACAGTATTGTGAAATCTTCTTTAAAAGGTGAAGAATCATAATCTTCTCAAAGGTGAAGAATCACAATCTTCTTTCCACTGTTGATTATAGGACGTATATTGTAAGTAAGAAACTGGATTGGTTAATAAGTTATGGTCACAATCTATATATTTTTAAGAATAACTTGTACATGATATCCATGAGTGTAACTTTCAGGAGACTGTTGTCACCATGTGTATCCATTTGCTCCAAAATTTCAACATTCCCGATGAATTCTGTAAAGAAAAAGTAGTGTCATATTACATGTGTGCAATTTGGTTTAGTATTACATACTCAACACATTAATTTATTAGCATAGATATGTATGATATTAAGAAAATCAGTAGCATTGTATTGCTGCTAGTTAGTTTCCATATAATATTACCTGTGAGTAGATCAATTTTACCCATTCTTATTATCAGATTGTCATAATTGGTGAATTTGAAATAAATTCTTGGTATGCTATAATTGTCATCAATTGCTATGATTGTAAACACAGCATGTTTACATTTGATTTTCTACACTGCAGTTAAAAAACTTGAAAAACTATATGAGTAAGAAAAGGCTCTTTACTATTGCTCATAGGTAAATCAAAAAGGCAAAACTACTAAGCAAATCTAAAACAACACTTGCCAAATAATTCTCCACAATTTCCACCACTACATTTACAGTTTGGTATACCTCCAAGTCCTCATGTGCTGACCTTTTACGCATTTGGATGGAAAAAGTTGAAAGAGGAACTGGAAGTGAATTAACAACGTATAGGCACATGGGTATAATGGAAGTACAGAAGAAAAATATAAATTACCTTTTTGGGAGTTTAGAAATCAGTGTTCAGGAGATGTTGGAACTAAAATCTATCTGACCGACGCCATCAAATCTGTTTACCGAAGCATTCGACTGAAGAATCCATGTGAAATGATTCAGAGACTGGGTTGTGATGATCGAGGCTTGCGAGATTAGACTGAAGACCGTTTTCTGGAAAAGTCAACTGTTTGGGTCAACGATCAACGTAAAAGTCAACGGAAGATCAGTTCGAGCGAGTCAAGCTTCGGATTAATTAAATCAACTTTGATTTAATTAATATTTATGTTTATTTCATTTATCTGTATTTTGTTCATTTATTATGTTTTCACTTGTTAGTCACCCTCACTATATATATAGTGAAGGTGCCCCATTACAAGAAGAGTCTCTGAGTGTGGAGATGATGAAATCTTGTAGAGTGGTGTGAGCTTCCATTCTAGAGAGAGAGAGAGAGAGAGAGCCATGGATTTCTAGAGAGAGATTGTGTGTTTTTCATGATTTCATTGTTGTAATCATTCGACTAATGAAATCAATTGACTAGTTCATCATCTTTCTTATGTTTTGATTTCCTAGATTCATCTCCATCTTCATCGTCTCTTCGGCTTTTCGAATCCGAACCTACGTTCTTGCTCAAGATCGGGATTCTTAATGTGGAAATCGGTCCTGATAAGCTGCTGCAGTTTGTTAGACTGCTCAGTGTTCAGGAGAAGCTGCTGCAGTTTTTAAAAACTACATATTTGAATCAAATTTACTCATCTAAACATTAAAACTAGATATTGTGATCTGTGACTTGAAGCTTCAGTAAGCATAAAGCAGTAATCCAAATTCCTCAGAGCTGTAACTAAACTTGATGGCAACTTCCAAAGTCCAGCTTCACTACAAGTGTTATAATGTGATTTTCTCTTTGGCCTCTTAAATTTCCCCTCATCCACAACTGTAGAGCACTTTTCCTTTTTTTTGAAAGAGTAACCAGCTTCTATTCTAAATTCAAGACATTCCAAAGTACTTGCAAAATATTTCCTAACTCATTCAAATCTTTCCTCTGCATTCTTTTACAAACTACGAACAAAGAAAACACTTAAATCCATCTATACCCCGTGCCACCTCAGTGTGGGTTTTCCATCAGAAGAATATTGATTTTCCAAATCAACTTCTTGATCCTTAAATAAGCTATGGCACTCCTCCTTTCTATACATAACAATAAATGGTACCTGATACAAATGGAAAATATAAATTTCACACGTATCCAACCTAAAAGAAACACAGAAACTATATTTCAAAATGGGTGGATGAGTAACCTGTCAACCAAAAAAAGTACTAGTTGGTGGACTCGAACCAAAAGAAATGTTGTCCAATACTATATATACTATGTGACAAATGTGATCTTATTTATTGAATAAAATTATCTAGAAGACTGTATCCACATTGGGAATACTTTATACCTGTTCCACAATTCCACCAATTTCCTTTGTAGTTAGTCTTTTATTTTTTGACATGGACGGAAACGGACTACGCATGAGACTTACATGTTTTACGCAAGTGATTTCTTCAAAGAGCTCGTAATCATCTTCATCAAGAACAAAACTCTTCGATGATTCTCTTTGAAATCAGCGAAACAGAAGTTAGAAAAGCTATGCTTCTGTACTCGGGTACTTCATGTTTTGGGGGCCTGTTCATAAATAATACTGCACATTTAAAAAATAAACAAAGCGTCGTTAGGAAAATTCAGAGAATCAAATAAATACTACACAAAAATTGAACTAAAAAGGAGTACCGGCAAGGAAGTTTCTCCTGATCGCTTTGGGTAAGTTCCCACTCCTGCAGTTCTTGCAGCCCCTCTAGCCTAATAAGCATCAAAATAACAACATAGAGAAATTTCAGATTGATAGTTTCACCATATTGCTAGTTACTACAGTTTATGGGCACTTTGTTTCATTTCATGCAACAGTCTAATAGACTCAAAACATATGCATATCACTAACTTTACTCTAATTCGTCCCACACACATGGCAGAATTCGAATCCTAGTTTAAACGGCAAACCACCCCGTTAGAAACATTTGAGTATTTCGTATGAGACAACTGAGTTTCCAAAATGCCACAAGCACTATACTGACCCGAGTTAATGTGATTAACAACAAGGTTCTAGTTAGTAGTATTACTCATTACCTGAATATTCCAGGCCATGATTTAGATCCCCATCTTAAACATATTGGTTGTTTTGTTGAGTTAGTCCCTACATTGCTCGAACTAGGCCCATTAAATTTGATACTGAATAAATTTTCCCATTCCTACATTAGCAGGCTCAACATCTTCCACAAGATAATCAGGGTCAAGCTTCAACACCTTCACTTGGTACCAAAATTAGTCCCATTCACCTTATTCCCAACAATCTTGATCCTTCACGTTTACCGATTTGTATCTCATAAGGCTGTCCAGAATGGCTTTTTTTTCTCACCATCTGTTATTCTAAAATCAGTTTCCATATCCATGAATTCATCATTCGTATCCAGTTCCTCAGTCATAGTTTCATAAAAATCCCATGGTTTGATCCATTAGGAATTAAGGTAGTAGCATGGCTATTTGATCTTTTCCCTATGTTTAGGCCCAAATCATCTAATGTGCATCCGAATCCATGTCCATGAGAGCATTAATGGATTTTTGGTTGGTAGGATTATCGGGCTTTTGGTTGGGCTTCAGGGGGGATTACCTGCTCCATTCGACGACCAGACATTCTGAATAAGAAGAGGGGATGAGGTAGCAGCATCAATCACACCAAGAGAGGGTGTCACCGGTGTGTTAACAGTGGGAAGGGGGATTAAATGACGAAGGCGAAGGGTTGAGGGTCTGATTATCACTGTGGGAGCAGAGATTCTCAAATCTTATGAGATGGGGGTCAACTGGAGGTGACAGAGGGTCATTGCTCAGCGGAAATAACAAATCTATATCAGAGCGTTTTCCATCAGGGGTGATACAAACTCGTGAGAAGAAATCGGTTAGTAGCCTCCCTCCGGCATAGAATTTAGGTTACAAACATATGTATCATGGGAAATAGGGTCCTTTGTTCGGTGATATACTAGAAACGGAGCTGGGAGTGGAAGCCGCCTCCTTCGGATTGCTCACATCAACATTAGTAACCATAGGATCATCCACCTTTGCGTTCTCCTTAACCCAGATTTGGACAGAATCATCACGAATGTCATTCAAATTAATGTTCGAGAGAGGCTTCCTGCCTTTATCACCCTTTTTTTGAATGCCGCCACCCGATGTTAAGCTCCTATGGCGACTTCAACTTTGAGCGGCGCCACCAATTTCAGCCCGTGGAGGGTCACCAATATCAGGCGAGAGGTTACGGGGTTGTTCCCCATCATTTGAACGTTTCAATTCCAGGAAAAAATCAAGTAGAAAAGGGATTAAGGATGATGCATAACCAAGAAATCAGACGAACATAGATTAGGGCTTTGCGGGTGAGGCGCGATGGAGAAAGCGGGAATGAAAGGTTTTGGAGAAAGAAGGTGAGTAATGGAGAGGGCATGAAATTTTAGGGCAAAAGCTTAGCGGGAATGAAAATTTGGGGAAAAATGTTAGAGGGAAAAAACGTAAAATGACACTTTCAAGATGACGCACATTATTTTAATGTACTCCCTGTTTTTTTTAATTATGACAGAAATTTTATGACGCTCGAAAATACGCGTCGTCTAGCCTTAGGATTTTCTAATTCTTGATAGTTTTTTTATGACATGCATTTTTGCGCGTCATTAAACAACTGTGCGTCATCATTCGCGCGTCAAGAAAGACCCTGTTTCTAGTAGTGTATGATTACCGCAAGTATAGCTGTAAAGTATAATTGAGCATTTAATCTTCAAAACACTATAATTTTAACTCAAAGCTCAATCTCAGAATAAGGATAATTACCCTCCTAAGAAATTAGCTATCTCGCCTTGATTTAAAACTTCAATAATTTCTTTATCTCTCTTGATTTACAGCTCTGCATTGAAAAATCAATTAAATTTAGAGCTCGGTCATCTGTATAGATATAAAAAAAGAGTTGGATTTTCTAAACACTACACTTAATAAAAACATATACATGCTAAACAAGATGGGATTGGCGTACAGATTGATTATTACTTACTGGGGAACAAACTTACATCGAATTCCTCTTTTTTTTCACATACAATATATAATGTCACACATAAATACACTTAGGTGTATGCTTTTAAATAGATTATCCAAATTGATGAAAAAGTAGAATGTAGTAGAAGTGAAAAGCAGTTTTGAATTCTAAATTACATGTGTTTTACATGTGAGAATACTCTCGCATATAAAGTGCCAAAATGCAAGGTAGCATTTCAATCCATTGCCATAAAATTCATAGTTACAATAATGTTGAAAAGAAGAAGAATAATGATGTCTTGATCCAATGAACTACAAAAAAATAAAATAAAAAACTGTATTCACAAATTTGCCGGGGTAGCATCCCATTTAACAAAAAAAACTGTGTTGGAACAAGTCTAAATGTAACAGAAAACAGTCAAGTATTAGAAGAAAAGATCAGAAACATCCTCAAAAGAGAAAAGATAACATAGTCTGTAAATATATAAAGATATTGTAGTTTTACAGATATACTTCAGAAATTACAAAGTAGATCAGTAAAACTCAACTTTTACGGAAATCCTCATTTCTGTAAAAGCCTTATGATGTGAAGCATTCCTAGTCTTCAAAGAAGAGTCCTGAAGGAGTTCAAGACTATCAGAAGATAAAGATTTACGAGGAGTACAAAATGCTAAGTGTGAAGAACAAGTAAAGAAGAATATCAACTTGATATTAAATGCAAATGTAGTTGAAGACGGTTGAAAAGAGATAAATTGAATACCCTTAATTTATCTCTATATACTCAGACACACTCCAAATTCAACCACCATCAACCATAATATTCCTTTAAAACTTGCTATAAATAGCAGGTGCACTTCACCAACAAAGTAAGACATTCCCTCACAATTCACAAGCTTCTCAAAAGCAAGTACAACTTACTCTTGTAGAAACGTTCTTTCTGTTGATAAACTGCTATATTATAAACTCGTGTAAACCATTATTTACATTTGAAATATACAGAAAAACCTTTTTATGAATTGTGGTCTTCCAATTTGATTTACTTTCCGTAACTTGTTTATCTTGTTTAAATCAACTTGCATTCATATTTTTAAAAAGACCCTCACGGGACCCAACAATTGGTATCAAAGCAGATTGAATAGATAATATTTAAAGATTTTGCTCTTTAACTCACTTCTTTAGTTTCTTTTTGATTTCAATTAATTATCAAATTCTTTTTCCAAAATGTCGACCAGCTGGAACAATGTGAAATCTCTTGGCTCATTAGCAAAACCCCCTATTGTTGGTGCAATATTCGTTGTGTGCCTGTGTGCTAGGTGTTATAGCTTTTTGTGTAGAGTAGATTTCTGTAATTGTATGCGGAGAATGAGTGCCACCGAATGAGTGGCGAATGACCACCGAATGAGTCCTTCGGTGGGCACCTCATTCGGTGGTTGTTATATCTATAAATAGCCAACTCATTCGCTACATTTAGAACTTTTGGTCCTTGTGTTCATTCGGTGAACTTAGTGTGTGTCCGGGTCGTTCGGTGATTAATACATCAAGGCTTATATTTACTGTTTTGTCTCATTCTACTCTTTCTACACTTGATATAACTGAACAAGATCCATATATGCCACCTACAAGTGGTATCAGAGTTGTTGGTTATCCTGTTCAGTGAATTTTTCAAGTTTAGAACAATTTTTCAAAGAAAACAGTTTTGACAAAAGTGAATTTTCAAATTTTGATCCAGTCATCATGTGCTGAATTCAATTTAGATCACATTTTTGTTAAGGAGTTTTGTCAGAATCGCTCTAAATCAAAAGATATTAGCAAAAAATTGTTATTCGCTGTCACCGAATGAATCTTCTGTTTTGATTCGCTGTTCATTCGCTAGTTCTAAATATTTCATTTTTGATCATTCGGCCTATATTGTCACCCAATGAAATCTTAGTTAGTGAATACGCTCATTCGGTCTTACTATTTTTTATCTGTGAAAACTCATCCGGCGAATAACATTCATTCGCCAAATAATTGTCATTCGGCAGTTGTAGTGTCATTCGGTCAACTTTATTTCATTCATTAGTTTTCTTTCATTCGTTATCTCTATTTTCATTCGGCCATATTCATTTCATTCGGCAACCAAAAAGTTGGTAATCATGTTAAGTGAAATACAAGCGTATGCAGCAATGCAGAGTTCTGTGCAAGCCATGCTTAACTATGATAATGAAATTGGCACGAGCCGAAAGGTGCCAAAGCTGATGAAATGGAGGATTACCACAATTGGAGAATTCAGTTTAAGGCATACATGGGAACTAATGATGCTGAATTATGGAGAGCCATAGATGAGGGTTTTGAATACCCAACGGAGAACGGTGTGCAAAAATTTCAATGAAATCTGAATGCAAAAGAAAGGGAAGATTCAAACGGGAACAAAAGGTTTATGGCATGCTTACTATGGCTCTTCTTAAAGAATTGCTACATCAATTTAAAACCTATAAAAATTCCCAAGAGTTGTGGAAGGCTTTGGAAGATAGATATGTTGGTAATGAACAATACAAAAAGAGTAAGAAGAAGGTTTTAAGAAAGGAGTTTGATGTTTTTCGACACTATCCGAATGAATCTTTATCTGATTTGTTGTCCCGATTTGCACACTTGCAAAGTGAATTGGATAACGATGGTGTAAAAAAGGATGAGGATGAAATGAAAGAAAAACTGCTTGAAGTGTTTCCAAACAATTTGGAGAATTATGTGCTCTTACTTACTCACGATGAAGATTATCCAAAATGGAAGTTGAGTGAGTTGACTGGAAAGCTGGAAGCATATGAACTGGAAATGTCTACAGCTAATAATGTGCTAGCACAAGCTCGGAACCCAGAGGTCTACTAGGGACAAAATGCAACAAGTATGAGTGCGAAAGCTAAAGCTACCACAATTACTTCACCGTCTACAGCTTTTCTAGCAGTTGTTAGTTCTTGACGTTCTTAATCAGTTCAAAGCATTTCGGGTTGTCATGTTACTATACCAGTGAGTACTAGTCAGTTTGCAAAGAACAGTGCTTTGTTTGTTCAAACAACCGAAGACTATATGGCTTTGGTTTCATCAATAGTTTCATCTTACTATGGTGTCATTACTGGTAGTGTTAACAATGTCGAGTTAACTAAAGAAGATTACGATCAGATCGATCCCGATGATATGGAATTGATGGATCTTAATTGGCAGTTTGCTATGCTTGTGAGGCGTGTTAAGAGGTTTCTTCGAAAAACTGGAAGGTAAGATCTAAAAAGTGATGGGAAGATTGGTTTTGATAAATCCAAAATTCGTTGTTACAACTGTTCAACTCTAGGTCATTTTGCTAGAGAGTGTACTCAACCAAAATGGCAAGATAATTAAAAATCAAATCACCGGAGTGGTCAAAGCCAATCAGGTTCTTGTGTTAACTCTAAACCAACTCAAACTCAGAGTTCAGGGAGTAATGCTAACACTAAATCTCTTGTTTCGCAATTAGATGAAGGCTATGATTGGAGTAAAACATTTACTAATCCAAATGCTTTTATTGCTAAAACTGTGTAGGTTGATGAATGCTTGACTGATACTTCGTCTAATGCAAGTGTGAGCGAGGAATCCAACAAAGGATATTAAGCTTTGATGGCTGACATACAAAAGGTAGTTCTTCATCTTGTTCCAACTGTGATATTCAAGAAAAGGATTATGATGACCTTAGAAAGACTTGTGATAATTTCAAAAGACTTCTCCTAGAACTTGCTGATAAGGAATTCAAACATCAAGAACTCAATGCCGAGTTGCTTGCTGTGAAAACTAGGTTAAATGATGAAATTAAAGTGTTAAAGGAAGATGTTGGGATCTTTAAGAAAATATGGGAAAAGCCAACTAAGGAGTTGTGTGGTGTGTATGAAAGTTTGAGAATGAATAAGTATGACTCAAACAAAGTGTTTGAACAACTGATTGCTTCTCAAAAGGACTTGGCTGAGGCTAATTCAAAGATATCTAAATTGAATATCGAAATTCTTGATTTGACACGTTAATTGGATTTTCTTAAAAAATCAAATTCTTTTACAAGCTATTTGTTTAAAGATGAAATTTCAAAAGATGTTTTTAAAAATGTTGGCCTCAATCAAGTTCCTCCTTCAAAATTACATACAAAATCTCCATCTGATGTTATACTTCTTGATGCTTTGTTTGATTACTCTGGGTATGTTGATTCCATATCTGAGGAGAAAAAGACTCAACCTAAAAAAGGATTCAAAGAAGTTGTCTGGTAAGAATCAGACTGAACCTAGAAAATTACCCGTTTTCTTTCAAGTTCAACGCCTTTTGAACAGGAGAAAATTGAAATAGTTGATAAATTTTCTTCTCACACTGATATCAATGAATCACTTTTTTATGAACAGAAAAGTGTTAAATAATTCAAGCAGAATTTTAAAAAATTTAAAGAATCAGAAACTTTCAAGTTTTCAGGCTCAATCTTCAAAACAAACTAGTCATAAAAAGGCTGGTATGGGTTTTGAGACTAAAAAGGTTGAGAATGGGAAATCCAAGAAAGATTTACCCAAATCTAAGAAGGTTCCTTTTAAATCTTCTGAGAAGTATGAGACTGAGACTCAAAAGTCCAAACCCTTTGATAAAAATTGTGAAACATCGCATGTATCAATTGAAGGGTTCGGATAAAGTTTATTCTGATGAATTGTTTCCACTTGCTTGTGTGGATCCAATACTTGTTGCTCATGTATTTTTTGATACTGGAAATTCTCAACATGGTTTCATTCAAAAAATTGAACCATGGGGTGGGAAAAAGGGTAAGAAACAACCTATATTCTCACCAAAATCTTTTAAAAATTCAAAAGGTTTTTATTCTGAAGCTCAAATGAATTTTAGTTTCATAATGATTGGGGTTTCTATGATGATTTTGATTATGGATATGATCAAGACTTTTATGATGATTTTGGTGACAATTATGGTTACTACCATGGTTCAAAGTCCTATAAGTCAAAGAAAAAGAAACCATTTATTCATTCTTATGATGATGGTTCCTCAGATCAGTTTGGATATTTCAGTTCTTGTTTCATTACTGATCGACATAAATGCTATTTCTGTTTACAAAGCGGACACATCAGAAAGAATTGTCCTAAACTTTGTGATGATTATTTTTCTGCTGATAGCTCTACCATGTTTGTAGACTATATATAAGGGAAGGGTTCATGATCGGTCAAAACCATTTTCTTTAAAACCAAAAAGGAAATCTTTTCGTAAAAGAAAGTTATTTGATAAAAGAAAAGTTGGTAATTCTGAAACTGATATGTCTTCTCATCAGTCTGACTCATCTAATCCCTCCCAACAACAGAAAATTTAGAGACCTAAGAATGTCTCAAGTGCAAATGAAGATTTTGTGGAGGATATCGGTCGACCCAAAGCTTCAGGCTTGGGTCGCTCCAAAAACTATTCATATTTATCTGTGAGTGCATATGCTTCTAGAAGACCTATTCATAATCTTTGGGTTGTGGATAGTGGGGCCTCTCGACACATGACTGGTGACATATCGCTATTGGATGATGTGAAAACCATAAATGGTGAGTATGTTACCCATGTTGGTACTAAAAGAGGTTAGTTTATGTGACAATTCATCTTATCAGGTCCTTTTCTGACTTTAACTGAACATTAAATCGTTATAAATGTGGTATGTGTTGATTGTGTTGACTTTAGCAGATTAGGGTTTTGTATAACCATCACTATATGAGCATGCACTTAAGTCTAGACGTTTGATACTATATGATTTTATGTAAATCATATGTTGTGATTAATCTGAAAGTTTTGTCATTTCATGTGACAAGTTAAGCTATGATTTTATGTGATATATCTATACATAAATTCACACATTATTCTATGATTTTATGTGACAACGTGTCACGTAATTATACGTATTGTTCTATGATTTTATGTGAGTTAATACACATCGTTGGGGTTTCATGCTTATCATTTTATGTGAACTTGAAAATATATATTTTGGGAGTATTATTATGATTTTATATGTTAAACAAGGTTCATACTTTTTATAAACGTTATACGTTAATTATAATTTTGGCAAACGCACATATTTATACGGTTAAAGTTATTCCCCATTAACTCCTTTATACTTAACCAATGATTTCTAACTGCCAGGGGTTATTTCTGTCATTTTGTAAACCTCTTTTAAAAAACAAAAAATGAAAGGATCTATTTTGTATTTTCCCAAAACTTGTTTCGTATTATCTAAAATAGTGAGGGACTTCTTTTGGCATTTTCCTATTCTTGATTTGAAGACCTCAACGTAACAGTCGACAAGCAATCGTCCTCACCATAACTACCGATGATTAATCATCGGTTACGGATTCCAGCCGATGGCATCAGATTACAACCAATGAAACCAGTACCGTCAACCATTTGTGTTGATACCTGAGATGTGCGTCGTGTGAAGTATCGAACGAAGACCAAGTTCAAGCCAATATAGGGTTGGCCGAACCTGGTCCGAACCTGAAGTTCGGACCGGCCGAACCTGGGGTTCGGAGGAAGTTCGGCCAGTCGGGTATATATAGTAGTTTGGGCTTTGTGTTTCGGGGTTCTGAGCGTGTGAGATATCCTTAAGTGTGTGTTACTAAGGTGTTTCTCTGTATCAGTCTCGGAGAGTCAGATTGTACTCGTTGTTTCTTTTGTGATCAATAAAACAATCGTTTAATTACGTTTTGATGTCCGATTAGCTAGATCGAGTAGACGATCCGATGGTCACGCATTTTCAAGTGGTATCAGAGCTTTCTGGTTCACTCTACTGATCTGTGGTTGCTATTCTCGGATTATTGAGCGTTTTTGAAGTTTTCTCGAGTTTCATTACGTGTTTTCTATCATTTCTGACGTGCATTTTGTGTCAAAACTGTTTCTAAACCATTTCCTATTGGTTTTTCTGATTCACCATATCAAGTTTCGTCAAAATCAGTCCGTTTTCACGAGTTTTCGAAAAATGTCTTCGAGGTTCGGAGGTTACTGGGCAAGTTCGGAGTAACCGCTCCGAACTTAAGGTTCGGAGGTGTCTCGGAGAGCGTTTGGCGAGGGTTCGGTGGTAGATCGGTCAAGGTTCGGAGTTTCTGCGTTCGGTCACTAGTTCGGTCGAGGTTCGGACATTATATTTAGGCTCGGAGCTAGTTCGGTGAGAGTTCGGAGTTTGACATAGATTCGGACAAGGTTCGGAGCTAGTTCGGAGGCTGATTTAGGTTCGGACATAGTTCGGAACTGGTTCGGAGAAAGTTCGGACAGAGTTGGAATTTTTGGGTTGTTTCACGAAAACTGGCGTAACTTGAGAACCGGTAAGAGTTACGGAACCCAATACCAGCCAAAACGACCGTCTCGACGAGATCTACAATTTTACTGTCTAACGACCAATACTCTCCATTTTGGTACCCAAAATCCGCGTGGAAAATCTTCATTTTTGAGTTTCAAGTTTTGATTACCGATTTTTACGTTCTTTAAATGGATGAAATCAAAAGGTTTGTTGCTGATCATAGACAGGCAGTGCCAATACTGTTAAGATTTGAAGATTATTCTCAATGGGCAGCATAATTTAAAGAATATCTTATTGGAGTCAATAAAGATTTGTGGATTCCAATTCAGAATTTGTATGTTTATCCAACTGATTCTGATGGAGAACCCATATGGAGAATGACTCTTTCAAATGCACAAAAGAAGCAGTATGAAAATGAAAAGAAGGCATATGAGTTACTTAAATTGGCATTATCCAAAGAGTTGTGTGTGTATTTTAAGGATTGTTGGAAATCGAAAATATTATGGGACAATCTGAAGATAATTTGTGAATATCATAATATGCAACTTTATTGGAATTCAAAGTCGAACAAGAGTGCTAACGGTGAAACTGAGGAGCTAGGAAAGAAAGTGACAAAGTTGAATGAAGAAAATAGTATTTTGATAAAAGAATTGGAGAATTGGAAAAAGAATGCTAAAGAAATATCTGATTCTGTCAAAAATGAAAAGATGCCAGATTTGATGTCAAAATTCTCTCATCTGGTTGATAAATTTGAAGTTGTTTCACAAAAAAATAAGAAGATTCAGAATTTGCTTACGGATGACAATCTGTTGAATGATAAAACTCATAAGAAAGAAGAAGCAGTTACTTCAAAATGTAAAAAGTGCATTGAATTATCAAAAGAAGTTGAAAGATTGAAAAGTGAAACTGCAGAAGCTGAAAATGAAAGTTCGGCATCTAAGATTGCAAAATTAGTTGAAGAAAAGAATGAATTAGTCAAGGATGTTGAAAATGGAAGAATGAAGCTGAGGATGCTGTAAATGATTTTGATAATTTGTTTGAAAAGTCCAAGGTTAAGCTTGATATGCTCAACAAGACTTCTGATGAACTAGCTGCTCAAGTTGTTCAATATCAGATTGATATGGAAAAATTGCTAGATGATAAGAGGGAGTTCACAAGGGTGAATAAATTGCAAAATGCAAATCTTGATATTCAAAGGAGAAATGAAGATAAGTTGAAGAAAGAGTTGCTTACTGAGCATGATAATTTGAGATTGCAAAAGTATGAAACAAACAAGGTTGCTAAGAAGTTGATTGCAACAGAAAAAGAATTGGCTGCAGCTCAACAGAAGATCTCAGATTTGAAGATTCAGGTGATTGATGCTAATCGTGTGTTGAATAATATCAAAAATTCACAATCATTCACCAGTTTCTTGGCAAAAGATGAGAATTTTGAGAAAGTTTTCAATAAGACAGTGACACCCCCCACGATTACTAAAGAAGCTGTCTATGATGTCAAAGAAATTGCTGAAGAATTGGATTATTCAAAGTTATCATCATTTAAATCTGAAGACGAGAAGATGGTAACAACGAAAAAACGCAAGCAAGCTAAACAGAAAAAAAGAAAGAAATCTGAGATTTCTCCAGTTCCAAAGTTTGTTTCAGATTCTTCTTCAGCCGAATATGGGAAATCAGCTACTTCGAGTGAGAAATTTCGTTCTCCACCAGAATTTGATGAGACGATTTTTTATGGGCAGAAAAATGTAAATGAAATCAAAGCTGAGTTCTCACGATTGGCGAAGAATGGGCATAAAGATTCAAATTCAGGAGAGAAAGTTTCTGGAAAAGGTGTAGGTCTGGGATTTCAGAAGGATGTTACAAATACTGGTGATCCAGGTACTACTTCTCAGACTCTGAAGAAGCTTAAAATGAAAAATGTCAAGAAGGATATTTTTAAAGCTGAAAAGGTTCAACCCAAGAGATTTTACAAGCTCAAGGGTTCGCAAAAAATATTCTGACAAACATTTTCCACTTCATTGTGTAGATGCTCATAAAGTATCTGAAGTATTCGTGAAGAATGATATGTCAAAGAACATGAAGAATCGAAAGACAAAATTTTCTTCTGGAAGTTCTGGTTCAACTTCAAAGAGCCCCACGTCTAAATGGGTTCAAGATCACACATATCAAGTATATGATTCTTTTTATGATCAATTTGAAGGTAATTTTTGTGAAGCTATGCAGGTTCCAAGGAGGAGAAATGTCAACACTCGATTGTGTTATAATTGCCGACAAAAAGGGCATATGGCACAATTTTGTCCGGTTCCTGTTGCTTCTAATCAATGGAAACATAAGGTACCAGTTTTTGGTAAATCTGCCAAACCACGGTTCTTTGATGAACATGGTAGGGTTTTTGATGAATTTCAACCTAAATTTTTCAAAAAGCAGGAAAGATTTGTTCTTAAATTTTCCAACGACAAAAATGTAGGTTATTCATCACAGTCCACTGTGACGGATTCATCCAAAACAGATTTACCAAAATCACATCAACAATGGAAACCTAAGGTGGTTTCTAAGCAAAACCAGGACACTGGTCGACCAGAAGCGATCCGCTTCGGGTCATTTTGAACTAATCAGTTTGACCAGTGTGCAGGTACTTCTAGAAGACCTATCGGCGATTGAAAAGTTGTTGATGGAAGAGTATTTTTCTTAATTTAAATTTCATGCCAAAATTTTCTAACCTGCAAATTTTCTGAATTCTAAAACTGCAAAGTATCCGTGTTGATTGATCACTTTTCTTTGTTTACAAGTTTTTCTCAAAAACCCAAAAATAGAGTTTTTGTTTTTGTGTAAAATGAAAAATCCACAAATAGAGTTTTTCATTTTAAGGGGGAGAATTGTAAGTAAGGGGGAGTAATTGAGAAAATGCATGGTATGAGGAGAAGGTGAATACATGCAATATATATAAGGAAGGAAGGTAAAATTGTGAGAAATTGATCATTGGGAAATGATGGTACATTGGCATACGTATCTGACTCATGGATAAAGTAGATAAAAGGGCCATAAGATCATTGTTTGATGTGCTTGGTAGGCTCGACAAATCAGAAAGTATTCAGATGTGATATACATTAAATGCTAGTGCTTGACCAAGTGGACAACATCTTGATGCGTATTTCATGACACAAAAAGAAAAATAAGTGTGACAATAGTAATGAGAAGTCACTGTGTACACATGTGTTCATTTTGCAAAGATTTAAACTTGTTTGATTTTCTTTATTTTGTCAAACGATCGGACTTTCTCTGCGTATCGAAAGATCGACCTGATCGTTGTTCGTTTGACGTTCTGCTTTATTTTCTTTGGTGTTTCGTATAACTCATCGGACTTTCTCTGCGTGTACGGGAGTACCGACCTGATTGTTGTTGAGTTATACAACTTCAACTTGTTTTATTTTTCTTATTTTGTTAAATCCGAGGCCTTATCTGCGTATCGAAAGATCGACCTTAAGGTAGACGATTTAACGTTCTTATTTCTTTTTGCATGGAACACAGTTGACTATATCATGAAAAATATTATGCAATGTGAAATATCACAAGTACAATCACACAAAAGAAAAAGAAAGAAAAACAGAAAATGTCTGAATATGTCTGATAGTGTGGGGTACACTGGTCAAAGCAAATCTAATCAATACCTTAACATATCCAGATGTTATGAGTATGATTCTGTCTGAGCTTAAGATGGACAAATTATACCAGCAATCGACATGACTTGTGTGCTTCAATTAGTTGAAATTGAAGTGTAGTTCAGTGCGTTATGATCAATATGATCCCATATAGTGATCTTTCTCATACCAAAAATAGTGTCTGATTCTGTATTGCAATTTCATTTCATATCAAGAAAAGTACAAAAAGATTTTTGGTGTGTTTTAGCATAAATTTTGAAAAATCCAAAAGATTTTAGGTTTGTTTTGATATAAATTTTCAAAAAGCCAAAAAGATTTTGTTTCAATTTTATTTTCGATCTGATCAACACGTGATATATAATCAATTTTCAAAATCATATCTTGGAGTCTCGAAGAGACGTTTTGCGCCAAGATTATTTAAGTGTTAATGCAGGATGCTGTCGTGCAAGATATCACAACTTAAAGTCTTCTGAAGCTGTTGATAAAGACCAGAGATACACTGAATGTCGTCAAGTATTCAAGATCAAGCTACGATTGAGTTGAGGAGGAGTTTGTTCGAAGATTCAATTCATTGAACAAACGGATTCTTAACTTGAGGGGGAGCTTGATTGAAGATTCAGTTTTGATGATGTTGAAGAAATTAGAGAAGAGATACTGCACACGACGAGGGGGAGTTTGTTGATACCTGAGATGTGCGTCGTGTGAAGTATCGAACAAAGACCAAGTTCAAGCCAATATAGGGTTGGCCGAACCTGGTCCGAACCTGAAGTTCGGACCGGCCGAACCTGGGGTTCGGAGGAAGTTCGGCCAGTCGGGTATATATAGTAGTTTGGGCTTTGTGTTTCGGGGTTCTGAGCGTGTGAGATATCCTTAAGTGTGTGTTACTAAGGTGTTTCTCTGTATCAGTCTCGGAGAGTCAGATTGTACTCGTTGTTTCTTTTGTGATCAATAAAACAATCGTTTAATTACGTTTTGATGTCCGATTAGCTAGATCGAGTAGACGATCCGATGGTCACGCATTTTCAATTTGTACACAAACAACTTACCCATCGCTCTCTCTCGTTCTCTCTGGCCGGCGATGAAAAAAAACTACCATCAAACGGAAGAAAAAACTGGCCAACTCCACCTCCATTTGTCATCATTCAATTACCTTGTGGTGATCATCAATCATTGTTGTAGCAGCAGAGGCAATCGGGACTCAAATCCTGATCGTGATTGAGTTCGGGTTTGTTTTCAGAGTCACAAACACGTCGTATCTCATCTCCGTTTCGAGGTAACCAATTCTCTATGTTAATCGCACGCTTCCGTTGCATCGTTTCGTGTTTTGTACTTTTTTCGATGACCAGAGTTAAACTCCAACGAGTTTAGGGTTGGGTGAGGAAGATGATGCTCGGCGGGTATGGGTAATAATGTTTTGTGCCGGGTTGGTTAACAAATAGAGGTCGTGTCGTAGTGGTTAAGTTTTTGGGTTTGTTTACGCGGGGTCGCGGGTTTGAAACCTTTCGATATCAGTTTTTTTAAAAGCCTTCTGTATTTTCTAATTTCCGGTTCTCCCCCTGCATGTATAACAAAAAACCCGGACCGAGTTGAAACCAATCCGAACCCTTAGTTCAGTGGTATTGTCGTTTTCATGGGAGCGAGAGGTCACATGTTCGAATTCGGTGACCCACATTTTTTTTATGTTTTTGTTTTTAACAAGATTTTGAGCTTGTTTGATCCGAAACTTATCACCAACTGTTGTAAACGTTGTTTTGGGACTATAGGTTTCATATATATTGTTATTTTGATCGTTGTACCATTATTTTATGTAACATAAGTTTTATAAACATAACTATATTTATATGTATATGTATATATATATATTAGTTGGAAAATTCAAAATGGATTATATATATATATATATATATATAAAAATATATATATATATATATATATATATGGAGACGTCTAGAAAATATACATTTATATCCTAGCATTAGTGGTTATAAACCAATCATTTTTGTAAACTATATATTGTGGAAAATGCGTATATAAATAGTACATTTATCGTTGTTCTGATATTATTAATTTTAAACGTTGGATATAAATATATATATATATATATATATATAGGTATTTATAAATATATACACACACACACACACACACACACACACATATATATATATATATATATATATATATATATATATATATATATAGGGATATATAGGGAAAGGAACTAATATTAACCCTTCCTTAGAGGATTAACCAAATAACCACCATCTAGTGGTGGAAAAAAGCCAGATTGAACCAGATTATGCCATGTGTCTTTTTCTATTTTTTTAAATTATAAAGGGCAATTATGTCATTTAACACAACCCCATAAAACACCGCCTTTATTTTAAAAAGCCTATAACTTTTTTATACTTTATCGGATTTTTATAAAAATTGCACCATTAAACTCGTCGCATTTTTATCTTTAATTCAAGTATAGTCTCGACGTCTTTTATTGCCGTTTTCTCAGACGTAAGATTTAGCACTAGTGTTACAACCACTAACATCATTGTCATAATTGTTAACAAAAAATAAAATTAAATATATACATTCATAACCAGTAGCAATGTTTCTACTTAGATACAACTACATATGCATATATTACAAACTACAAATGCATCGATATCTCAGACGTACAATGTAGCACTAGTGTTACAGCCACTAACATCATTGTTATAATTTGTAACACTAATGTTATAACTATTAACAGTTGTGCTACTTACAATGTATCAGATATTTGTATTCAGAAAAAGACAAATGTACAGCTTACGATGCATAGAATACAAGTCAATAATGCTCATTAACACTGGTACTAGAAGCTAGTTTTATTTTTATATTGCCATAGTAAAAGTCAAATAACATCCATAAACAAATGAATCTCTAGATGCATTTAACATTCATTAGATATTAAAATGAACATCAACAATACAAATTCAAAATTATACAAACCGGATTTAGTTTTGAAAAGAAACATTCTTTTCCAAACATATATATGTACAGAAATTACAAACTACAAGATTATACAAACAAAATAATTACATAAACATGAAAAGAAACATTCTTTTCCAAACATATATATGTACAGAAAAAAGTCAAACCTTTAAGTTTTAGGTTGCAAACAATGCAACTTTTCTTTTCCGACCATCTTGAAGATGTCCGTCATGAAAAATTCAGATGTTGCCTGGAGGTGGCGCCGATCACTGCGTTGAGTGAAAAAATAACACATAACATTGATCATTTCCGCACCTGAAAGATCTCTGAACAAGCTCTCTGTTCGCGTTTTTCTACTACCGCTGCCACAAGCTCCCGACGATATCCGCTAAACCCACTTTAAATGAAAACATGAAGGAAACTTCTTGATCCACCGGCGCCGATCTAGACGGCCACCGACAATAAATCGGAGCACGGATCTGCAGCGTCGGAGCACGGACCTCCAGAGGTGGATTTAAAGCAGGAACAAAGGCGGCCGGGGAGAAGGAAACGAGTTAGGCGGCGTATGACGGTATTCGTATGACAGTATCCGGAAGCAGATTGTGGGGATGAAGGAAACGAGTGACGGTAGCCGGAAAGAAGGAAACGAGTGGCGAGTGAGGCGGCGTAGGGTTATGGAATTGGGGGATGAACTAAAAAATTGGGATGATGAACTGAGCATTTCTAAAAAAAATATTATGGATCGATTATAGCCAGCTTGTTGGGGGGGGGGGGGGGGGTACAATTATGCCCCTGCTCCATTCTAAGCCACATATAACTTGGTTTAATCTTAACCCTTAGATCAAAAGTCAAAGCAATATGATTTAGTTATTTAGTTAATGCTCTAAGAAAGGGTTATCAATTGTTCCCATCCCTATATTATATATATATATATATATATATATATATATATATATATATATATATGTTTTAGTAAGATATAATTGTGAACTTGGTTCTGTATATGAAATTGCCTGAGCGTGAGGATCTTCTACTTAATCGTATAGAAATCAATGTAAATGAGTAAAACACAGAGAGTAAATACAATGGAGACTTGTATTAACCACAGAGAACCACAGAGTACACTTAGAGAAAGTTATGACACCGAAGTTTCTTAATTCTATACAAGACGAACATATTTATAGGCTGTAATCACGACTGGCCGAACCTCAGGTTCGGCCAAGCTTCGGCGGCTCCGAACCTGGAGTTCGGCCAAGGTTCGGCCAACCCTAAACTTGCACGTTCCGTCTTGTTCTCGATACTTCACATGACGATCAGGAACCATGTATCAACAAACTCCCCCTCGGCATGTGCAGTATCACCTCCTCTTATTAAAACTTGTATCTTGTATCTTCAATCAAACTCTTCCTCGATCTAGACGATGAGTTCAATCTTGAATACTTGATATTGCAACGTGTGAAGTCTCTTTATCAACAATCTTTAGAAGACTTGAAGTTGTGATGTTCTCTTTCCACTTAGAAACCTGCCAACATAAATAATCTTGGCGCAAAACGTCTCTTCGAGACTCCAAGATATCTTGATTTTGAAAATGATTTCGTATTCCGTGTTGATCAATCGTAAACAAATCAGAAACAAAATCTTTTTGACTTTTAGAAACTTTATATCAAAACACATCTAAAATCTTTTTGGTATTTTCTAATAAGAAAGTAAATGCCATACAGAATCAGACACTATTTTTGTCTTTTGTGAGAAAGATCACGACTTGGGATCATATTGGTCATAACATGCTGAACTACACTTCAATTTCGATTATTGTAGCACATAAGCCATGCCGATTGCAGATATAATTTGTCCAAATTTAAACTCTGGCACAACCATACTCATAACATCTGGATATGTTAAGGTATTTATTAGATTTGCATTGACCAGTGTACCCCACACTATCAGACATACTCAGATATGCTTTGCTTATCACATTTTGTGATTTCACTTGTGATATTAATCACATAATGATTGTATTCATGATATAGTCAACTGTGTTCCATGCAAAAAGAAATAAGAACGTTAAATCGTCTACCTTAAGGTCGATCTTTCGATACGCAGATAAGGCCTCGGATTTAACAAAATAAAGAAAAAAAAAACAAGTTGAAATTGTATAACTCAACAACAATCAGGTCGGTACTCCCGTACACGCAGAGAAAGTCCGATGAGTTATACGAAACACCAAAGAAAATAAAGCAGAACGTCAAACGAACAACAATCAGGTCGGTCTCTCGACACGCAGAGAAAGTCCGATCGTTTGACAAAATAAAGAAAATCAAACAAGTTTAAATCTTTGCAAAATGAACACATGTATACACAGTGACTTCACATTTTATTTTCACATATCTTTTTCTTGATATATCATGAGATATGCATCAAGATGTTATTCACTAGGTCAAGCATCAGATTTAGTGTAAATCACATTTGTATACTTTCTGATTTGCCGAGCCTACCTTGCACAACGATCAAATGGTCTTATGGCTTTTTCACTTACTTTATCCATGAGTGAGACACTGTCAGCCAATGTACCATCATTTCCCAATCATGTCGGATACAATTTCTCATTTTTTTCAATGTTTTTGACTTTTTGCATTGTTCAATGTTTTTGTCTTTTTCAAATTTCTCCTCCTAAAAATGACAATTCTATTTATAGATTTTCATTTTTTACGATTTGAAAAACAAACTCTATTTTTGTATTTTTGCAAAAACAAACTCCCCCTCAGAATGAGATGGAGTGAAAAAGAAACGAAAAATTGATCAACCAACACGAATACTTTGCAGTTTAGCTTTGTGAAAATAAAAATGATTTTGAAAGTCAGATTAATTAGAACATATATTTCACAATCAGCAATTATTCAATCACTGAAAGGTCTTCCTGAAACACCTGTTGACACCAAATAAATCATTAGTCGCTCTGGGATCGACCCGATGTAACATCGTCGGGTCGCCCGGTGTCTTCCACATAGTCACTGTTGGCCTTGGAAACAACTTTCGGTTTCTATTGCATTGAAGATTTTAATATTTGATCAGAACCTGAAAATGTTTCAACTGGCGTCTTTGACGAAGACGACTTACTAGTTGTTTTAGATTTAGAAAACCATGGTTCATCAAAAATTTTACCATTATCATCCACATATTTTGCATTTTTGTGAACATATGCAGTCGTCGGACAATTTGCAGCCATATGTCCAGGTCGACGACATGCATAACAAATTCTCTCACGAAACGTTGGTGAGAATTTGACAAACTTCCTTGGTGTCCAACTATGATTCGCAGCAGGAGAATCATAGTAACCAAAAGAATAATCAGAAGCAAATAAATCAAAGAAATCGTCAGATGAATCATACCTAGGAGATCTTTGTGGTAAAGAATATGAATCACTCGATGAACCTCCAGAATGATAACATCGATTTCTTGATGTAGAACTATTCGGCTTCTTCTGATGAGCTTGCTTTTGCTGAGTCTGAACAAATTCTTTCTTTGATTGTTGCTGAAGTCGAGGAACATGCTGAACAACAACTTTCTTTGGTTTCTTTGTTGTCTCTTGCACTAATACATCCTTGACTTCATAACCCAAACCTTTATACTTGAATCCAGAACCCTTTGTAAAAACAGACGAAGAACCAGAAGCATCTCTTCCTTTAGCTTCTCTAGTGAATTTTTCTTTGATGTCCTTCAGTTTATTCTTTGCAATCCACACTTTGCCTTCATCAGTTGCAGAAGAAGTTCTTGAAGCAACTTTAATCCAAATTTGTTCATTTTCCAGGAGAACAGAGTTCGAAGTAAATTTTGGAGCTTCACCCAATGGTTTGTGCTTTTTCTCAGATTTTGATTTCTTTTTCTTGGATTGAGTGGCAAACTTCGAATAATCATGCAATTCGTCCTTAGGATCAAGCGGAGCAGATGTAACTTCAGATAAACCCACCGGTGAAGGAACCATGTGAATATCATCTTTCTTAGAACTATCTTCACTTTGATCCTGTTTATATAAGAAATTTAACAATGTTGGTGACAAATAGCAATTCTTCACTTGCCTTTTTAACTCCAAAATTTCTAACTTCAAATCATTAATTTTCTGTTGAGCATCAAACACTTCCTTTTGTGACTTAATAAACTTTGCGTTAAGCTCATCATATTCATAAATCTGCACTTTACGAATGTCACATTCAGCAAATAATTCTTCAAGCACACTTTCTCTTTTCTTTTTGTAAATCTCAATATCTTTTGTCAACACTTCATTCTTGTCGCGATAAATAACATTTTCATCTTGAAGCATAGAAATCTTGTGCTGAAGTTTTTCAATTGTAGCTGCTGATTCAATCACAAGAGTATTAGCCTTTTCATACTTCTGTTGCACAGGATAAGCCTTGTTGAACAATGCTTCAAAATTTGCAGCAACATCTTTAGCTTCAGCTTTTGCGTTTTCACATTCAACCAACAATTTATCCTTTTCTTTCATCAAATTCTTGTTAATCTTAGTAAGGTTTGCACACATTGAACATACTAACAAACTTCCATTCTGAACTTCTTCTATGTCACTTTCATCCCCTTTGTCATATATAACACCAGGGCTTGTTTCAGAATCAGAATCAGAATCAGTGATATTACCATCACGTTGTTCAGTCTTGAAAACACCATCACAATCCTGTTTGTCTGTCAATTTATCACTTCCTGATTCCAAACCACTCGATGCAGAGTCATAAGATTTAGAATCAGTAGAATCTGAATTATCCTTCATAGTCTGAATGATTGCATATATCTTACCTTTTTCTTGCAAATCATTCCATTTATCCTTAGCAGTACAACCCACTGTGAGTTCAAGAAACAACTCTTCAGAAAGACCAGATTTAATAATATCTCTGGCTTGGTGTTTAGTATTTATGTACTCTCGTTCAGATAAAGAAAGATGTTGATGAAGTTTGACATAGCCATCAACAAAAGTTGGCCATGCAAATTGCTTAGCAACTACTTTCCAGAATTCTTCAAAATGTTTGTTGATGTAAACCTCAAACTCCACTTTCCATTTATTATAGTCTTCCCATTTTACCAAGATAGGTATCATAGAACTAGCTTGTGATGCACTCATTTTCGAAAAACTGGTTACTGTTCACTCCGAACCTCGTCCGAACTTAATATACCCTCCGAACTTCCTCCGAACGTGGTCCGAACTCAGAAACACAGTCCGAACTCTCTCCGATCTCTCACCGAATCCAGTAAACTCCGAAACCCTCCGATCCTAGTCCGAACTCTCACCGAAAGAACAAAATGGTCCGAACGCTCACCGAACAACCTCCGGACGAACTCCGAACCTGGCGTTCGGAGCAGTTATTACCGAGAGTCCTCCGAACTTGAAGTGCGGAGCAGTTACGCCGAACGTGGAGTTCGGCCGAACGCGAAATTTCGGAAAAATTTGGAAAAACTCACTGAAATCGACACCTCTCGAGCTGTAAACACTCAATCAACTGAAAATGAGCAACCACATACATATTTGACGTGAACCATGATGTTTTGAACGATAATTTTTGAGAAACGAAGATGAAAAACGAGTTTTGAAGGTCAAAAACGTGAATTTGAACTCGATAACTCGAAAAACACTGATCTCCGACTAGTAGAGTAAACCTATAGCTCTGATACCAATTGAAATTGCCTGAGCGTGAGGATCTTCTACTTAATCGTATAGAAATCAATGTAAATGAGTAAAACACAGAGAGTAAATACAATGGAGACTTGTATTAACCACAGAGAACCACAGAGTACACTTAGAGAAATTTATGACACCGAAGTTTCTTAATTCTATACAAGACGAACATATTTATAGGCTGTAATCACGACTGGCCGAACCTCAGGTTCGGCCAAGCTTCGGCGGCTCCGAACCTGGAGTTCGGCTAACCCTAAACTTGCACGTTCCGTCTTGTTCTCGATACTTCACATGACGATCAGGAACCATGTATCAACAGTATATATTGAAATACATATACATATTTTATCATTTCGATTTCATGAACGTATATTATTAGTTAATAATATACATTTTTCGTCAACTTTCGTAATCTTTATGATTTTGGCAATTTGTCATCTTAGATTCGTTCCATATTTAACAACCTTCGTCATATCTTAATCAACGTCATTCCTCATTTAACATTGGTTTAGACTTAGTCGTTTTCAATTGAACGCACACTTATGTATATATGCTTGTTAGGTGTTTGGTAGAGTATACAAGACCTGCTAGGTGCTACTTGCTGTTATTATTTATCTAGAATTGCTGTGCACCCGAAGGTGAGTTTCACGGCCTCATTTTACTATTTTAAATCATGTTGGGGAGAGATTAACATGCATGAACTATACAACTGAGATAATTAGAATTTTATATATCACTTGAAGTACTTGAATCACACTGATACAACAAAGTCCTTCCTATGGTACCGTTAATATTAATGAGGATAGCGATAAATATATTGTAGTACTACTGGGTCTGACAAACCCCACTCAAGTGAGTCGCGTTGACATGATCAGTTATTGAACGAGTGTTATATTCGTCCTAAACACAATAAGCCAAACTGCGCCAACTGTGAACAACTGTTAGCTTAGGTGACCATCAACAGGTGAAGTTTCATGTATATAGCCTAGCTAGCTATTTTATATATATTAGTGATTATGCTCACCTAAATTGAACTATTTTATAACATTTGCACTACTTTCAAGTTTCAACCTAAACAAGTTTTGAATTGATAAACCTGTGAACTCACCAACCTTTGTGTTTACATCTTTTAGCATGTTGTTTCTCAGTTGCGGATGTTCGAGTATCACGAGTACGGATGCATGATTCTTTGAAACATTTTTAGCGTCTTTAGACGAGTCACGTCACCTTAGGTGACGATGTTTTTATTTAGATGCTTTTATTGTATTTACACTTCCGCATTTGTAAAACTCTAAAATTATATTTTAACAAAATATGAAACATTTTCTTTATAATTACTGGTCGTTTGGTGTAACTAATGGACTGCGATCCTAGTTTGTCACGCTCCCTGCACATGTATTCCGCGCGTGGATTTTTGGGGGTGTGATAGATTGGTATCAGAGCCCTTGGTTACAGGGAACTAATATATTCGTCTTAGACTGTAACTGTTTTGCATTAGTTTCACACTTAAATATTTTTCTCATGCATCGTGATACTCACTCCTACACACACCTGGTCTACAATATGTCGTTTTGTTTTTATCATCTAACTCTCTTATACTCACGGTGAGGAGTCGGTTATTCTTGAGTCGTCTTTAACATCTCTAAGTCATGTATCTCTTGGTTAACATCCAAGGATGACGAGACGTCGAATCAGATCAGAGGATCACATCATCACTCTTGACGAGTCATTTGCTGATTGAGCAATTGGGATTAGTACCCATACTATTGACATATGCTACATAGGAAAGGTGGTGTAATACCTCTTCATGTCCTTAAACCTTTATCCTAGTTTGGGAGGTTCTTGCTATACCCGCCCTGCATATACCCATAAACTCACATGTTCAGGAAATGTTATCATGATGTGCTTGCAGCGCGAACATTTAGCTTCACTAGAGTCAGCAGGGTAGGTATTCAAGTGGTTGCCTATGGGGCACTTGTATTTGCTTTCATCACCTTGATCGTTTTCACATTTGATTTGATCTTTTAAGATTCTTCCCATCTCGCTACTATCGCGTTATGCGTTGGAATAATACAACTTGGGTACAACACTTATAACCTCAACGGTACCTGATGCGTGCCGACTGATTTATTTCTTTTTCAGATATGTGATCTAGTCTGTATGTGTGGTAACTACTCCCTAACATCGAGCTAAGCTTGGGTCATTGTGATAAACTCTATTCAGATCCTATAGAGCTAAATTTCTAGCTGACTGGCTACGACTGGGTCATTCCAAGTAAAGCTAGCATTATGTTCTCGAACTTTATCTTCTTAACGGATTCTGACCAAGATAACTATGGGTTAGTGACCCCATTCTTGATTCCCACATAGTGGATATCTCATCTGTACTCCACCATACATGGTCGCTAAGTAAGAGGAGACAGGGTGACCATACAAGGTAAATTACTGTTACGGGTGCACACATAAATATAATTTGCAGTGTATGGAAATCCTGGAGAATCCTACTAAGGAAGCATGACGCACGAAGCGCAAGAACACCAAGGAGATTAGGCACACTGGTGAGTTTAAACAATGAAGATTTCTCTAATGAGACGATTACTCTATTAGATTGTATAACCGTCGACACGTTCATTTCGATATCTATTTATGCGAATTCCTTGCCAAATCTTGCCAAGCATGCTATATATTTCCCTCCAAATTTTATACTATTCATTACGTTATTAGCATCCTCGCTACTGGTATCTTCACCAGTGTGACAATCCGGCCCTCCGAGTGGGACCCGATCCTTAGAAACGGATAAAAACTGATAAAACCGGTGAAACTGGAAAGCGCGTATATAGGCGTAGTATGTCAAATAAGATATTAGAAGAGTCTAGTAGCCTTAAAACACTTCACAAGTATCACACACAAGTCGGATTCTCGAAATATTGGTGATTAATTGTAAATGGGTGAATATTGTGAATTATGTGAAAACCGGTACGTGAATTTAATTACATGATCGTAAATTGTTATATGGCAAGTTGATACTTGATTTTATTGGATTTTATGTGATAAAAATGAAGGTTAACTGAAATTTGGAGAAAACATCAAAACCGTGGCCAAAAACGCGAAAAACGGACGAAACGGGCTGCGTCAACAAAAGTCAACAGGGCTACCAAACGGGGAGCTCTAAGCGTATCGCCTAGAGCAACCCAAGGCCCTAGGCGATACGCCTAAACCTACATTTTCAGTAAAACCCTAATTTTCCCTATTTAAGCATCATTAGCCACCCTCACTCACTCTCATCAGCCCCAAACAAATTCTCTGCACTTTTCTCGTCCCATATCATCTTCATACTCATTGATCATCCAGATTTGAGCTTTATTGCAAGTTTCAATCCCCGAATGCATCCTTTATCATCCTACTTCATTCGGTATGTGATTTCTTATGTTTTGCTTGTGTTTAAGTTGTCAAGATCCAAGCTTTTTGATGGATCTAGTCATATTCTGATAGAAAAGATTGAATCTTTTGATAAAAATAATACGGCTTTTATGCATGATATGATAATATGAGCTAGATCTAGGGTTTTTCATGGAAAATCATGCATGCATGTGATTACAGTTTTGCTTGTGTTTAACTCTCTTATACTCACGGTGAGGAGTCGGTTATTCTTGAGTCGTCTTTAACATCTCTAAGTCATGTATCACTTGGTTAACATCCAAGGATGACTAGACGTCGAATCAGATCAGAGGATCACATCATCACTCTTGACGAGTCATTTGTTGATTGAGCAACTGGGATTAGTACCCATACTATTGACATATGCTACATAGGAAAGGTGGTGTAATACATCTTCATGTCCTTAAACCTTTATCCTAGTTTGGGAGGTTCTTGCTATACCCGCCCTGCATATACCCATAAACTCACATGTTCAGGAAATGTTATCATGATGTGCTTGCAGTGCGAACATTTAGCTTCACTAGAGTCAGCAGGGTAGGTATTCAAGTGGTTGCCTATGGGGCACTTGTATTTGCTTTCATCACCTTGATCGTTTTCACATTTGATTTGATCTTTTAAGATTCTTCCCATCTCGCTACTATCGCGTTATGCGTTGGAATAATACAACTTGGGTACAACACTTATAACCTCAACGGTACCTGATGCCTGCCGACTGATTTATTTCTTTTTCAGATATTTGATCTAGTCTGTATGCGTGGTAACTACTCCCTAACATCGAGCTAAGCTTGGGTCATTGTGATAAACCCTATTCAGATCCTATAGAGCTAAATTTCTAGCTGACTGGCTACGACTGGGTCATTCCAAGTAAAGCTAGAATTATGTTCTCGAACTTTATCTTCTTAACGGATTCTGACCAAGATAACTTTGGGTTAGTGACCCCATTCTTGATTCCCACATAGTGGATATCTCATCTGTACTCCACCATACATGGTCGCTAAGTAAGAGGAGACAGGGTGACCATACAAGGTAAATTACTGTTACGGGTGCACACGTAAATATAATTTGCAGTGTTTGGAAATCCTGGAGAATCCTACTAAGGAAGCATGACGCACGAAGCGAAAGAACACCAAGGAGATTAGGCACACTGGTGAGTTTAAACAATGAAGATTTCTCTAATGAGACGATTACTCTATTAGATTGTATAACAGTCGACACGTTCATTTCGATATCTATTTATGCGAATTCCTTGCCAAATCTTGCCAAGCATGCTATATATTTCCCTCCAAATTTTATACTATTCATTACGTTATTAGCATCCTCGCTACTGGTATCTTCACCAGTGTGACAATCCGGCCCTCCGGGTGGGACCCGAACCTTAAAAACGGATAAAAACTGATAAAACCGGTGAAACTGGAACGCGCGTATATAGGCGTAGTATGTCAATTAAGGTATTAGAAGAGTCTAGTAGCCTTAAAACACTTCACATGTATTACACACAAGTCGGATTCTCGAAATATTAGTGATTAATTGTAAACGGGTGAATATTGTGAGTTATGTGAAAACCAGTACGTGAATTTAATTACATGATCGTAAATTGTTATATGGCAAGTTGATACTTGATTTTATTGGATTTTATGTGATAAAAATGAAGGTTAACTGAAATTTGGAGAAAACATCAAAACCGTGGCCAAAAACGCGAAAAACGGACGAAACGGGCTGCGTCAACAAAAGTCAACAGGGCTACCAAACGGGGAGCTCTAAGCGTATCGCCTAGAGCAACCCAAGGCCCTAGGCGATACGCCTAAACCTACATTTTCAGTAAGACCCTAATTTTCCCTATTTAAGCATCATTAGCCACCCTCACTCACTCTCATCAGCCCCAAACAAATTCTCTGCACTTTTCTCGTCCCATATCATCTTCATACTCATTCATCATCCAGATTTGAGCTTTATTGCAAGTTTCAATCCCCGAATGCATCCTTTATCATCCTACTTCATTCGGTATGTGATTTCTTATGTTTTGCTTGTGTTTAAGTTGTCAAGATCCAAGCTTTTTGATGGATCTAGTCATATTCTGATAGAAAAGATTGAATCTTTTGATAAAAATAATATGGCTTTTATGCATGATATGATAATATGAGCTAGATCTAGGGTTTTTCATGGAAAATCATGCATGCATGTGATTACAGTTTTGCTTGTGTTTAACTCTCTTATACTCACGGTGAGGAGTCGGTTATTCTTGAGTCGTCTTTAACATCTCTAAGTCATGTATCACTTGGTTAACATCCAAGGATGACTAGACGTCGAATCAGATCAGAGGATCACATCATCACTCTTGACGAGTCATTTGCTGATTGAGCAACTGGGATTAGTACCCATACTATTGACATATGCTACATAGGAAAGGTGGTGTAATACCTCTTCATGTCCTCAAACATTTATCCTAGTTTGGGAGGTTCTTGCTATACCCGCCCTGCATATACCCATAAACTCACATGTTCAGGAAATGTTATCATGATGTGCTTGCAGTGCGAACATTTAGCTTCACTAGAGTCAGCATGGTAGGTATTCAAGTGGTTGCCTATGGGGCACTTGTATTTGCTTTCATCACCTTGATCGTTTTCACATTTGATTTGATCTTTTAAGATTCTTCCCATCTCGCTCCTATCGCGTTGTGCGTTGGAATAATACAACTTGGGTACAACACTTATAACCTCAACGGTACCTGATGCCTGCCGACTGATTTATTTCTTTTTCAGATATGTGATCTATTCTGTATGCGTGGTAACTACTCCCTAACATCGAGCTAAGCTTGGGTCATTGTGATAAACCCTATTCAGATCCTATAGAGCTAAATTTCTAGCTGACTGGCTACGACTGGGTCATTCCAAGTAAAGCTAGCATTATGTTCTCGAACTTTATCTTCTTAACGGATTCTGACCAAGATAACTATGGGTTAGTGACCCCATTCTTGATTCCCACATAGTGGATATCTCATCTGTACTCCACCATACATGGTCGCTAAGTAAGAGGAGACAGGGTGACCATACAAGGTAAATTACTGTTACGGGTGCACACATAAATATAATTTGCAGTGTATGGAAATCCTGGAGAATCCTACTAAGGAAGCATGACGCACGAAGCGCAAGAACACCAAGGAGATTAGGCACACTGGTGAGTTTAAACAATGAAGATTTCTCTAATGAGACGATTACTCTATTAGATTGTATAACAGTCGACACGTTCATTTCGATATCTATTTATGCGAATTCCTTGCCAAATCTTGCCAAGCATGCTATATATTTCCCTCCAAATTTTATACTATTCATTACGTTATTAGCATCCTCGCTACTGGTATCTTCACCAGTGTGACAATCCGGCCCTCCGGGTGGGACCCGAACCTTAAAAACGGATAAAAACTGATAGAAACCGGTGAAACTGGAACGCGCGTATATAGGCGTAGTATGTCAATTAAGGTATTAGAAGAGTCTAGTAGCCTTAAAACACTTCACAAGTATTACACACAAGTCGGATTCTCGAAATATTGGTGATTAATTGTAAATGGGTGAATATTGTGAATTATGTGAAAACCGGTACGTGAATTTAATTACATGATCGTAAATTGTTATATGGCAAGTTGATACTTGATTTTATTGGATTTTATGTGGAAGATTTAGTAGAAAATGTTCTTTTGACAGTTTTAGGACAATCGTGTGCCATATGTCCCTTTCAGCGACATTGATAACACAAACGATATGAGCATTTTGGTATTCGTTTGTCCTGAACAGGAGGACACATATCATCAGAATCAAAAGAATCATAAAAATCATCAAATACTTAAAACGTATTCGAATAAGCCCATTTGGAAGTAGGACTTCGAGGTGTTGAATTTGATCCAGATGACGAAAATTCTTTCGGATAACTTTCAGATGAATCCTTCTTCTTTTGTTTTCCTACGAATCCTTTCTCCATGGTAGAAATGAATACCTGGGCCAAATGATAGATTTGTTCGAGATCGGTATCTTTCTTCTCCTTTGGAGGCTTCTTTGGCATTTTCTTCTTATCTTGCTTCTCAAAGTTCTAATTATTATTACCCAATCCAGAGCGTTTGTAACCTGGTAACTTTGACAATTCAACTTGAGATCTAGAAGATCCAGCTTGAGCAACGTGGGTAAATTTAGCTTTAATCCCCTTCAAGTAATTAGCTTGAACTAATGCAGCAACCAATTTTTCTTCAAACACTATCTTCTCATCTTTCTCCACCAACATCTCATCAAAAATGTCTTTATCATTTACACCAGTTGCACCAGAGACAAAAGTAACAGATGTGGGTTCATCAGTTGTCTGATTTTCCACTTTCTTGTTCGAGGACTTTGATTTCTTCTTTTTAAAAATCTCTTAGAAACAAATTCAGAATAATCGCCATTTACATCAGAAGAATTAAGATCAGTTAAAGGATCAGATTGAATAGCTGGATGTGGAATCTGGTTGTATTCTGCACTGCTAAACACTTTCTTGAAATTCTCATCATTGCACAAGTAGCTTGTGAATGAATGTGAATTCTTCAGATTATTCAATTGTCTTTTAAGATCTAACACCTCAACATTTAAATCAGATATTTTCTTCTGTGCTTCACCCAACGCCTCAATTAATTGTTCCGAAGCTCTGTTGAACAAAAACTTTTCTTGTCTCATCTGATCATGTGCATCATACACTTCTTGAGTCACTTTATCCACCTGCCCTTTATAAATCTCAACATTCCTTGTCAACAACTTGTTTTCGTTTGTCAAGTTTGTGACTTTATCTAATAATTTTGAATGTTCCAATTGACGATCATTTTCCACAGCAATAACTTCATCATGAGCTTTCTGAAGTTCATCATATGATTTCTGAAGCAAATCCAATTTGGCTTTTGACTTGTTAAACAAAGCATCAAAATCGCCAATTGCATCCTTTGCTTCGTTCTCCCACTTTTCAGCATCTTTGACTAACTTTTCATTTTCATTTTGTAGCTTCAAGATTTGTTCTTTATCTTTAACAACCATCTCATCCAACCTTTTCTTAAGCTCAACAAACTCTTCCATCAACACACTCTTTTATTTTACTAGCTTTTCATTTGCCTTGAAAATCTCATCCGAATCGACACGCTTCTTTTTGTAACTATCTAACTTTTCTTCCTTCTTCCTTTCAACAATCAACCCTTCTTTTTCTTGAACCAATTCCCAAATCTTTCTATCCTTTTGGGCACAAAATTCACAAGTTGATTCATAACCACTTACTTTAGAATCAGAATCACTTAATTCAACTTCTACAGTGGCTATAAAAGCAGCTTCATCTGGAAAATCTTTAGCCTAATCATATCCTTCTTGAGCCACCATAGCGTTTGCTTCTTTATTGTGAACATGCTTATCCGAATTACACATTTCAGATGACGATTGATTGCACTCACGAGAAAAATGTCCTATCTTGGAACATTTGTAACATTTAAGCTTCAACTTATCTAAACCAAGTTTCTCTCCTAGTTTAAAAGATTGCTGTCCATGTTTCTTTTTGAATCTATTTCCTCTTTCAACCGCCATAGCAAACTACCAATCCAAATCCAACTTATTCAATTGATCATCATCCAACTGATTTAAGTCGTCTCCATACAAACCAGATTTACCAATTTGACTAAAAATTGATCCAGAAGACGCTGATATGAATGCAGTGAATAATGACACTAAATCTTCAGCTGTTTGAACAGGAATCAAATTGTTGGTTGATTTATCAGAAATAGTAAAACTACAACCTGGTAAATAACCAGTATTTTCAGACTTTCCACCAAGCAACGCTGTGGGAGCTGGATTAAAACTTAAATTAGGAAGTGATGTAGCTTTAGCATTCTCGGTAGCTGAATTTTCTCCAAAATATAATTCAGGATTTTGAACAGACGGATGTGCTGACTTCTTCACAATCATTTCCATTTCACGAGCTTGTAACTTGCTTGTCAATTGACTGAATGTCCAACCTGCATAACTCGGATCATTAGTCAACATCATAACATAATTTTCCCACTTATCAAGTAAGGCTACCAGAAATTTCTCTTTCAATTCATCATTCTCCTTCTTGACATCTACAACTTCATGTTCATTTATCAAGTGTGAAAACCTTGCAATCAAGTCTGACACTTTTTCATCACAATGTCCAAAATTATCAAATTATTTCTTTAACACTTTCTTTCGGGTCTTCTTATATTGATCATTACCCTCGCATCTTTCAAAAATAGCATCCCACAATTCCTTAGCCGTTGTGTATTTCTTAAATTGATGAATTAGATCTTTTGGTAATGTCATTGTAAGATAACTATACGTTTTCTTCTCTCTTGCAAATAATTTTCTTTCCTCCAAATCAAAACTACTAATCATATTCGGCTTGTTGGCACTTAGCATTGGATACTCATATTCCTTCTTAATCGGAATCCAACAATCAACATCTTGAGAAAAGATGTAAGATTCAAATCGACTCCTCTAATTGTGGTAATCTTCCAATCGTAGCAACTTAGGAACCTTCTGAGTTGTTCCTATCTCGTTATCATAATTCATCATGAGTTACATCGATGTCTGAGCAGCTGCAAACACTAGATAATCACTCATCTTGAATTTTGATGAAATCCGACTCAGCCTACCAATAATCAAACCAGCGTACCAAATTAATAACTTCCGTACCAATAATGTTCAACGGACCGCCAGCGTACCAGTCAATTCAGCGTACCAAGACATGGACCAAACCAATTCAGTGTACCAATATATGTAGCGTATCACCCTGGTCCGGCGTAACAACCTGCGTACCAACTTATAACTGTCGTGTACCACCTAAGAAGATTGCTTTCCGTACCAACCAGAAGCGTACCAACCCTCCAATGAACATTTCCTTGCATACCAGTGGATCATCCGTCGTACCATCATCTTCATCGAACTTACCAACGGTGTACCAAGCTGAAATCGATTGATTTTTGTGATTTTTGACTTTTTGAACCTGAAATTGCAACAATGATGTGCGAAAACACTCTAGGAAGCTTTAGAAGTCATTTTTTACCTCAGAATCACTCAGAATTTGAGAAATTTTATGAAAAAACGACCAAAAGTAGACTTTGTCTCACTAGGAATTCGAAAATACACCAACTTATAGCAGTAGAGAAACCTAGATTGCTCTGATACCACTTATAAGTACCTGGACGGATCTTACTACTGCATGATTCGGTCATAATGATTACAACGAAGTAAATAAAGACTTTGCTTTATTGATTCACAAAGAGATTACAGTTCTAGAGAGAAACACTCTGAGTACACACAGTTAAGAATGACTCAACTCACAGATCTAATCAACTCGGACTAACCCGAACTATTTATAGTAAAAACATATTGGTCGGCGTACCAACTGGCGGACCAATTGGTCCGGGCGTACCAATTGGTACGGCGGACCATTGGTACGACCACCATTGTATGTTGACTCTTTGACTCACAAAGATGCTCTAATCTAGATACAATACACAAGACACATTGCAGCATAGGAATATGCTCTAACAATGTGGATGGGTAATCTAGATTATTGGGTACATGTTGATGTATAAAGTTGCAAGCTTGATGATCAATTGCATGTCGATTATTTTATAAAAATTATTTACATGAAAATATGGTAAAAATGGCCAATTAGGGCAAGATAGCAAGCATGTATGTGATTAGGAATCCTTTTCATGACCTAAAAACATGATAAATGATAATCTAAGTGGTTTGCATGAGATAATAATGACGTGTAACCATAAAATTAGCTTACATGGGATAAATATATATTTATCTGGAAATAGATAAGTTGGGGAAATGCATGCATATGAACTTGAGGTTTGCTTGACTATGTGTTTGCATGTCATAAGCCAAATTGACTATGAGTTATACGGGTATACAAGTCCCAAGTCTTCTACCTCGGTTGGAAGACAAGACTTTGTATGATTGTTCCGTCGATCGTACATCGTATACGCAGTATGACGTCGTAAGTGATTGTGATGCATATATGTTTGCCATGTAATGTGTTATACATGTTAGGAAACATATAGAAAACATTAATATGATCACCAATATGTTGTCGAGTCCACTCATCCAATACCCGTGAATTGTCGGGATGTTTGGTCAAACACGGTCAACACTTACACGGTTATGTGTCGTAGGTGAAGTCTAGGAGGTCTTCACTACTTCTTGGTGGTTGGTTGATTTGGAATAGCTTATTTTCACCCTAAGCTGAGTTCACGGCACCACTTTTACTACTTAACGCTTTTGGGGGAGAAGACATGTGGTAAACTTTTACGGTTTTCGAACTGCTTGTTTGTTTTATATACTAGTTTAAAATAGTAGATGAAAGACATGCAAGGGAGTCCTTCCACTAATAACGTAAGCCATTATATATCAGTGATAACAGGGAAATGTTTGGTAGATCTACTGGGTCTGACAAGCCCTGCCCGTGCTAGTCGCTCTAGCTCCTACTGGCCCTTGGAGGGGAGAGGACTCGGATTTGTGTTCCGCATTATAGCACAATCGGAAGGCAAAAACTTAAGTCTGGCAGTTATGGTGATTACGAATTCCTACTAGTTTATAAATGTTGTGGTCTAGCTAACCCAGGTATATAAAATTTACGTCTCCATGAGAGTAACTTGTTAAACTTGTATTTTCTTGGAAAAACGTCGTTTCCTACTTTTAAAATCTGTGAATTCACCAACATTGCGTTGACTCTTTACATGTTTCATGTTAGGTCCTTGGAGGAAGTCGCTAAGGCACGCACGTTGTATTGTTTGGTTTAAACTTGTTTTATCGTCTCGGGCGAGAGACTTATTAAACTGTTTACGGTTCGCTTCCGCAACGTTTGTTTTGGATAACTAATGGTTTATCACTTCCGCAAATGTTTTTCTAAACTGGATAAATGCTTCGACACTGTTTTTGGTTATTACTACTTAACTGTGATAAAATCTATTTTGGAAATGTGTTTTGGTTATTAAGTTGAGCATATAGATGTTCTAAGTGTCTGACGACTCAGATCCTGGTGGTGGTCACGACGGTCACGGCCGTGCCACCAGTCGCGCCCCAGGTCCGCGGAGCCCCTATGGGCGGCGGGTTTTCCCAGGGTGTGACAGATGATATCAGAGCGGTCAGTCATAGCGAACTTAGGATTGCATTAGATCCAACTATGACTAGAGTTAGTTAGACACACACATAGACGCACACATACGCATTTCTCTTATTTTACTTATTGCTGATATATATTTATATACATATGACTATACATATTTATTTCTTGCTATGTTATAGTTGCTATTTCTATATCTCTCTATTGCATTGTCACATCTACCTTCGAGTTGTACTTGTTTGAATTAACCATGCCGTTATTCAATGGGTAGCTACTTACTGTAATATACATGGGATGTATATTGCAGGCATGTTGACTAACCGATCGGGCGTTGGAGCGTCAACTGAAGCCAATGGGAAGAGACCCCTAGAGGCCGCATCAGTGGAGCCGAGTCTTGCTTCACCGGTCATCAGAAGAAAGTGGTTGGACGTTCATGATTGGGAGACATATCCTGCCTACATGGAGGATATCATCCGGACTTACCGCGTACCACCCCTAGCTGCAGGGAATGTTGCCTCGGAGGGGAGGACAGCACCTTCTCTGCCAGTACTCGCCTTTCCACCCGAGCAGACTTTTGTTGCCTTAGTGGTGGAATCTACACGACACCAGGAGTGCATGTTCCATGTGTTGGATGATGTAGAAGACTTAAAGGGTGAACTTTATGCCTTGCAGCGTCGGCTGGACAGTACCATCACAGGGTACTGCCAGGACGTGGGAGATGTAGATCGACTTGAGCATAGCTATATCGCCCAGCGTGACGAGATTTTCCGACTAAGGGCTGTGATACGGTCTCAGGAGGACACCATCCAGCACCTGCTAATAGGACATGAGCTCAAGGCTACTCAAGTCATGGCCCTAGAGGCGGCATTGGCACCGTAAGAGGCGCCATCAGCACCTGGACTGGAGCCTGTGGCCCAGGAGGACCCGGAAAGTGAACCATCTGTGGTTATGGGATGAGAGTATTGGTGTTATCTGCTAGCGTTAGTAGTATCTGGTATTATCTAGGACGTGTTCTGGAGAAACATTGTATAAAGCATGGTAGTCTTTATATATGCTTAGCATGTAAAAATTTGACCCAATTTGAAATTTAATGAAATTGCGAATCAGTTGCGATTTTGTTTTAATTTAAGTTGTGTTTAATTTGTTATGTGTTTTTCCTATTTGCCGTTTAATATTTATTTTATGCTTGAATGATAAACACCGGGATGTTAATCATTTTTTTATATTATGAATAAAGATAATGGCAGGTAGAGGTCGTGGGCGAGGAGGTGGTATTAACATGTCAGCAGAAGAGCTCAACACTATTATTGGGCAGAGTGTCGCGGCAGCGTTAGCAACACACGCACATGCAAATCTATAAAATCAACAAGGTTGTACATATAAGATGTTTATGGATTGTAAGCCTCTTCAATGGAACTGAAGGAGTGGTTGGTTTGCTTCGTTGGCTGGAGAAGACAGAGTTTCTGTTTAAGCGATGCAATTGTCCAAAGGAGTATCGTGTGAAGTATGTTGCTAGTTTACTGGAAGGAGTGGCATTGACTTGGTGGAATTCTCAAGTCCAATTGCTGGGATTGGTTGAGGTTAATGCTATCCCATGGGCTGAGTTTTCAAGGATGTTGATTGAAGAATATTGTCCTTATGTGGAAATCAGGAAGCTCGAAGTTGAGTTCGGTTGTCTGAAAATGGAGGGATCTGAAATTGAATCCTACATTGCGAGACATAATGAGTTGGCATTGTTAAGCCCAACAATGGTTGTCCACCATATCAAAGAATCGAGAGGTATATTGATGGGTTGGTACCCCAGATTCAGAGTTCGGTGACGTCTAGTAATCCTTTGACGATTCCAGAGACAATCCATTTAGCTCACCAACTGACTAATCAAGCGGTTCGGCAAGGGATCTTGCCACCGTGAAAGGCATTATCTTGATTGGGTGACAACAAGAGGAAATGGGATGGATTAGGAAATAGTGGTGGTTCGAGTTCGAATCAGAATCAGCATTGCAAGGGTGATGGTCATGCTAAAGGTGGTCAAGTGAATTAGGATGCGGGAAGATCATCAAGCGGTTATCAAGGGAGGCTTCCGAAATGACACAAATGTGATCGATATCACACTGGAATTGTGCAATCAAATGCAACAAATGTGGGAAACTGGGGCATAAGGCTGTTGACTGTTGAGTCAGAGTTAACAATCAAGGAACTCAAAATCACGGTAACCCAAACCGCCAGGGAAATCAAGCTGGCTGTTTTGAATGTGAACTTGTGGGTCATTTTAAAAGAGATTGTCCGAAGTTAAAGAGAGTTGGAAATGGTGGAAACGGTGGGAACCATGGAGGCAACAAAAATGGAGTCGGAGGAAATGACAATGGAGGAGTTGTCGGAAGAGCTTTTGTGATTGGAGCCGGAGAAGCTCAAAATGATGCCAATGTGGTCAATGGTAAGTTTTCTATCAATGGCTATTTTGCTTCTGTATTATTTGATACCGGTGCCAATAGAAGCTTTATTTCGAGTAAATTTTTAAAAATGATTTATGCAGTAGAAAGTCCTTTAGATACTAGGTATTTGATTGAGCTTGTGAATGGTAAATTGATCGAGATTAATAGTATTATTCGAGATTGTGTCTTGGAACTACTTGGTCATCGAATGAGCCTAGATTTGTTGCCAACGACGTTGGATGGTTTTGACGTGATTATTGGAATGGATTGGCTGTCCAAGCATCGTGCTGAAATAGTGTGCCAGGAAAAGATAGTAAGAATTCCTCTTTCGAGGGGAGAAATTCTGACAGTTCGAGGTCAGAAGAGTGGAACTGTAGTCGGGGTTATTTTCGTATCTTAAAGCTCAGAAGTGTCTGCGAAAGGGGCATGAAGCTATCTTGGCTCACGCAATCGAGAATCCTGCAGGAGAACCGCGTTTGGAGGATATTCCAGTGGTTAGGGATTTTCCAGACGTATTTCCAGAGGATTTACCAGGATTGCCACCACATAGGTAGATAGAGTTCAAAATCGATTTGGCACCTGGAGCGTCGCCAATTGCTAAAGCACCTTATCGATTAGCCCCGAGTGAACTTCAAGAGTTGTATGCTCAATTGCAGGAGTTGTTAGAGAAAGGTTTAATTAAACCTAGTTCACCACCATGGGGAGCGCCTATTTTGTTCGTCAAAAAGTACGATGGTTTTGGATGTGCATCAATATCGGGAATTGAATAAGGTTACCATGTAGAATCTGTATCCTCTTCCGCGAATTGATGACTTGTTTAATTAGCTTCAAGGTTTGAGTTATTATTTAAAGATAGACTTGAGATCTGGCTATCATCAATTATGAGTCTGAGAGGAGGCTGTTGAGAAAACAGCGTTCAGAACTAGATATGGTCACTATGAGTTTTTGGTTATGCCGTTCGGATTAACCAATGCACCCGCAGTATTCATGGATTTGATGAATCGTGTCTGCAAACCGTATTTAGATCAGTTCGTCATAGTGTTTATTCATGACATTCTCATCTATTCTAGGAAAAAGGAAGATCACGCTAAGCACCTTCATATCATACTTACTTATTGAGAAAGGAGCAGTTGTATGCTAAATTCTCAAAGTGCGACTTCTAGATTCGAGAAGTGCAATTTCTGGGTCATATCGTCAATAAATCAGCAATTGAAGTTGATCCGTGAAAGATTAAGTCAATTAGGAATTAGCCTGCACCAAAGACGTCGACTGAAGTACGCCGTTTCCTCAGTTTAGCGGGCTATTACAAGCGATTTATTGATAATTTTTCTCCTATTGCGCAACCTTTGACTGCACTAACTCACAAGGGAGTGGTGCATAATTGGGGAGTGAAGCAGGAAGAAGAGTTTCAAATTTTGAAACAGAAGCTTTGTAGTGCACCTATTCTTTCGTTGCAAGAAGGGACTAAGGATTTCGTGGTGTACTGTGACGTATTGATTCGAGGGATGGGATGTGTGCTTATGCAGCGTGATAAAGTTATCGCTTATGCCTCGAGACAGCTCAGGGATAATGAGAATAATTATATGACTCGTGATTTGGAGTTAGGAGTTGTGGTTTTTGCGTTGAAGATCTGGAGACATTACTTGTACGGTACCGAGTGCACAATTTACACCGATCACAAGAGTCTTTAACGCATCTTTGACCAAATGGAGTTGAATATGAGGCACCAACGACGGGTGGAATTGTTCAACGACTATCAATGTGCTATCAAATATCATCCGGGAAAAGCTAACATGGTAGCTGATGCCCTAAGCCGAAAAGAGTCGAAGCTGATGAGAGTTCGCGCTTTGTAGTTAACAATTCATTCAGAGTTGCCAATTCAGATTCAGAATGCACAAATCGAAGCATTGAAGGAAGAGAATTTGCAGTCAGAATCTCTGCGTGGTTTAGATTACCAGTTTGAGATCCGATCAGATGAAAGTCGATATTTTGCTAACAGGTTATTGGTGCCTAAGTATGGGAATTTTAGACAGCTCATCATGGACAAAGCACACAAGTCAAGTTATTCCGTACATCCAGGTTCGAATAAGATGTATAACGACATGAAAGCAGTATATTGGTGGCCGAATATGAAAGCCGATATAGCCACGTACGTGAGTAAGTGTTTGACTTGTTCGAAGGTCAAAATCGAGTATCATAAGCCTTCAGGTTTGCTTCAACAACCTGTTCTTCCTAAATGGAAATGGGAACATATTACCATGGATTTCGTGACGAATTTGCCTAAGACCCCCAACAGGCATGATACAATATGAGCAATCGTTGATAGATTGACAAAGTCTTCACATTTCTTGCCTTCAAGAATCAGATGGGTCAGAACAATTGGCCAGATTATATATGAAGTATGTGGTCTCGCATCATGGAGTTCTTCTATCGATTATTTCGGACCGAGATGCAAGATTTACTTTGAATTTTTGGAAATCCTTGCAAAAGGCAATAGGAACAAAGCTGGATATGAGTACAGCTTATCATCCCCAGACTGATGGTCAGAGTGAGAGGACTATCCAGATGTTAGAGGATATGCTCAGAGCACTTGTGATGGACTTCGTTGGAAATTGGGAATCTCACCTACCATTGGTGGAGTTTTCCTATAACAATAGTTATCACACTAGTATTGGAGTCGCGCCGTTTGAGGCATTATATGGTCATAAGTGTAGGTCGCCAATCTGTTGGGCAGAGGTGGGTGACAGTCAACTTATTTGTCACACCCCCAATTCTCACTAACGGATTTTTACCGTGTGGGGTGTCAGCAAACCAGGATCCCAGTCCATTAGTTACACCAAACAACCATTAATTATCAAAAGATTTTTATTATGTTAAAATACAATATGAATTCAGAGTTTTTTAAAATACGGAAGCATAAACCGAAGAGTTAGTATTTACATGAAACATTGTTATTTGAAATAACGTAACTTGCATAGAAAACCATAACATGGTTTTAAGGGCTCATACATGCATACTCGTGATACTCAAACACCTGCGACCTGAGACAAACATGTTTAAAGAGGAAGTGTCAACCAAAAGGTTGGTGAGTTCACATAAGAACATATCTACAACTAGTTTACACATGCATCTTGAATACAACAGTTTTATTCGTAGTTCAGTTATGTATATTACAAGTACAATCCATGTCATAGGTAGCTATCCTAAGTTCATGTCACTAAAACATTCGAAACCGAAGCTGACTGATAAAGTGTAGGAATTCATCCTTACGTGGTTTTTCCGGCCCTGCGTATACTCGATCATGGTAAGTATAGGCTGACATTGTCCTCTGTCCGACCGCCAGTCGGGTGGTACATTTCGTGCCCACTGAGTGGGGTTTGTCAGACCCCATTAGTACTACCCAATATCTCCTCGCTATTTACTACTAACGGTTCGATATAGTAAGGACTTGAAAGATACAACATTTTACTTGAACATGTGATATATACTGGATTTCTACTTTAATCATACATCAAAAGTTGTCGTGTTATCACCCGAACCCGGGTGTAATGTGTTTGTGTGTGTTATCGGCCAAACCCGGATGTAACGTAAGAGGTTGTGTAACTCACCTTAGGGTGCACAGTAATTCCAGATAAGTAACACCGCAAGTAGCAATTAACGGGTCTTGTGTAATCTACCAAACACCTAACGAGCATATACGTAAGTGTGTGTTCAACTGAAGGTGATTAAATCTAGACAACCGATGATATTAAATAATGTCAAACTACGACATGATGGAGGTTCATTAAACCTAAATTGAGTTGAAGGTTAGCACATTATCAAAATCATAACAATTGCGAAAATCGACGAAAAGTATATATTATTAACCAATAATACACGTTCATGAATTCGAATAGTAAAAAGTGTATATATATTTAAATATATATACATCACCAAAATAACACTTATGGTAATAACGATTACTAAAAACGTACTTGTATATTTGTAACTATTTATGTATCCGTAATCCATTTCGAATTCTCCAACCAATATACATATGTTTTTGTTTATAAAACTTCTGTTATATAAGTAACGGGGTAATGAGCAAAATAACTATTCCTACGAGGGTTTCACGGGTTCAAAATACGACTAAAAAACCATTTTGGTACAAGTTCTAGATGGTATAATGATCAAAATAACAAAGGAAAATTAAAAGCAGAGTATATGAAAGAATATGGAGGTCACTGGGTTCGAACCCGTGACCTCTACTTCATAAGCAAGCACCTTAACCACCATACGAGCGACCGATTTTCGTTTAGATCTCGGCCAGAATTCTTTTAAATACTAACAGTTACAGAAAATCGGGTTTAGGAAAATCATTAAAAACACCTGCGCTGGATGGGGATCGAACTGGCAACCTCGCAGATCTCAGATCGGGTGCCTTGGCACTGAGCTGGTACCCGAGTTTGATTTTATATTCACAATTAATTCTTTAATCTATTTAGAACCAGTCCTCATCTTCTTCATACAAACCCTAAACTCGCCAATAATTTCCGGTCACCAGAAAATTGTAAAAACGAGAAACGAGACCAGGATACCATGCGATTAACTTAGGGAATCATTTACCTCGAATCGGAAATGCAAGATGGTGAGTTTTTGATACCGAAACGATCCCAAACACAAACCCGACAACCCCGAACACATCTCGGTTTAACGTTGCATTGCCTCTGCTGCTTCAACCATGGTTGATGATCTCCACAAGGTGATCAAATGATGGTAGAATGGTGGTGGAGTTGACTGGATTTTCTTCGGGTTTGTTTGCCGGAGAGCAAAGAAAATCGATGAAGGTGCGAGAGTGTTATGGGATTGTGATAGCATACCAAGTGATTGAAAAGAAATCAGTTTTCTAGACCAAAATCAATGGTTAATCGACTAAAAGTCTCAACCGGAGAGTTAATTCTGAATTGAATGCAATGGTAGTTGACGGTTTCTGTTATTTCTTTTTTTTTTCCTATCTTCAAATCGACTATCATCATTTGGCAGGAATAACCCCTCCCAACTTTACAAGACTAAAGTCCTAGTTTCAACAATTATGGTGTAAGTACCTGGAAAGGATCTTACTACTGCATGATTCGGTCAATCGATAACAACAAAAGTAAATAAAGCTTGGCTTTATTGATTCACAGAGATTACAGCACTTACAGAGAGAAACACACAAGAACACACACAGTTAAGAGTGACTCAAATGACAGATTTCCTCTTAAGCTCTCTCTAAACCAATATTTATAGTGTTCAACATAACACTGGCGGACCACTCAACGTACCATTGGTACGGGCGTACCAACTGGTACGGCAGACCAAGTGGTACGACCACATTGGCTTGTTGCCACTAAGACTCACACAAACGCTCTAATCTAAATACAGTACACGAGACACATTGTAGCACAGGAATATGCTCTAACAAACTCCCCCTTAACGTGTAGTGTATCTATTCTAACTAAACTTCAATCTTCAATCTTCAGCATTGCTGCATCCGACCTTTAACTTGAAATCTTGTCAGAAATAGAGCTTGCATGGCTGGATCATTCTTGAATAATCTTTGAACTTCAAGATCCACTTGTGAAAGATATAACAAACTCTCCCTTACACCATGCTTGAGTCTTGTCACACAGAGTAACCTGGAATTTCAGAAGACAGAAACACGACTTTCTTTTTCTTTTCAAAAATAATTTAATCTTGGCACAAAACTTCTCTTCGAGAATCCAAGATATAGTTTTGAAATCATAATTTTGTATCATTGTATCGATCGGTCGAAAACAAATAAGAAACAAAATATTTTTGGCTTTTTGAAACTTTAAATCAAAACTCACCGAAAATCTTTTTTTTCTTTCTAAGTTTATGCTAAAACACACCTAAAATCGTTTTGAAATTTTCAGATATGAAACATAAATGCAATACGGAATCAGACACTATTTTTGTCTTTTGCGAGAAAGATCACAACTTAGGATCATATTGATCATGACATGCTGAATTATACTTCAATTTCAATTACTTCAGCATACAAGTCATGTCAATTGCTGGTATAATTTGTCCATTTTAAACTCAGGCACAATCATACTCATAACATCTAGATATGTTATTGTATTGATTAGATTTGCTTTGACCAGTGTACCCCACACTATCAGACATACTCAGATATGTATTTGCTTATCACACTTTGTGATTTCACTTGTGATTTAACACATAGTGATTGTATTCATGATATCGTCAACTGTGTTCCATGCAAAAAGAAATAAGAATGTTAAATCGTCTACCTTAAGATCGATTTTTCGATACGCAGATAAGGCCTCAGATTTAACAAAATAAGAAAACAAAACAAGTTGAAATTATATAACCCAACAATAATCAGGTCGGTACTCCCGTACACGCAGAGAAAGTCCAATGAGTTATACGAAACACCAAAGAAAATAAAGCAGAACGTCAAACGAACAACAATTAGGTCGATCTTTCGATACGCAGAGAAAGTCTGATCGTTTGACAAAATAAAGAAAATCAAACAAGTTTAAATCTTGCAAAATCAAACAAGTTTAAACAGGACTGGAAATACAAAAACAAAATTCACCTAGACCAAACCAACCAACCAACATCCACAGCTCACAAATGCCCCACTTCTCTGAAACAGTAAACCTGTGTAGAGAAACACAAAACTCTACAACATTAACCTATTATGCCCCCATATTCCAAATTTTTAATCCCAACCAAGCATCCCCACCACCCGAAATCAACATTCCCACCATAACCACCAAGTCAAGCCAAGCCTGTTTAATGATTCAGAAAACCATCAACATGCAACAAGTGGAGACTCAATGAGTCAAGAACACTTGGAAAGAGACCTCAGGGATTGGTTCCATGAGGACTCACCAAAAGGACTTCCTGAAAAAGATATCCTAGTAACACAAGAGTCAGATCCCTCACAGGAAAAAACAATGACTGTGGAAGACATGCGAATACCAGACAAGACTACACCCTCAGGCACTGACAAAATTCCTATGAGACTTTCCCTAGATTAAACGGGAGGACATGTGGCGTCCGCAGGTAAGTTAGAAAAAGAAAAATATCTGTTGATATCTCTTTAAACTTACCCAATCTTCTGCTCAAATCTCATCTCTTGAAATTCTCCGATTTATTCAGAGAAAACATCTCTAAACTAAAGAAGAACCAGTAACTACCCTCTTTGAGCTTGGAAAAGTTGAAGATTCCAATTATCAAAAAATCAAAAGGGTTGAGCAAATGTCAATTCATGAGATGACTAGATATCTGGTCTAGAAAAGGAACTGACCACCTGGAAAGGGCAATTCAACTCCATATTTATGAAGAAATCAACAGAGGTCTCCAAACGGAAACATCTTTTGACCTCAAAGTTGAAGAAAGATGTAACACCCCAAAATTTTGTGACTTAAGTTATATACGTGTTCTATAATTGTTAAGTAGCTAAAGTATATGTGAAGTAATATATACGTAGAATAGAGAAGCGTCACGATTCGCGTACTAATATTCGACACGCCATTCGAGGGAACGTCAAGAGACGAAATTATAGAATATAATAGATAACGAAAAATAAAGATCGTGGGCGAAGACAAATTCGAAATCCGAATTATAACGAAGCGGGGAAACGCAAAATAGTGATTTACACCCGGTTTGTAATAAACCGCAATTAAGCACGAACATCACTAAAATAATACTGAGGCGAAAGTAGAATACTAGGTATTGCTAAATACTTGATTTATAATCATTATTAAATATATTTGTGATATTTGGCACGAAAAACGGTGAAATCGTAACCGGTGCTGTTACGCGATACTAACCGAAATAAATTCGATTAGCCGTTCGAGATAACTAAATAGCTGCCTGACTGCAAAAGTAGGGTCATCAGATCAGGCAAGTGAGTCAATTTCTTCAATAATGACTGCACTGATTCAGAATAAAAAGGTGGACTATGGAGCAATCTTCTGAAAAAATCTGATAAAAAGAATTGAAGCCAAATACAAAGAAAAGAAAGAATCACCACATATTCTCTTCATCAGATTTCTTTTACTACTAACCTTCAAGAAAACTCAAGGGATGACAACTAAATCAACAGGAGAAACATACAAATATGCTCTTCTAAAGATACCACAGAAGTTTGAATCAGGTAACTCTCAACCTATCTCTTCATACCTTCCAGTCTGTTATCATATATCCCATTTGTATCTCCAGTCCTAATGAAATACAACGAAGGACTGGAAATACAAAAACTAAATTCACCTATACCAAACCAACCAACCAACATCCACAGCTCACAAATGTCCACTTCTCTGAAACAGTATACCTGTGTAGAGAAACACCAAACTCTACAACACTAACCTATTATGCCCCCATATTCCAAATTTTCAATCCCAACCAAGCATCCTCACCCCCCCCCCCCCCCCCGAAATCAACATTCCCACCATAACCACCAAGCGAAGCCAAGCTTGTTTGATGATTCAGAAAGCCATCACCATGCAACAACAAGTGGAGACTCAATGAGTCAAGGACACTTGGAAAGAGACCTCAGAGATTTATAGAATATAATAGATAACTAAAAATATAATAGATAACGAAAAATAAAGATTGTGGGGGAAGACGAATCTGAAATCCGAATTATAACGAAGCGGGGAAACGCAAAATAGTGATTTAGGTCTGGTTTGTAATAAACCGCAATTAAACACGAACATCACTAAAATTATACTGAGGCGAAAGTAGAATACCAGGTATTGCTAAATACTTGATTTATAATCATTATTAGATTTATTTGTGATATTTGGCACGAAAAACGGTGAAATCGTAACCGGTGTTGTTACGCGATAATAACCGAAATTAATTCGATTAGCCGTTCGAGATAACTAAATAGCTGCCTGACTGCAAAAGTAAGGTCATCAGATCAGGCAAGTGATTCAATTTCTTCAATAATGACTGCACTGATCCAGAATAAAAAGGTGGACTATGGAGCAATCTTGTGGAAGAATCTTTTGAAGCCAAATACAAAGAAAAGAAAGAATCACCACATATTCTCTTCATCAGATTTCTTTCAATACTAACCTTCAAGAAAACTCAAGGGATGACAGCTGAATCAAAAGGAGAAACATACAAATATGCCCCTCTAAAGATACTACAGAAGTTTGAAGCAGGTAACTCTCAACCTATCTCTTCAGTACCTTCAAGTCTGTTATCATATATTCCATTTGTATCTCCAGTCCTAATGAAATACAACGAAGGACTGGAAATACAAAAACTAAATTCACCTAGACCAAACAAACCAACCAACATCTGCAGCTCCAAAATGTCCACTTCTCTGAAACAGTATACATGTGTAGAGAAACACCAAACTCTACAACATCAACCTATTATGCCCCCATATTCCAAATTTTCAATCCCAACCAAGCATCCTCACCCCCCCCCCCCCCGAAATCAACATTCCCATCATTATCACCAAGCCAAGCCAAGCTTGTTTGATGACTCAGAAAGCTATCACCATGCAACAACAAGTGGAGAATCAATGAGTCAAGGACACTTGGAAAGAGACCTCAGGGATTGGTTTCCTAGGGACTCACCAAAAGGACTTCCAGAAAAGGTTATCCTAGTAACACAAGATTCAGATCCCTCACAGGAAAAGACAATGACTGTGGAAGACATGCAAATACCAGACAAGACTGGACCCTCAGGCACTGACAAAATTCCTACGGGACTTTCCCTCAATTAAACGGGATGACATGTGGCGTCCGCCAGTATGTTAGAAAAAGAAAAATCATCGGTTGATTTTTCTTTAAACTTACCCAATCTTCTGCTCAAATCTCATCTCTTGAAATTCTCCGATTTATACAAAGAAAACATCTCTAAAATAAAGAGAAATCAGAAAATGCCCTCTTTGAGCTTGGAAAAGTTGAAGATTCCAATTATCATAAAATCAAAAGGGTTGTGCACATGTCAATTCATGGGATTACCAGATATCTGGTCTAGAAAAGGAACTGCCCACCTAGAAAGGGCAATTCAATGAAGAGCTCCTCCATATTTATGAAGAAATCAACAGAGGTCTCCAAAAAGAAACATCTTTTGACCTCAAACTTGAAGAAAGATGTAACACCCCAAAATTTCATGACTTAAGTTATATACGTGTTCTATATCAGTTAAGTAGCTAAAATATATGCCAAGTAATATATACGTAGAATAGAGAAACGTCACGATTCGCGTACAAATATTCGGCACGACATTCGAGGGAACGTCAAGAGGCGAAATTATAGAATATAACAGATAACGAAAAATAAAGATCGTGGGCGAAGACGAATCTGAAATCCGAATTTGAAATCTGAATTATAACGAAGCGGGAAAACGTAAAATAGTGATTTAGGCCTGGTTTGTAATAAACCACAATTAAGCACGAACATCACTAAAATAATACTGAGGCAAAAGTAGAATATCAGGTATTGCTAAAACTTGATTTATAATCATTATTAAATATATTTGTGATATTTGGCATGAAAAACGGTGAAATCGTAACCGGTGTTGTTACGCAATAATAACCGAAATCAATTCGATTAGCCGTTCGAGAGAACTTTAACGACTCAGCGAAGTATAAATAATATTATAATATTTAGTAAGAATTACAGTCAAGAATTCGTGTTCGGTACATAAAACGGCCATGACCGCAACGCCGTTTGAACACGCGCTCTCTACCGTGCAAATAACTGAATGTTCTCCGGTTTACGTTATAACCGAAGAATAAATATAATAATTATATTTATTAGACTCCCGTAATATTTCAGATGTTCGGGAATTTCATAAGCCGTTTACGAAATATTAAAAGGTTCAGATTTCGTGTATATACCTATTAGTCAAATCTTATCTACACAAAATATTTATTTGTCTTCTTGTGTCTCAATCTAGGAGACCGTTATCTGACCCGGTTCGTTCGATTGAAAGCATCACGGTCGAGGAGAGGAGAGGGAGGGGTAGACCTAAGCTAACGTTGGATTAGCGTATTAGGCTTGATTTGTTAGATTTGCACATCTCTAAGGACATGGTCAAAGATAGGATTTCTTGGAGGCGTAGGATTAAGGTTAAGAAACCTAGGGATATTTTATTTATTTATTTATATGTATCTATCTATCTATATATGTATATACTTATCTATATATTATTTTTATTTCTATTTATTTATTTACTTAATATTATCGTTATTTTTTTCTCATTGTTATTGTTTGTATTATTATTTTTGCTCTTTACTTTCTTCGTGGGTGTGTGCGTGTTTTGTGGTTTTTCTTCCTTTTCGTCTTTTGATGTCCGGTTCTTGGACGTGTTTTCGTTTGTTTAACGGTTCAACCTTTTTGTCGGAGCTGAGGGTCTCTCTGAAAGCAGCCTCTCTATCTTCCGGGATAGAGGTAAGGCTAGCCTACATCCCACCCTCCCCAGACCCTATTGGTAGTCTTGCTATTGGTGGGATTTTAATGGGTATGGTTGTTGTTGTTGTGTCTCAATCTTTCACGTACACTCAACCTACATGCATATATAAGGGATTAGTGTCCTACGTAGTGCTTAGTCACTACATTATATGTACAATATGTGTAATATCCATATTCCTTCAACTACCTACCTAATAAAATATATATATATATATATACACATACGTATATCACAAAGGAAAAAGAAAAGAATAAAGGAAAAAGGAAAAAAAGAAGAAAAGAGAAGGAGAAAGAAGAAAGGGGGAGTCAGCTCCCTGTCGGCGACCTCGCTCCCGTTGATTGGCGGCGACCTCTACCGGTGCTCCCTTGAACACCGATGACCAAATTAGCAACCTTTGCACCTCCCCACTTCCGTTTAACCGACCGACAAACTCACCACAGCCCACAAACCCAGCTTCGATCGACCCTCTGACCCCGTCCCTCTTCCCTGTTCAGGCTAAACCCAGTGACGGCATGTTGGTTGTAGGCGGTGGACGGAAATGGTGGTTATGGTTGTGGGTTGAACAAGATGAAACGGGTGTTGAAGTTATAACCCGACACAAAACCGTCTTTACTTTCGGTCAATGTTTCGGTGGCGTAACTTGTTCCAAATAACAAACCGACAACGGGGAAATACTCGTGGCGAGAAACTTGTCTAGAAAGACTATTCATTTGTCAAAACGGACAACTTTATTATCTCTGTTATTCGGACTCGTTTCACGACCCGTCGGGGAAGGTAATCACATTATATATTATTTGTTATTATTACAAATATTATTATTTTAAAAGTTTGTATAAAATATTAATAAAACAAGTTAAATGACAAAAATATATATATATATATATATATATATATATATATATATATATATATATAATATTATTAGTCAGTTTTATTTAATAAAATTGATTAAAAGGATATGTATTTAAATATTAAATATATAAACGTATATATTAATATAAAGGTTAACGATAATAATAAATCAATTATCGTATTAAAGAATGTTAAGATATATATATATATATATATATATCTATTACTATATATAATACATATTGTCCTAAAGGGCATTTTCGTCATGAAATTTCCTTAATCCTTAAGACGCGTACAAGGATTTATGCAGTATGTATAAGTGTTTTAAGCATGTAAGGTAATTAAAGAATATTTAATCAAACGAATATGTTAAAAAGGTAGGGTTACTTGGGTCATTAACCACCTTTCTCCCCGCAACACGCACGCTAACTGCCTGAGTCATTACTCCTCCTCGATCTTGAAGAAGTCAGCCGACTTCGTGATACCCACTCTCCACCCTCTCTCCCTTTGATTGGCCATGACCTTAAAGTCATCATCATCTTCGTCGAGCATAAACCGATTTGAAATGTGTCTTCAATTTGAATTGTGATCGCACCTTCAAGCCGTCTTCTCCTTATTTAACTGTGAATTGTGACTCATTTCCTGTCGAGCATGAAACCGATTTGAAATGTCTCTTTAAGCCGTCTTCTCCTAATTCCTCAAGCATGAATCCGATGAAGCAGTCTTCTCCTAATCTTCATTGTACTTTAGAACAACATCAATCCGTCTTCTCCTAATCTCCTCAGTTCAAGTTCAAGTGGACTGCTTGAATCCTATGATTTCAGGTACTAGAGTTTAGATTCAGTTTTGCTTTTGAGGGTTCTTGGATTCATCAATTTATCAGATGTGATTTTTAGGGTTCTTGAGTTATTTTTTTTGGGGGGTTTTGTGCTTCAATTTCAATAATCGACTTTTTTATTGGAGAATTTCGTGCTAAGATTTGTGATTTCCGTCTTACATGTATGGGTCTGTACTAATTGATTATTCATCAGTATATATCAAATCCAGAGGAACGATTCTCGGCTACAAGAGGTACGGCAAAGTTCCAAATAGACTTAGCTTTGATAAATTGAATTTACTTGCTTACCAATTATGAAATTTGTTGATTTTGGTATAGATCGAAGTCGAATCAGTATCCAAACACATCGTTGATCCAAATGGTGTTAATGAGTGTTACTTTTGTTTTGTAGGGATCTAGAGTTAGAGTGTTAATGAACCTAAGAAACAATTAAGGTATAATCTTTGATGAATGGTTCCCAGTTTAACTTGGTTTATTTGTTTATGATTACAGAATTTGTAAAGAATGGATCTCTTCCCTTCGATTTGGGTTTTAAGTAAAGTTTTTCCGTTCATTTTATCTGAGGTTTAATTTCTTTTGCACTATTAGGAACCCCGAGGAGGTCCCATGGTGCCGAAAAAGCTGGTGGATTTGAAAGAGGTAATTGATCTTCCACTATTTGGTACATGTGACAAAATGGCATTTTCTTAAATATGGCTCTTGATTATGCTTCAAGCTGGAAGTTGACTAAAAGAGATGTGTTCTCATATGGGATGGTGATCTTAGAGTCATAACTGGTCGTAAGCCTGTTGATGGATCTTAACCCTTAGGTGATGAGAGTCTGGTTGAATGTGTAGGTATGTATTACTTTAAAACTGTTATATATATATTTATTAAAACTCTAAAAGTCTAAAACTGTTTATTGTGTTTGCAATCCCTTCATGGTTTAGGTGGTGGTATGTAATACTTAAAAAAACCTTATGGTTCTTTTACCTCTCGATTACATATATATATTTGTCTAAATGTAGTTGTTCATTTTGAAGGTTAGGTTCAGGTGCAATTTTTAAGTTTTACATACTTTGGAGTTTGGAGTTCATCTCTCTACAAAAGTAAATATACTTTTAGCAACACCATCATGAATAAATAGATACTAAAATCGACACTGTAGTATGATGTTGAATGGAGATCCCAACTCCTACAGGTGTTTTATAAAATTTATATGTTCATTCCTTTCTTTCCCTTATGAGATGGGTTTGGAGGTGTGTTTGAGTATTGTTTCATCTGCATAGTTTATTTGTCTTTATGTTTTGTTTGCAGAAATAGAAGAACCCCAATAAGAAGGTTGATTTTATATTTGTATCTGCTACTTATCTTAACTTCTATCGAAGTGTTGGTCCTGTTCTTGAATGCCTCGCATAAAACTGATGTACATCTTCTTCCTTTATATTTTAATCTTTCTGATGTACTTTTTCAGGTATATATATTTTGTCACCTGAAGGACAATTACATGGAAACTTCAGTATATATATTATGATGCTAATCTTCATACTAAATGCAGGATTTATGCTAACTTGTTATATCACCTGAAGGACAATTACATGGAAACTTCAGTAATCATTAATAAACAATGTTTAGTTTATTCATGGATTAGTGTTTACAATCATTGCCCAAGGACATCCAGTTGGAACATGCTTAGATGAAGGTTTTTCTGTCTTGGAACATCTCTACGAGAATATGAACTTCTTCTTGGATTCAGGTTTGATTTAAATGGGTTTAAGAACCACTGATTGAGAGAGTGATCGAACAGATTGCTTCAAATGGGTTTAAATAAATTATATAAGTGAGCTATGCTATTAGTTTTGACAATGTGGATATGGAGCAATATTTGGATATTTTAGCCTAGACTCTGTCAAACTTGGTGATCTGATGCAGGTAAGATTGAGAAATTATGGGTAAAGACTCAAAACAGGCAGACAAGTTGGTAACCGGTCAAAACGGTGAATAGAAATCTCGATTTCAGGCTGACTGTTGTCCGGCTACTACAATAGTGAATAGGGTGGCGGCAGCACCAGAAACCATCTCTACTAATCTCGATTTCAACCATAGTGCCGGAGGTGGCTTATAGTCTTTTAGGTATCTTCGTTTTTGAATCGATGCCTTTATTTGGACCGCTTCCGAAGGTAACCGGTTTCACTTTGAGGGTTTTATGTTTTCGAATTTGTTTTCGTATTTGTTTTATGCTCAAAAGTTGTCGTTGTTGGATCAACTATACACCACCTAGATTTATCAGTGGTTTTAGTTGTACACATAACTTGTTTTCTTTTACAAGGAGTTTTTTTTTTTCGTTATACATAGACATGTAATCTTGAAATAAATTTATAAGTATTTTGTTATTCTATTTCTGGAGGTTGCAAGGGTATCCTATTACTATTATGTTACCTTTGCATAACTTTTTATATCTTTATTTATTAACATTTTTAACTTATTTCGGAAGTTGTATATCAAACTGTTATCTTCATATTTGATGATCCAGGGGCGCAGGAGTTACTGGTTACACTTTATCTTGAAGGTGATATTTCTCTTTTCATCATTGTTATCAAATTTCTTAGTATATGATGGGTCATCGCAACAAGCGGGTTTTTAGAGGTACAAGAGCTTTGCCGGGGTGATCGTGAAGGACATCAAAGAGTGGACGTGTTTCTGGGTTAACAATATAGCGAGTCGTAGTGTTCTTTTGTTGTAGTTTTGTTTTATCCGTGTTGTTCATGGTGGTTGGCAAGTTTATTGCTTGCTCTGCTGTTATTGGTAAATTTGTTCCAATATTTGAATTTTCTTTTTGCCCTATATTATTGGGATTTTAGGTGTTTATCATCACCTGGTTGTAAACTGCAATTTCGTATGATATTTGGTGTTAATTTATTTGAAATTGATAAATTTCTTGATCTGATATGAACATTGATGGTCATATACAAGGACCATGCGAGATACTCCTGTAAAAAAATTAATAAATATTATTATATAAAATTTTGTTAATAAATTAAATTAATAAAAAAATTAATGGATGATTACCCTAACTAATCAGAGTAACAAAATAGAAGAATACAAAAATGATGATCGCTTGTTACCCACCACATCACAACTATCAAGAATAAAAGTTCAATATATATAACATATAGAGACCATTGCTATGTAATGAACGTACCAGTTGTAACATGAAAAACAAACAAAACCAATACTCATTATATATTCTGTTTTTTATTTAAGATGAAAACATTAATAGATTTGGGGTTTCTTTTATAGTTTCCGTTTCTTCAAATCCTTAAACACTCATAAAATTTATAGATACTATTAAATAATGGATCTTTATATTTATAGAATCATTATTGAAAAAAATTTATCGTTAATAAAAAAACTAGCAGACGTACAATAATACGGTATATCATGAGAGGAATGATAAAGTGACAGAAAACAAGTATTGTGTTGTTTGATTGTCGCCACTGCCGCATCGCGTGGTTTTCCCCCATGTGAGTCTTGTAAATTTTCATCGCCGCCAAACATGTTGGACAACATTATAAATTGTCATCATGTCGCATTGCGCTAACAAAAACGAATATCAAGTTGTAAATTGTCGTCGTCGCCGAATGCATGAACAGAAGGACAAATAACGCACTATAAATTGTCGCCCGCCGCAACGCGCGGGTATCTCACTATCTATAATAAATATATGACATTTCTGGTTTTGAACAGACTACTCATATTCTGAGGCAAACAATGGTGATTAGCTCATTGAAATTTGTAAGTCGTATGACACAAATTGTTCTTCTTACAATAGAAAACATTAAACCCGGATTTTGACTTCAAAACCACTATGTTTATGACTCATATCTTATTACTCTTGTGTTTGAAAATTAATTTTTAAATTTCCATGTTCATGACCAATATATATTTCTATTCGGGTGTTCGTTATTATTTATTTGAGTTCTAAAAGGTTAGATAAACCAAATCAATGATACGAATGCGAAAAATAATACACGTGCAATACAATATACATAAGGAGAGTATTGATAAACTAAGAAAAGCCAAGTATCGTGTTAGTTTAGTGTCGTCGTTGTCGCAACATGCTAACATAAATGAATATTGTGTTGTTTATTATCGTCGCCGGCGAACGCGCGAATAAAAGACAAATAATGTGTTACGAACTGTTTCACTGTCATCTTTTTCATATTTATGTAATTCTACTAAAAATATACCAATATACATAAATAGCTCCTACCTTATACCGTTTACCAACTTACAAACCGTTTACAAACATGGTTCAAAGCAAACTGGGTTAAATCGGCATACCGTGAACCGAATTTCTGTGAGAAACGGAGGATTTAGATTTTTCAACGGAAGTAAATTATTATCTTTTGAAAAGAAACAAAAGTAATTGTAGTTGTTCTTTATTTGTAATTTTAATATATCTGTGGTATGATATTAGATTATTAGTCATTACAAGAAAATACGCCATTCTCGCACCGCATTGTATTAGCATAAACAAATACCGCGTCGTAGTTTGTTGTGCCGATGCAACGAGCAAACAAAAGATGAATAACACGCTATACACTGTCGCCGCCGCAACGCGCAGGCACACGGCTAGTATATATATATATATATTATATATATATATATATATATATATATATATATATATATATATATATATATATATAAATATATTTAAAGTGTTAATGTTGAAATTATGGTTTTCAAATGAAGGTTTTGCTACCAATCGGGACTATATTAGGGCTTGATATTTTAAAGAATACTAGGTGGTGACCCGCCGCGCGTTGCGGCGGCATCACCATTCTTGTATCACGTGACTACTTCATTATGCTACCACCAACTAAAACTTCGTTGATAATTTGGTACAAATTGCCTCTGTTAGCTACACAAAAATAGTGATGATCAAAGCAAAGTAGTCTAACATTAATATTATGCCTATTTGAGAGTCTTTGGTATTTGCATCTATGTTTCCCACTAATCCATTGATTCTTGGAGTTACAACTTCTCAGGTGTCCTGGAAGAGAACAATACAAATTAAACCTTCTTGAATTTAGAGAGTAAGCTTGTAATTTGAATCCAATGAACATGTTGATTTGGTTTTAAAGGTTCGACCAATTTCAGTAGTCATTTGTTTTTAGCGGTTCGACAGATTTCAGTAGTTTTTATAGCTTCAACTTTAAACGGTTAGATAATCCAAAAACATAAACCTTTTAACCTAGCTGAAGGGTAACAAAAGAATTAAATATCATCAACCTAAAAAAGTTTTAAAAGAGAAGATATACCTAAGGATTTCATTGTAATAATATTATACTTTCACATTACAGAATGACCAATTTATACAAAAAAGAGGAAAAAAATCATCCACTCATAGCATCAGCAAACACCCTTATTTAATCTAACTTTATATATTTTCATTTAGAAACATATAGAAACCCAAACATTACCACATACGAAACTTAAAGAGAAAACCCGAATTAAAAATCAAATAATAAAGTAAAGAACAAATCAAACATACATGTAATCAACATAACATAACCAAAGTCAAAAATTGATTTAGGAAATAATAGGAGTACATGCAGTAAACAAAAACATGCAGCAAACAAAATCGTGGGATAATAAATTAAGACATACCGACATTTAATTTCATGCTGCAAGAAGAATAAACTTAAAAACAACTTTTGATATTGCTAGAACGCCCACATAAACAACATCAAAGTAAATGATGGTGAGACATCATGACACATAAACATAAAGAAATAAACAAAAGACTTAACAACAAAAGTAAAGTCTAAACTCAAATGGATTTCTATTTTTGAAAACAGAAAATGAACGATAGATTTAATATCACAAACTCTACCCAACACCGATACAATGAAGTGAGTAAATATATATTTACTAACAAATGAAGAAAGCTAAGAAACAAACTAAATATTGGTAATATGTTGTGTGAACCATAGTACTGGTGACAGAGAGAGAGATGTATCAAGTTAGTTAATATACAAAATACTTAATGATTGACATGGAGATCAATAACATGGGCAAAGCTGCAGCATCATCAAACCATCTCAATTCATATATGAATATGACATAACATATGCCTAAACATAATGTTATAATGTGGAGAATATGAGTATTTACCTTTATATGACCGAAACAGATTGAATAACTTATAAAGGGTATTAACATACCAGTAGAATAAAAGGCTGACCAACATCATCTTTACACCACTCTACATAATATATGTATAACTATGTCCGTAATGATGTCTCGGATCAATCTAAAATCAATCCAAATTCCAAACTCATACTTATAACATTGCTGATAAAAAAGAAATCATTTACAACAACTTTATATTTAAATCTTACAATTATCATATAATGAAATAGCAATAATCAACCAGAAAATAGATTGAAAACTTACAGCTTCAATCCAGCCTTGAAATGCCAATCTTGAGCTTTGGAGTCTAGTGACAAAACATTACATACCTGCCACACCACAAATTTGTTCAATAATGAAAAAAAATATTTGCTTAATTTTTCTAACAACAATCAAAATCACCTAATAGAACAAAGAAATCTGAGTATTTATTCTGGTGTTTGTCTCATATATACCATAGAAGCATTCAAAGAGTTTATGTTGCACCGAGAAGCTGTTCATCCTGGTTTTAAAAAATTAAAAAAGGAGACTGTTATTACAAACACATTTTTAAGAAGACAATAAGCATAATAAATTTGCATACCAGTTTAAAGAGTCGTCGTCACGATGACGACGTCAACCACCGCAGGCCAATGATTACACCGGCAGCAACAATAAATGGTTAGGGTTTGCAGAAAGAGAGCCAAAGTTTGAAGCCATTAGAAGAAGAAAGAACTCGCTAGCCCTAACCCCTTTTCCGGCCAAACACCCCTCATCATCAACCTCCTTCTCCGACAAACGGCAACAACACCACTGACCAACCCATTAATGTTCACCACAAGGCTTCTTCAGGTATAACCAACCCCCAATCGTCATTACCACCACCCAAATCCTTTTGAAGACGACAAGATCCACCGATAGTGAGAAAGACAATGAACCGGTGGTTTAAGTGAGAGAGAGGAGCCATTCACCGGTAGCAAAAGAGATATAGAGAGACAACTATGGCGTCTGGATTTAGAGAGAGAAAGGGAAGCAGGAAGCAGGTAAAGCGATATGGATAGGAGATGCCAGGGAAGGAGAAACATGTGGTTCTCTTGAAATCAGGGTAATCATGTAGGTGTTTAACGGCGTTACTAAAACTGTACAAAAATGTTAACACCGTCAATTCACTATTCATCAACTTGTAAAATTATATATAGTATAATAATGAAATGATATTATAAACGAAAACCCTAAGCTTATTTCATTTTATAATAAAAAGGTTTAGATATCTATTAAATGAATATATGAAAATAGGGTTTTCTAGACATTGTGCTATCAAAATTTAGTAAACGGTGACGAACTAAGCTTTGATATTTTTAAGTACATTATAAAATGTTATAATGAATAATACCCTAAGTTAGTTTTGAATAAAAATGAGTTTTGATAAAGAAATGGGAAAAAACATAATATTAGGGTTTTGAAAAATGATTATTTAATATAAAATAATCCGAAGGGTATGAAGACTTGTTTTTTGGTATGGAAATATGTTTATATATATATATATATATATATATATATATATATATATATATAATAAGTATATATGAAGTTAAAATGGTTAAATGATAAATGTTTAAATGATAATGGGTTTTAGGTTATATTTTGGTCATTTTGACCTTTAAAATGAATGAACTTAATAATTGAATATTATTAAGATAATAAAGTGATTAAAAAAACATAGGAAGTTTTTATTATATTAAACCTTGCGTTATCGCTATACAATACGCAATTACGTTTAATTGGAAGTCATGGCGGAGGTTTTGTCTGAATTAACTGCTTAAGAGAATAAGTGAGTTCTATGAGCCCACTTTTAAATGTTTTAAATTTTTTACTGTTTTCGGGCTGATATACATACAACTGTTTACTTGCAAAGTATTGAAATTCCTTTTACCTGTTTGTGTGGATACACATACATGAAATGTTTTAATGCCTATAGTTGCGTAAATTGTGATTACCTTTTATAAACTGTTTTCGGGAAGGTTATAAATCACGGGTAATGTAAAGGATGAAAATTTTAAATAAAATTTTGATAAATGGAAAATGTAAACGTTTGGTCTAAGCTTGCGTATGTGAATAAGTGGCGGGTAAAAATAATCTTATTGGCCTTGTTGTAATAATAAGATGTAATCTATACTGGGATGATCCTATATCATATCCGTTTGTATTTAAGGTGTGGTGGATACGCTGCGGTACTTCCTATATATAAACACCCGTAATACAATAGGAAATATTATAGATTCAGTCCAGTACTGAGGTTTAAACAAGACTAATAACATTATATTTATGAAACGCTTATTCCATATATGGGTGATGGACTGTTGTTGAAAAGGTTATGAGTCCAAATACAAAGGTTATTTAGATGGACTTTTGTAAATGTTTAAAAGCTTAGAAAGGTTTTGATCTAAGCAAATATTGTCTAAGTGTAAAGGGGAAATTGTGGTTGTATAACTACAAGCGGGGAATGATGGTTCTCCGGAGTAGCAACGGTTACTCTACTTTGAAAAGGTATTCGGGTGGCGACGGTTGCTCGAGGAACTAACGTGGTTCGAATAGACAATGCTTAGTTGAATGGATAAATGGTTAAATGTTTTGGTATAATCCTGTTATGTTTTATACTTATTGAATGTTTATACGGAAGGGGGCCATTAGGTCCAAATGCTTGAACTAACCTTTCAAGGTTAAGGTAAAGTTTTAATGACTTAAAACACACTAGCGTAAGCTGGCCTTTCCAATAATGTATGTATGTCAGGTATTGGTGATGTTTAAAGTAGCAAGGGAAGGGCTTTAGTGATGGCATATTAGATGGGCAAACTATCAGAAAGAACTCGGTAGTAGACTGGCATAGCTATAGATAAGATCTAGTTTTTAGATTACGTTGTTATCTTCCTTACTATTGTAACTTTGCATATATATAAATGAAAAGTTTTTAATTTCCGCTACTTAGTTATCTCTGCTGTATCATGTGTTCATGAGTAAATTCGACATGTGACCCCTCCTGGAGCTAAGAGTGGGAGTGGGCGTCACAAGTTGGTGTCGTACGCTTGAATAGCCGACACGGCAAACTGATAAGCGATCATATGTTTAAAACTATTCGGATTTAAACAATGAGGACGGTCGAGCTTAAAACTGTCACGAACGGACGAAACTGAATACGTAAACCGTAACACGTGTGAAAAACTGAAAACTATATCTGATTTCTGAAAAACTGATGAAACCGACTCGAACAATTGTTTTTACGAAATAAAAACATCACAAACCAAAATCGTTGTCAAGACTTGAGCCAAACCTCAATCGTTAACCCCGTTGGGCCCAACTAGGCCCAATAGGCCCAATGGCCCAAAAACAATAAAATCGAGCCCAAAACCTTAACCCGTTGCATAATCTTGATAAACCAAATGATCGTGGCGACCTACAAACTTAACCAATACACAACGGGCTCGGGCCTCGACCCGGTGCTCTGTTTGGACCCGTACGGCCCATAACCGACAAACCGGCCCAATTTCATCTTCTTTTAAATGTTTAGGCCCAATATTAAGCCCAAAACCAATGGGTTAAATTTAATTTATTGGCCCATCAACCTTACATTAATTTTTATAAAATGGTTACCACCTTTTATTTTTATAAAAATTAATCACCAACCTATATAATTTTTATACTTTTATTATTTATGAAAGTTATGAATTATATTATCTCCATCATTTATATGCTTTATAAAACCTCCACATTACTTAAACTAATTTCTCCACATTACTTAAACTAATTTATAAAAACATGACATTATTTTTATAAAATATAATCACCTACATGTTAAATCTTACAAAAGAAAATGGTGTTTGCTAAATGTGATCCTAAGCATGGCCAACACACCCTCCTCTATCACCCTACAACTAGAGCATGATTGCTCAATAGTGTACCATGACTAAACCATCACCAACACCACACACCTTACCAACCCTTCTCTTTTTCCCCTCCTTCTTTTCCACGTAAAACAACAGCCACCTCCCAACCTCTCCCTCTTTCTTTGTTTTCGTGAGCAAGCAACCCCAAACACCTCCTTCTTTCTTTCCATTTTCCGGTGAAGCCACAACCCACCACCACCAACAGCAACCGTCACCACCATCTTGCTCCTGCTGCAGCCACCTTTCTCCTCCCTTTTCTCCTTATTTTCCGGCGAAGACCACCCTCCCTCATCTACCTTCTTGTTTCGAGCAAAACAACCACCGCCACCACCACTGGGCTGCTGTTGACCGAAGACAGACCACCACCGCCGTGTAGCAGCTGCCGCCGGCTGCTGCTGCTGTCCGTCACTGTTGCAGTCCGCCACTACTGCTGCCGTGAGTTACTGTTGAGCCACCCTGCTGCCGGATTCTGCTGCTACATCGCGGCTGTTCACAGCAGTGAACCACCTCCTGTTCTCTTTTCTTTTCCGGCCAAACAGCCCACACCACCACCGCTAACTGCTGCCTCTGACTACAGCTGTTGTCCGTCGATGTGCTGCTTCCGTGAGCTGCCGCCGGAGCTGCTACTGTCCACCTGCTGCCGTGCCATACTGTTGCCGCCGCTGTGCTGCCGTAGTGCCGCTGCTTTTCACAACCGTGAACCACCTCCACGCCACCACCTTTCCTCCTTACTTTCTCGGTTTAACTCCCCACTTTGTGAGTCCTTTAAACCGTTAACGTCTATGTTTTATACGTTAATAACGTTCCCAAACGATCCCCCGAGCCTTGACAATCAATCCTTAAAACCGAGTTTTCCTAACGATCAAAACACTTAAACTAAATTCTTTCGTTTTCTTTTAAAACTTTAAGATTATAAGGTTTGAAAATGTGTTATGTGGTGTTTTTAATCTATGGAAATCAAGTCAAGTAAACTTGTTAAGCAAATATGATCTTCTCATGTTTGTCTAACACAAAAATATTAATTAATATTACTAGCTTAATGGATTAAATAAATCATTTGGTTAGTTTATAATTTTATATATTTTGTATGGTTATATTTGATTAAAAATCTTGTTGTTAGTATGTTATGATGACTAGAATTGTCATATGGTTATGTTGGTAAATTATCATGTTTTAATGTGTTCTAGATTGTTAGAAATTGTAATTATGATTGTTATTGATAATCGTCATAATTATGGACTAATGTTGCTAATGACAAATTATCACGAACTAATTTGGTGTTTAAATACACTTATGGACTATTTTGGACATTTGGATGATTATATAAAAATGTTGGACATAAAATGATAACATAAAACCATTTAAATGAATTTTATGAAAAAATGCTAAAGCTAGTAATTTTATATAAATCACTTGGATTTTAACCCATAGAAAAATTCACCATGGAACTTAACTTATACAAAATGGTCACATTTTATAAAAATATATTTTCTAAAACACAAGACTTAAATGCTTGTTTTGGATTTTATAAAAATAAAATGGAATAAAATATATACATATATATTTTATATCAAAAATGGTAAAAGATCACATTTATGACTTTGGTATGAAAAGTATAAAATCTTGGATTTTATACAAAAAGTGGAACATGTTTTATGTTGGAAATTTTCTATAAAAGGTCTTCAATTTAAAATCTTAGCTTTATTTAATAAATAAAGTTATTTAAAAATGATTTTATAAAAATAAAATCGAAAGACTTATAGAAATTATGAAAAACATATTTTAAACATTTTTGATTATTTTTAAATAAATCAAAATAACCAAAATGTTTTAACCGGACCAAATGTTTATTTTTAAACATTTAGACTTGAAATGAAATCCTTAAATGATTTAAAACGTTTTACGACGTAACAAAACGTAAATAATTATTTTTGACAAATAATTATCCGTATGAGTTTTAGAAACCCTAATTTGATTTAAAACTCATCATGATTGTTAAAGATAATTATTTTAATAATAATTGTATTTATATTAACATGGAAACCCTAATTATCGTAACATAAGTTTAAATATTGAATAAACTTTAATGATTTGCTAAGCTTGTGCTTAATTATTTAATCGTTAACTTGTAATAATTTGATAAATTATTCCGGCAAGTTAGAATAATTATTTCGATAATAATTATGAACCCTAGTTATATATTATAACTTCACGTGTTTAAATATTCAATCGATCGATTGAACTTAAAACTTATAATAAATATTATTATTTAATACAATGTTCAAGACTTGATTGAATTGGCCTTCATGATACGTGATTACATGCTCATTACTTGTATTCAATTTACATAAATGCCTTCATACGTGAACATTAGCATTTACTGATTTCGTAAACTGATTAACCAACGGGTTTTCTAACGCTACAAACGGGATTATACGTCAAGACTTGACCAGTATCATTTAGGTAACGTTCGTTACTCAAATGATTATGTGGACCCTCATGCATATTGTCTTATGTTTTATTAGGACTTTACTTGCTAGTTGTCACTCGGTAATCCATCATCATCACTAAATCAAGTGAGTTTCACGGCCCCTTTTCTTTACAACTGTTTTATACTTATGGGAGAGAAATCATGAACAGATAAAATGCTTTTTACTTAGTGTTATGGTTTACCTGTTAGCCGTATGACTACATGTTCCATTCCGTATCCCAAAAAACTGGTACTTTATTGTTATAAACGTTAGTACAACTGAATCCTACTATTAATTGAATTCGATTAGTTCTGCTCGAAATGATAACTAGTGAATAGATCTATTTGGGTTGACAACCCTGCCCGGTTTGGTAGCTCCAATCCTGAGTTCATATATTGTCAAGGGGTACATGTCAGTTATTCTGCGCTGTTCGGTATTCTTGGGATAGAATGCCATGAGTGGGTAATCCGTTAGTATTCGAATTTGAGGTTCATGGGAGATCTTACAACCACGACAGTAAACCAACGTAACATTTAAGTATACTGAAAACTGTTTTTACCAACATACTGCAAACTGTTTTACAAACTTACCATAGAGTCATAAACGTGTGAACCTCACCAACTTTATGTTGACCTTTTAAACTCATTATTTCTCAGGTATCTAAGCTTATTATGGAAGACGTGCAAATGGGGCTTCACTATAACTTTCGACCCTGCTTTACCGGAGTCGTAGTCCCGACTTATCTTGAATAAACTGATTTATGATTTCAATATCAAACTAAGACTTTTATTCAAATGTAAGAAAATATCATTTCACCACGACTTTCCGTTGCAACATGAATGGTATTATGTTTTAAATGACGTTTGAATTTAGTAGAAGTTGTTCTGTATATCTGCAACTATGATTCTGTCTCGCTTACACCCAATCCGTAGACCGGGGTGTGACAAATGTCTAGAGGAAGGTAGTTTTAAAGCACCGATTTTAGAATCACCAGTAAAGAATGAAAGGAATGGTACGAACACTAGGTATGACTATGATGAGAATAACTGGGTTTTGAACACATCATCATTATATAAGTGCACGTATATAATTATCATGAAATCATGATTTGGAGATTTCACGTTACAGAAGTTCTGAAATGTCAAACTATTTTTATAAGGTCACGAATACAGGTAATGATAATCACGGTAGGGATAACATGTCCGATACGAATTCAGATGTTAGCAGTAATGCAAAAACGAGTACCTTCAGCGAAGAAGAGATGACCACCACGATAGCAGTTGCATTTAAGGTTACGTTACTGTTAGAGCATATTCATATGCTGCAATGTGTCTCGTGTATTGTATCTAGTTCTGAGCGAGTTTGTGAGTCGGAAAGTCAGCATGCCATGGTGGCCGTACCATTGGTCCGTCGTACCATTGGTACGCCTGTACCAAGTGGTCCGCCAGTTGGTACGCCAACAGTATGTTGTTACTATAAATAGTTCATGTTAGAGATAGCTCAGTTAGTTCTGTCATTTTCTTACTATGTTAACTGTGTGAAATTGAGTGTGTTCTCTCTTTCTCTAGAATCCTTGTATTCTCTCTAAGTGAATCAATAAAGCATAACTTTATTTACGTTCTTGTTCATTGATTGACCGAATCATGCAGTAGTAAGATCCGTCCAGGTACTTACAAGTGGTATCAGAGCAATCCAGGTTACTCTAATGCTGTGATTTGGTCATTTTCGAAATCCTAGTGAGAGAAAGTTGGGATTTCTTTGGTTTTTCATCAATTTTTCTCAATTCCGAGTGTTTCAGGTGCTAAAACTGATTTATGAACGTTCTTAGAGTGTTTTCGCACATCACTGTTGCAAATTCCAATTCAATAAGTCCAAAATTTGAAAAATAATTCGATTTCATAATGGTACGTTGGAGGGTACGCTGACTTTAGCAAGGTAACTATAAATAGTTCATGTTAGACAGAGTTAGTTAGTTCTGTCATTCCTATCTTCTTAACTGTGTGTGTTCTAAGGTGTTCTCTCTCTAGATCCTGTAACCTCTCTTAGTGAATCAATAAAGCAAAGCTTTATTTACATTCGTTGTTCATCGTTTGATCGAATCACGCAGTAGTAAGATCCGTCTGGAATCATGAAGACACTGGTCGACCAGAAACTGTGTGCTTCGGGTCCTTTGAATACTAATCATTAAAATCCATTGTGCAGGCACTTCAAGAAAACCTGTCGGTGATTGTGAAGTTCAAGCTTCAAGCAGTTGTTGATAGTGGAGTTTCCTGCGTAACTTAAATTCAATGGTTCATATTACAAAACTGAAAGTTATTCTGAAAGCTTAAACTGAAAGGTATCAGTATCGATTGGTCAGTTTTCTTTCTTTTACATTTCGTATATAGTTTATGGGGAGAAAATTGAAAATACCAAAAATAGTGTCTTTGTGTTTTTATTAAAATGAAAAATCCAAAAATAGAGTTTTCATTTTAAGGGGGAGAAAAACAGAAAAATACAAAAACATTAAAAAATAAGAAATTGTATCCGACATAATTGGAAAATGATGTTACATTGGCTTACGTGTCTGACTCATGGATAATATAGATGAAAAACCCATTAGATCATTGCTCGATGTGCCTGGTAGGTTCGGCATTAAATCAGAAAGTGTTCAGATGTGATATACATTAAATACTAATGCTTGACCAAGTGGACAACATCTTGATGCGTATCTCAACATATTGAAAAGATGTGTGAAAAAAGAAAAATGAGAAGTCACTGTGTATACATGTGTTCATTTTGCAAGGATTTAAACTTGTTTGATTTTCTTTATTTTCTCAAACGATCGGACTTTCTCTGCGTGCCACAAGACCGACATCCTTGTTGTTCGTTTGACGTTCTGCTTTATTTTCTTTGGTGTTTCGTATAACTCATCGGACTTTCTTTGCGTGTACGGGAGTACCGACCTGATTTTTGTTGGGTTATACAATTTCAACTTGTTTTTATTTTCTTATTTTGTTAAATCCGAGGCCTTATCTACCTATCGAAAGATCGACCTTAAGGTAGATGATTTAACGTTCTTATTTCTTTTTGCATGGAACACAGTTGACTATATCATGAATACATCATGAATACAATCACTATGTATTAAATCACAAGTGAAATCACAAAGTGTGATAAACTAATACATATCTGAGTATATCTGATAGTTTGGGGTACCCTAGTCAAAGCAAACCTAATCAATACAATAACATATCCAAATGTTATGAGTATGATTGTGCCTGAGTTTAAGATGGACAAATTATACCAGTAATCGACATGACTTGTGTGCTGAAGTAATTAAAATTGAAGTGTAGTTCAGCATGTCATGAACAATATGATCCCAAGTTGTGATCTTTCTCGCAAAAGACAAAAATAGCGTGTGATTCAGTATTTCATTTCTGTATTGCATTTATGTGTCATATCTGAAAAAAACAAAATGATTTTCGGTATGTTTTGATGTAAAGTTTCAAAAAGCCAAAAAAGATTTTGTTTCTTATTTGTTTTCAACCGATCGATACACGATACGAAAAACATTTTCAAAACTATATCTTGGATTCTCAAAGAGAAGTTTTGCGCCAAGATTAAATTATATTTCAAAAGAAAAAGAAAGCTGCGTTTCTGTCTTCTGAAATTGCAGGTTCTGTGTGACAAGACTCTAGCATGGTGAAAGGGGGAATTTGTAGTATCTTTCACAAATGGATCTTGAAGTTCAAAGAGTGTTCAAGTTCTGATCCAGCCATGCAAGCTCTATTTCTGATAAGATTTCAAGTTGAAGATCAGATGCAGCGATGCTGAAGATTAAATACTGAAATTTAGTTAGAATATATACATTACACGTTAAGGGGGAGTTTGTTAGAGCATATTCCTATGTTGCATTGTGCCTCATGTATTGTATCTAGAATATAGCGAGTTTGTGGGTCAAAAGGTCAACATACATTGGTGGTCGTACCAATGGTCCGCCGTACTAATTGGTACGGGCGTACCAATTGGTCCGCCAGTTGGTACGCCGGCCAGTATGTTGCTACCATATTTAGTTCGTATTAAAGAGAGCTTGGAACTGGTGATTCTATCAGTCTTAAATGTGTGTAACTGAGTGTGTATTCTCTCTCTAGAACTCTTTGTGATCCTCTTTGTGAATCAATAAAGCAAGTCTTTATTTACATAGTGTTTATTACGTTTTGACTGAATCATGCAGTAGTAAGGTCCGTCCAAGTACTTACAAGTGGTATCAGAGCAATCCAGGTTGCTCTACTGCTGTCATTTGGTCATTTTTGAAATACTAGTGAGAGTTAGTTGGGGTTTCTTTGGTTTTTCAGCAATTTTTCTCAATTCCGAGTGTTTTTGGTGCTAAAACTGACTTCTGAATGTTCCTAGAGTGTTTTCGAACTTCACTGTTGCAAATTCCGGTTCAAAAAGTCCAAAATTCAAAAAATCAGTCGATTTCATGATGATACGCTACTGGTACACTGGTTGAAGATCTTGGTACGTCGGTTGAATATTCCGGTAAGCAAGGCAATCTTCATAGAGTGTCTGGTACGCTGAGTGTTGGTACGGAAGACAATCTTCAACAGTGGTACGCGACGGTTGCTTTCTGGTACGGAGGCAGTTACGTCGTACCAAGGTGGTATGCTACTATTCATTGGTACGCTGATTGGTTTGGTACATTAAAGGGTTGGTACACTGAGAATTCTGGTACGCTGATTTGGTTTGGTCAGGTGCTTGGTACGTACAAAGATTTGGTACGGAAGTCAATTCTTTGGTACACTGGCAGAAAAGTGACGTTCACTAAAACTGACGTAACTTGACTTCCGTTTTGAGTTACGAAAGCCAATACCAGCCAAAACGACTGTCTCGACGAGATCAAGACTTTTACTCGCCTGACGGCTAGTACCCTCCCGTTTGACCCCCCAAAATCCAGTTCTAAGGCCTTCGTTTTTTAGTTTGAAGTTTTGACGTTCGATTTTTAATTTCAAGATGAGTGATTTTCAAGCATTTTCCGTTGTTCAAACATTGATGCAAATCATGATGAATTATGGTAACGAGATAGGACCGACTCAGAAGGTTCCTATGTTGCTTCGATTGGAAGATTACCACAATTGGAGGAGTCGATTTAAATCTTACATCTTTTCTCAAGATGTTGATTGTTGGATTCCAATTGAAAAGGAATATGAGTATCCGATGATAGGTCCCAACAAGCCAAAGATGATTAGCAGTCTTGATTCAGAGGAAAGAAAATTATTTGCAAGAGAGAATAAAACGTATAGTTATCTTACAATGGCACTACAAAGGATCTAATGCATCAATTTAAGCAATATACAACGGCTAAGGAAGTGTGGGATGCTATTTCTGAAAGATGCGAGGGTAATGATCAATATAAGAAGACCCGAAAGAAAGTGTTGAAGAAAGAATTTGATAATTTTAGTCATTGTGATAAGGAGAAAGTGTCAGACTTGATTACAAGGTTTTCACATTTAATAAATGAACTTGAAGTTGTAGGTGTCAAGAAGGAGAATGATGAATTGAAAGAGAAATTTCTGGAAGCTTTACCCGATAAATGGGATAATTATGTTATGATGTTGACTAATGATCCGAGCTATGCGGGTTGGATATTTAATCAATTGACAAGCAAGTTACAAGCTCGTGAAATGGAAATGATTGTGAAGAAGTCACCACATCCATCTGTTCAACATCCTGAATTATATTTTGGAGAAAATTCTGCTATCGTGCATGCTAACTCTACATCACGTCCTAGTTCAAGCTTTAATCGAGCTCCAATAGCGTTAAGTCAGATGGATGATGATCAGTTGCATAAGTTAGATTTGGATTGGCAGTTTGCTATGCTAGTTGAGCGAGGAAGAAGATTTATGAAGAAACATGGAAAGAATTCTATTATTCAAGGAGATAAACTTGGATTAGATAATTCAAAGCTTAAATGTTTTAAATGTTCCAAATTCGGACATTTTGCTCGTGAATGCAATCAATCTTCATCTGAATCAAGTACTTCGGATATGCATGATCACAATAAAGAAGTTAAAGCTATGATATCTCAAGCTGGTGAAGGTTATGATTGGTCTAAATATGCAGGATCGGTGTTAAACTAATTAACTTAACAAGAAACCCTTCTACTTGCAAATATAACCCTGCGGAATTAAAGTTATATTTCACTTTACTTAAGCTTATGTTAGTTCTCTTGTATTAATGTGAGTGCTTGATTGCATAAAGATAGTAACAACGAAGTAAGAAATACTCAGCACTATTTGCATTAACTCAAAGCTACACTGTTACAAGTTGTTCGAGAACCGTGTGTAAACCATGAGCTAACTAAGCTATATATAGTGCTAATGAGATCAATGATAGCCATTGATCTCATGCGATCTAATCTAGACCGTAAAATATAAAGTCAAATACAAACTACTAAAAGCATAAACATCGACAATTGGAATATCTTACGTCTAAACAGCAACATACAACTTTAGGAGAGCGGTTTAAACAGATTAAGAAGCAACCGAGAAGCTTTTGCAGGATTGGACTTGGTGAAAAGATATCTCAGGAAAAGTCCGGTTGAACTCATTATCTGGTGGATAATCGAGTTCACCCGGAATATTCGCTAAATGACAAAACTGCTTCTTTCCGCTTGAACTGCCAGTTCCGCTTGAAGTTGAGAGTTCCGCTTCAACTTCAACTTCAGCCGGAACTTAACAAAATTATCTTTCAGCCAGAAATCTTCTAAGCGCAATATTCCTTACAATCTCCCCCTAAGCTGATGCTATCAAATTATTCTTCAATTCCAATGTTTATCTTCAAAAACTGACTTGTACCAAAAAAAATTCTTCTTCTTGACCTACTTGTCCAAGGACTTGATGTTGGCATTCAAATCTTGAGAGAGCTCTTTAGAGTTTGTTTTGGTCACCTTCACATATTTGAATGACTCCCAATCTTTTTCACTCCATTCATCTTGAACAGAATTGGACTCATGAACTGTGAATGTGCCATCGGCTCTGTGAACATAGAACATCTTCTCAACTTCTTCCCAAATGATGAATTTGATTTCACTGACAGGTTCTTCTTCTTCATTGTCAGTGTCACCCTGGGACCTGAAAAGCATTCCACATTCGGTCACTGTTGTCTCAATACATAACCTCAGCAGGTGCTCAGCCCTTGTTGGACTCAGAATCTCTCTTAACTTTACATAAATATCGGTCATTTGAAGTGCAGAGAGCATTCTGGTGGCTTTGTGAGCATTCACTACTAAAGTTGTGCCATTTGCCAAGGTGAAAGTGAAGTCAAAGGTTGTTTCATCTGCTGTCCAACCCACAATCTTGTGCTTTCTGGGTGGAGCCTCTCTCCTTTGCTTCTGATCTTTCTTTTTCTTAGCATGCATCATCCTTCTCTTTCTCTTCTTTTTCTCCTTATCAGAATCAGTTTCTGATTCTTGCACAACAGGTGCTTTGCCCTTTGATGAGGGAGAAGAGGGATCAGGTTGGTCTTCAGTTGGTTTGGTGATGGTGGCATAAGCATTGGTGGTTGATGGTTCTTTGATGGTGAGTGGAGGTAAGGTGGTTTTGGTTGGTGGTCTACTAGCTTCTGGTGTGGGACTGGAAGGTGGAGTAGGTGGGAAGATATCTGAGAAGTCAATGGTAGGTGGAGGTTTCTTCTTGAGAGGGACAATAGGTGTGAAATTGTCTGTTCTATATTTTGGATTTGCAAGCTTGGTGGCTACCTTTTTGGAGATGGAGGGTGGTTTGTAGGGTATTATGGCAAGTGACTGTGGAAATAATGGAACTGTTGTAGGTGAGGGGTTTGGGTTGTATATGAAGGAAGGTGGAGGTTGGATATCTACATCATCAGCAACCTCAGGTTTAACATTTAAGTTAGATGATGTACCTGAAGTGAGTTCTGAAGGTGAAGGCATCACCAAATTTGGATTCACACCAGCTATATCCCCTTTAAGCTCATGAAAAATTAAGTCAATCAAGCTGCAAAGTTCTCTGACTTTCAGCTGAGCTACCTCTTCTTCTGTCTTCAAATTTCTAACCACAAGAGCCCTTTTTATCTTCTTCAGCAGTAGGTAATTCTCATCATTCCTTATCAGCTTGGTAGGCATCTGAGAGGCAATAGAAATCAACCTCTGCTTATCAACCTCAGTCAAAGCATTCAAATTGTATTCCTTCAGTCTCCAATTAAAGGATCTTGACTTAGCCTCTTCAAGCAAGTTCTCAAAAACTCCAATCTGTGAATATAGATCAAATTCCTCTTGAAGCTCTTTGGCTAACCTCTCATCTTCTGCTGCCCTTTTGGCATCTTCTACCATTTTCAACACAGCTTCAGCTTCAGGAGTTTGAACTACATGTTGAATGGTTCTAATAGTTTCAGATTAAACAGGTTCTTCAGCTTGAACTGGTTATGTACTCCTCATAGCTAATAAGGTTTTAGCTATGTCTTCTACTTCTTCACTTCCCTGTTCTTCCGGTTGAACCACTAGTTGAGCTTCCGGTTGAACTTCCGGTTGATCTTCCGGCTGAACTTCCGGTTGAACTGAGTTTAGAACTTCAGTCACCACCTGAGATTGGGTGACTTCAGATTCTTTATCAGCTAACTCCAGTACCTCTGTGCCTTCTTCTTCACCAATTATATTTTCATCACCTCCTTCAGTCACAGTAGCAACTGCAACAGTTGCAGTGCTTTCTTCAACATCATTTACTGCCTTGCTAGTGGAGGCAAAGTTCTTCTCCGCTTGATCACTAGCTCTTTTAGCCGAAAAGATGACATCTTTTTAATAGTTTTGTGATCAAATTTATGTGCTCAGGGAAAGCACCAGCAATCAGCATGGAAGATTGTACTAGCTAAGTGAGGTTGAGATCTTCAAAAGGAGAGATAGCAATCAATTGACTGCTCTTCATATTTACCCAACTTTCTTCCACTGTGAAGGGTTTAACACCAATTCTTTCGCAGGCTGTGGCTCAAACTTCAGCCGGTATCCTCTGAGTTTCTTCACTTTCAATCATAACAGGCCTTGAGGGCATCTTCTCCCCCAATTTGACAGTATCAGCTTCATCAGCTTCAACAGCTTCATCAGCTTCTCTGAGAGGGTTTGAAGGGCATGCTTCAGTGTTAGTAGGAGCAACCTTCGCCAAAGTAGCAACAGTTGCATTCAATTTATCAACATGTGCTTGAAGAGTAAGGTACAATTCCGTCAATTCTGGTAGTGTATAACTGTCCTCAACTGGCCTTTTACCAGTACCCTTGGACAAAACCAAGTTATCAATCCGCGATTGATCAACTGTGGTACCCATGGCTTCTTGGCACCTGGGATTCTCTCCAACCATTTCAACAACCCTTGGTTCCAATGAAGGACCCTCGGGTGCTGATTCAGAGAAGATTGCCGCAGTTTGGGTCTTAGTTATGTTACTGCTAGCACCAAGATCCAGTGGGGATACTTGGGCAGCAGCATCCCTCGCTACATGAATCTCTTCATGACTCCTGAGATTCACCTCCGGTGAGGAATGGGGGTTCAGAGCAGCAGTGTTCTGATCCATTGGAATGTTCTCATGTAATGAGGTGGGTGAGTTAATAACACCTTCATTTAGATCAGGATTGATTGCACTGTCATTCCTAGGTGATAGGGGTTGCAGGGGTGAAAATCTCTCAGATGGGGAATGTACATCTGCTTCTAATGACTCCCCCTCAAGTGAGGATTCGTCCCTAAGAGAATATCCCAATTTGACCAGTTTCCGCTTGGGCTTTTTGCCTTTTGCGGGGTTTGAAGCTTCGGGTTGGCTTGTGGTACTAGGTGGAGGAGACCTAATAACCACCTGTCTCTGTCTTTTGAAAATGACAGGAGGGGATTCAGATGAGGGGCAGTGGTAGTTTGAGTGGATGCTTTCCTCTTTTTGGTTTGATAGATTTTTAAAGTAGAGGAAGCAGGGACAGATGTGGGATCAGAAGCTATTGGGTTGATAGCCCTGTCATCTTGAGCATGGGGCTCAGTTGCTGCAACAGTTTCCGTTTGAACCTCAGCATCAACAGGTTCATCAGGAAACTGCCTTGGAATTGACAGGGGATGGTCGGTATCCCTTCCAAGAAAAACAGACTTGTTTAAAACTAAGTTTGAAAAGGTTTTCCCGGTTAGGTGTTTTGTAGGGGTGTTCAAAAATATCCGAGTCCGAATCCGTATCCGAATTATCCGAAATTCCGTATCCGAATTATCCGAAAATTTCGGATATCCGGAATTTCGGATATCCGAAACTCGGATATCCGAAAATTCGGACTTGGACTTGGACAAGAATTTACAAAATTTTCGGAAGTTTCGGATACCCGGTATCCGAAAATTTATATAAATTAAAATAAATTTTATATTTAAAAAATAAGGAATTATTGAATACTTGGACTATGCTTATTTGTTTTGTCGTTTTTTAGGTCGAACTTATGTTTATTTGTATTTGAAGACTTGGAATATGTTTATTTGTTTTGTCGTTTTGTCGTTTTTTTGGTTAAATTGTGGTTTTTTTTAAAAAAAACTGGATTTTCGGATATCCGTTTTAACTATCCGAGTCCAGTCCGAAATTTCGGACTTGGACTTGGACAACGAAAACTGATATCCGAAATTTTCGGATACCCGAAATTCGGATACCCGAAATTCGGATATCCGAAATTCCGGGTATCCGGTTTTGAACACCCCTAGTGTTTTGGTTCCAAAACTTTACCACCCAAGACAATTTGGGGGTATTCCTCCTTGAGAATACATGTTAAAAACCTTGGGTACAGGTAAATATATTCAAGTTGGATGTTTGTTATTAGGGCTTGAAAAATTAATCTATAAAAGTTGAAATTTTCACCCTTTACAACAGCATAGAAGGCAGAAGCTTGTTCAGCAGCAAGCTCATCAAAACCGCCCTTCTTTGGAGTTAGGCATACTAAGATGGTGTGAGCCAAAAAGCTCCAGTTGTATGGTAACTACCCTTTCTTTATGGTTTTGCTTTGCAGAGAGCCACCATATCTAATGTCTCTGAATAGAGGTAGATACTTCTTGGAATCAACAGCCATGTATCCATTTTCATCCCTTAGTTTCAACACTTTTCGTACCTTTGCTTCATCTATCTCCACAGTTATGCCTTGAACTGTTGACACAATTTGTTTACTACCGCCTTCACCTTCGGTAACCCTAGCATGAGACCAAAAATCTTCCATTATTTCTTCATATATCACAGCTTCGACTGTCAGCGCATGATGAAGATGAGAACTGTTCAGGAAGTCGATCATCCCGTTGTAGATATCGGTTTTACTCTGTGGTTCAAGGTACGCCACCAAGTTGTGCTCTACGGGGGAACTTTGAGTCACCGGCGGTCTTCTTGCCACTTGACCTTGCTTTAGGAGCCATTGTTGATGATCGATTTGAGAGAAATCGACGGTTATTTGGAAGTTACGGAGAGGTTTTGGGAGAAATTTGGGAGTAATTTCTGAGTGGAGTTTGAGAGAAATGGGGAAAAATGTCGGTAATTTAGGGCTTTTACCTTTGATGTGGATGACGTGGAGGAGAGAAGTTTTAAACCGATGGTTCAGTAACTGATGTGACAGATGCTTTATGGGTTATACGGTACAACGTGGTAAAACATGTCATTATCCAAAAGTAAATTTGCTGAAACCTCGGATATTAATGGTTAAACACTTAATGGGTAAATAAATGTGTATCCGCTTAGAAAATCGTGCCTTCCGGGTAATTAAATGAGACTTTGACTTTTGTTGACCCGGAAGTTCAAGCGGAACCCATTTTCTCCTTTATTTTAAAGACTAAAGTTCTTCCGTTTGAACTTTAAGCGGAGAATTTTTCCGCTTGGAAGAGTTGTCTTAAAAATAATTTCCACGTGAGTTACAAAGCATTGTTCCAGTTGAAGTTCACCCGGTGATTTTCAAAGTTGTTTTTCTCATAGGTTGAACCGGAACTTGAGACTGAACAACAAAACACATGATTCTTGAAAATTTGTGATAATTTTTCATAGTGTAACAGAGATTACTGACTATGAACTGAGATGATGTCTAATTATCACAAGAGATTTTCTTTTTCTTTTTCTTTTTGTATCAAGAGACGGGCTCTTAAGTACATGCCTCTCTTTTATTAAAAATTGTGAAAAGTTTTATTCAAAATTCATCATCCCAATGGCTGTGATGAGGTAGAAAAATCTTGCCTCATCAAAAGCTTTTGTAAACAGATCTGCCAATTGATGATCAGTGTGAACTTTGAACAATTTAATCAGATTCTTTTCTACACAATCTCTAATAAAGTGATACCGTATGTCAATGTGTTTGGTTTTGGAGTGCTTTACTGGATTGTTGATGATGGAGATGGCACTGTTGTCTGAAAGAATAGGAGTTTCCATGAATGTGATCCCATAGTCAAGCATCTGATTTTGGATCCAAAGGACTTGACTACAACAACTTGAGGCAACAATATACTCAACCTCTGCAGTTGAAGTGGAAACACAAGTTTGTTTCATGCATTGCCAAGAGACAAGCCTTTCACCCAAAAATTGACATCCACCTGATGTTGATTTCTTGTCTATGTCACATCCTCCATAGTCACTGTCTGTGAATGCTCTGAAAGAGAAGTCAGAGTTCTTGGGATACCACAAACCCAGTTTTGGTTGGCCCTTCAGATACTTGAAGATTCTCTTAACAGCTAGCATATGTGACTCCTTTGGTGAGGACTGATATCTAGCACATAAGCAAACACTGAACATGATGTCAGGTCTACTAGCAGTGAGATACATCAGTGAGCCTATCATTGCCCTGTACATGTGCACATCCACTGGCTTGCCACTTAGGTCACTTGTTAACTTGTGGGAAGTGGACATAGGAGTTTTTGCACTTGAGCATGCTTGCATATCAAATCTCCTCAGCATGTCTTGGATGTACTTTAATTGGTTCAAAAAGATTCCATCTGCAGTTTGCTTCACTTGTAGTCCTAAGAAGAATGTTAGTTCTCCCATGGAGCTCATCTCAAATTTTGACTGCATCAAAGTTTCAAACTCCTTGCACAAAACAGTGTTAGATGAACCAAAAATAATATCATCTACATAAATTTGTACCATCAACATATCCTTACCAACAGTTTTGACAAAAAGTGTTTTGTCAAATGCCCCTCTCCTGTAGCCATTCTCTAGAAGATAATTAGAAAGAGTTTCATACCAGGTTCGAGGTGCTTGTTTGAGACCATACAAAGCTTTGATCAGCTTGCACACCCTGTTAGGATGGTGAGGATCCTCAAAACCAGGAGGTTGTTTGACATATACTTCTTGTTCCAGTAGGACATACAGGAAGGCACTTTTGACATCCATCTGAAATACTTGGAAGTCTTTGAAGGCAACATAGGCTAAAAAGATTCTGATTGCTTCCAATCTAGCCACAGGTGCAAACGCTTCATCATAATCAATGCCTTCTTCCTGCACATAACCTTACACAACCAGTCTTGCTTTGTTTTTTATAATAACAATTCCCCTGTCATCTTTCTTGTTTCTGAATACCCACTTTGTGCCAATTGGTTCTGCTCCATCAGGCAGATCTACCAATTCTCAAACTTTCTGGTAGATTTGTCATTAAAAGATACATTTATAGTTTCCTCAACAATTTTGGTTCTCTTGTTGTATACTCTGTATGCTTTTGACACACCTGAGTATCCAACAAAATATCCATCATCTGCCTTTTCTGCAAATTTGGACAGTAACTCATTGGTTATTAATATTGTAACAGGACAACCAAATGGCTTAAAGAAGTAAATGTTTGGCTTTCTTTTTCTCCAAATCTAATAGGGTGTCTTGTTTTGCCTTTGACAATTAAAATCCTGTTTTGGACATAACAGGTAGTGTTCACTGCTTCTGCCCAAAATATCACAGGGAGCTTGGAGTCTGCTAACATAGATCTAGCAGCTTCAATCAATGTCCTATTTCTCCTTTCAGCAACACCGTTTTGCTGTGGAGTTCTAGGAGCACTGAATTGTCTCACAATTCCTTTTCCTCACAAAATGAATTCAGAACATGATTTTTGAATTCTGTGCCATTATCACATCTGATTGTTTTGACCTTAAGATTAGACTGATTTTCTAAATTTGTCACAAGTGTTTCAATAATTCAGCAGTTTCATCTTTTGTTTTAAGAAAGAAAACCCAAGTGTATCTATAAAAATCATCAATTATGGCAAAACAATATGACCTTTTCCCTAAGCTCATCACTCTAGTTGGACCAAAGAGATCCATGTGCAATAACTCTAGAGGTTTTGAAATAGAAGACTCAACGTTTGGCTTAAAAGAGGTTCTGTGTTCCTTGCCCTTGAGACATGGCACACAGTTTTCAGAACATGTAAAATGCTTGTTAGGAAGACCCTTAACCAAGCCAAGATTGACAATTCGATTCATATTCTTATAGTTTACATGCCCTAACCTTCTATGCCACAGATCACTCTCATCAACAGAGGCTTTCGATATAAAGCAGGCAGTGCCACATGAGGGTGCAGCAACTGACGTATCCAAAATGTATAGCCCATCTCTCCTAGGTGCTTTAAGCATAATTAATTCATCAGGAATATTAACACCAGGTTTGAGGACTATAGCCTCTCTCTCATTAAACATCAAATTCAAATTCTTGTCACACATCTGTGAGACACTAAGCAAGTTGAAATTTAATGTATCAACAAAATTGACTCTGTTAAATTTTACCAGTCCATTTGTCACATCACCTTGTGTTGTGATATGGCCTTTTGTGCTTCCAAAGGCAACTGGTCCTCCATTAATTCTTTTTGTATTTTCCAGAATTTGCTTATTCCCTAGTCATGTGGCAAGTGCATCTACTGTCAACTACCCATAGGCTATTTTGGCCTTTATTTTGCACCTGCACACATCAGAATTGATTAGTTTCTATAGGGGACCCAAGCCTGAGTGGTCTTGGGTCTGCCATAAGCATCATTATACTTGTACTCCTTGAGTACTAAAGTATTTAGAACTGGAGCTTCATTTAGCAGATCATCATTGTCAAAACTGAAGTTCTCATATTGAGTACTTGTTTGACTAAATCTTTCACCTTTGGTGTTTTTCCTTTCAGCAATTTTTCTTTCCCTGTACTCCTTAAATTTTCTTTGCTTGTTGGTTATTTTCTTAGATTTTTCATTACCTTGATTAACCAACTTAGTTCTTTCAGGGGATTTGGAAAATCTTTGAGGAAAGTGTTTGTTTTGGATTGAACTCTCCCCCTGAAGTGGAACGGTGTAATTTCCGTTTGAACTAGTAGCAAATTCAATTTCAGGTTGGTTAGACTTTTTGCTTATTGAAAAGTTTTCTTTAGAGGTGGTCTTTCCTCTAGAGGGATTTCTTCTTCCTTGAGCTTCAAAATGCTCAAACCCATCAGCAAAGTGTACATGTGGTCTCTGCTTTGGAGCAGTAGCTGATCTGGGTTGAATTTTGTTTTCCGGTTGAACTTGAGTTCGAGCGGAAAAGTGTTCCGCTTGAACTTCGGCCGGAAAACGATTTTTCCTTAGAACAGAAAAACTTCCATTTCTATCATTACCAATTAAGACCCTGTTGGATTCAGATCCAAAATGCTTCATTGTGTGGCTTTTCACAGGTGAAATTCTTCCTGTGAGTTTCTTTTGAAAATTAGCCTTTGGTTGCAAAACAGGTTTTGGTTTCAAAAATGGTTTAGTTTTACTCAATGGGTTGAACTGACACACAGCAGCTAAGTGGCCTTGTTCACCACAGAACATACATTCAACAAGTTTGGTTTCAAATCTTCTGGGAGACTCATGTTTGGTCACTTGGTTGAAAGTGAGTTGACCAAACCTTTGAGTTTGACTTCCCTTTGGTTGCTCAGGTTGTTTCCCTCCAACTTTTGAGTCTTTAGGCTCATAAATAGTTGGTGGTGGAACAGCAATTGAAGGTTTCAAAATGTTTGATTGGTCAGCTAATGCAGAAGTGCTTGCATCAGTGACTTTAGTTTTCTTTGACTCAGCAGTGTTTTCAAAACTTGACTGTGATGAAGTGTCATCAACAGTAAGACTAACTTTACATTCTGAATTTAAAGCTTCAATTGGTTTGATTACAGGTGAGTATTCAATTGGTGGTTCAACACTATTATACCCAACACCTGCTTTACCATACATCACTCCCATCCACAATTTCTCAGCCTTTCTATTTGCTGTTTGAAATTTGTCACAAGTAAACAAAGCATCTTTTAGTTTGATGTCAAGAACATCAACCTCAGCCTTAGCATCTTTGGTTTCATTTCTTGATTTCTCAAGCTTTGACAGCAAGTCATCAAGCTGTGTTTCAAGAACTGAGTTAGTTTGTTTTAACTGTTCATACTCTTTGGTTAAGTTTTCAATTTTTGAAATGTATGATGATTCAGTTTTCTTAAAACATTCCTTTAACTCATTTAGGTTTGAAACTTCATCAGTCAAGTCAGTGTTGTGATTTCGATACTTTGCCACTTGCTCTATGCAAGCAGGGCTGCATAGATTTTCTAAAACTTTCTCAGGGATAGAGTTTACCTGATCTGAGATGGAGTCTTGTTTGTCCATCAAAGCATGGTTGATAGGCTCAAACTCAGCAACGAAATCTTCCCATTCAACACATGAGGTTTGATTAGCAACAGCAGCAACCACATTCTGGTGGTTTTGACTTCCGGTTGGCTTTGGTGGGGTGGGGTGATGACCTGAGTTGTTACCAGAGATGTTGTTGTTTGAATTTTTTCCTCCATGATTTTTCACTTGGACATGACCCTGGTTCTGTCCTTCTCTTCTTGGTTGAGAGCACTCCCTTGCGAAGTGGCCAAGTTGGTGACAGTTGTAGCATTTCACTTTGCTTTTGTCTAGGCCTATGTGAACGCCCTTTGCTCCCTTGTAGGTTCTACCAGTTCTTTTGTAAAACCTTTGAGCTCTGACAGACACCATGGCAAGTTAGGTCATAATATCCATTTCTTCCAAATCATCAGCACCTATGCACTCAAGATCTTCAGGAATGAAGCCTTGGTAAGAGTCAGTTGCTACGTGAGCATTGTGAGAGTTGTCAAACGTGTTTGAGAAGCTCTCTTGACACCTTGGTGTCTCAGGGAAACTGATGGTAGGTGACAAGTATGATGATGAGTTTGAAGTTCTTTGATTATGAAAATCGGTAGTTACTAGTGCAGTTGAAAACAACTGAGTTGACTCAGAAGATGAGGTTTGTTTAAGGTTTAGTTCCATTTCATAAGCACTGAGTATGCCATGAAGTTCACTAAGTCTCATCTTTTTCAAATTCTTACATTCCCTGATGCTCACAGTGTAAACTGTCCACACAGGAGGCAGGGAACGAAGGAATTTTCTGTTTACATCTACTTGATCTAGTTTTACGTCTACCTTTTGCAGTTCATCAAGTAAGGAAACAAATCTTAAGTACTGGTTTGTCATTGATTCACCAGATTTGAAAGTAAAGTTCTCACATTTCTGTTTTAAGACATCTTTCTTGTTTTCTTTTACTTCACTGGTTCCTTCATACATTTCACTTAAGGCATTCCACAGGTCAAATGCAGTTTTGTATCCTTTAAACCCACTTAAAATGGAATTAGGAAGTGCAGCCTGTAGAGTCCAATATGCCTTATGGTCAAATTCAACAGCAATATGATCAGATTCAACATATTTGTCTAAAGGTTTTGGAATTTTGACTTTAGCGTCATCAGCAGATGAGACCATGGGTGAGTAAGGTCCTTCAGTAAAAGATTTCCAAATACGACGGTCTAATATCCTAACAAAACCTTCCATCCTGAGTTTCCAGGTACCAAAGTCATCAGGAGTGAACATTGAAGGTTTGTTGGCACTACCGTTTAGACAACTTAAACTGAAATCACTCATTTTTTAAAAACTTTAGAAAGATAAAACAGCAAAGCTTGTAGAGTAAGCAAGTAGAGTATCAACTTTGAAGCACAAAAAGTCTTCAAAGTGAGAGCCAATGCTCTGATACCACTTGTAGGATCGGTGTTAAACTAATTAACTTAACAAGAAACCCTTCTACTTGCAAATATAACCCTGCGGGATTAAAGTTATATTTCACTTTACTTAAGCTTATGTTAGTTCTCTTGTATTATTGTGAGTGCTTGATTGCATAAAGATAGTAACAACGAAGTAAGAAATACTCGGCACTATTTGCATTAACTCAAAGCTACACTGTTACAAGTTATTCAAGAACTGTGTGTGTTTAACCATGAGCTAACTAAGCTATATATAGTCCTAATGAGATCAATGACAGCCATTGATCTCATGCGATCTAATCTAGACCGTAAAATATAAAGTCAAATACAAACTACTAAAAGCATAAACATCGACAATTGGAATATCTTGCGTCTAAACAGCAACATACTACTTTAGGAGAGCGGCTTGAACATATTTAGAAGCAACCGAGAAGCCTTTGCAGGATCGGACTTGCTGAAAAGACATCTCAGGAAAAGTCTGGTTGAACTCATTATCTGGTGGATAATCGAGTTCACCCGGAATACTTGCTAAATGACAAAACTGCTTCTTTCCACTTGAACTGCCAGTTTCGCTTGAAGTTGAGAATTCCGCTTCAACTTCAACTTCAGCCGGAACTTAACAAAATTAGCTTTCAGCCGGAAATCTTCTAAGCGCAATATTCCTTACAAAATATTTTCCAGATGAATCTGCTTTTATAGCCACTGTGTAAGTTGATTCAAGTGATTCTGATTCTGAAGTTAGTGGTTATGAGTCAACGTGTGAATTTTGTGCTCAAAGGATAGAAAGATTCGGGAATTGATTCAAGAAAAAGAAGGGCTGATTGTTGAAAGGACAAAAAAGGAAGAAGAATTAGAAAGTTACAAAAAGAAGTGTGTCATTTCTGATGGATTTTCAAGGAAAATGAAAAGTTGCTAAAGAAAAAGAGTGTGGTGATGAAAGAGTTTGTGGAGCATCAGAAAAGATTGGATGAGATGGTTGTCATTAGATAAAGAGCAAATTTTGAAGTTACAAAATGAAAATGCAGAGTTAGTTAAAAATGCTGAAAAATGGGAGACTGAAGCAAAAGATGTCAGTGAAGATTTTGATGCTTTGTTTAACAAGTCAAAAGCAAAACTGGATTCGCTTCAGAAAGCATATGATGAACTTCAGAAAGCTCAAGATGAATTTATTGCTTTGGATAATGATCGTCAAGTGGAACATTCAAAATTACTAGATAAAGTCACAAACTTGACACAAGACAATAATTTGTTGACAAGGAATGATGAGATTTATAGGACAAGTGGATAAAGTGGCTCAAGAAGTGTATGATGCACATGATCAGATGCGATAAGAAAAGTTTTTGTTCAACAGAGCTTCGGAAAAATTAATTGATTCAGAGAAGGCGTTGGGTGAAGCACAAAAGAAAATATTCTATTTGAATGTTGAGATTTTGGATCTTAAAAGACAGTTGAATAATCTAAAGAATTCACATTCATACACAAGTTACTTGTGTAGTGATGAAAATTTCAAGAAAGTGTTTGGAAGAAAATAATAAAATCAGATTCCACATCTAGTTATTCAATTTGATCCGTTAGCTGATCTTAATTCTTCCGATGTAAATGGCGATTATTCTGAATTTGTTTATGAGAAGTTTGGAAAGAAGAAATCGAAGTCTGTTTCTGGTTGAACTAGTGTACATGATAAAGAAATTTATGATGAGAAGTTGGTGGAGAAAGATGAGAAGATAGTGTCTGGGAAAAAAGTTGCTGCTGAATTGGTAGAAACTAATAACTTGAAGGGTATTAAAGCTAAATTTACCCCAAGAAGACTCCAAAGGAGAAGAAAGATACCAATCTTAAACAAATCTATCATTTGGCTCAGGTATTCATTTCTACCATGGAGAAAGGATTCGGGGTAAAACAAAAGAAGACGGATTCATCTGAAAGTTCTCCGAAAGAATTTGTGTCATCTGGATCGAATTCCACACCTCGAAGTCCTACTTCAAAATGGGTGTACGCAAATAGGTTTCAAGTGTTTGATGATTGTTCTGATGGTTTTGTGTCTGATGATATGTTTCATCCAGTTCAGGACAAAAAAGTACCAAAACGATCATATCGTTTATGTTATCGATGTCGCTGAAAGGGACATATGGCACACGATTGTCCTGAAACTGTCAAAAGAACATTTTCAAACAAATCTGCCACATTTATTGATGAATCAGGCAGAATGTTTACTAAGTCAACACCTTTCAAAACTAAATCTAAAAGAAACCATTTTTCAAATTTGATTCAAGTTTTGTTGGTTCATCACAGGATGATGACTCAACTAAAACTGAAATAGCAAAAATGCAGTGGCGACCTAAAGTGATCAGCAAGGCTGCAAATGATTTTGTTAAAAACACTGGCTTACCAGAAGTTATGTGCTTCGGGTCATTTGCATACTAATCATTAAAATTCAGTGTGCAGGTTTCTTTCAAGAAGACATGTCGGTGATAGTGAAGTTCAAGCTTCAAGCAGTTACTGATAGTGGAGTTTCCTGCGTAATTTAATATCAATGATTCATCTTACAAAACTGAAAGTTTTTCTGAAAGCTTAAATTGAAAGGTACCAGTATCGATTGGTCAATTTTCTTTCTTTTACATTCCGTATATAATTTAGGGGAAGAAAATTGAAAACCCAAAAATAGTGTTTTTATGTTTTGTTAAAATGAAAAATCCAAAAATAGAGTTTTCATTTTAAAGGGGAGAAAAACATAAAAATACAAAAACATTAAAAAATAATACAAAAACATTAAAAAATGAGAAATTATGTCCGGCATAATTGGGAAATGATGGTACATTGGCTTACGTGTCTAACTTATGGATAAAATATATGAAAAGGCCATAAGATCATTGTTTCGATGTGCTTGATAGGCTCGGCATTAAATCAGAAAGTATTCAGATGTGATATACCTTAAATACTAATGCTTGACCAAGTGGACAACATCTTGATGCGTATCTCTAGATATTGAAAAGATGTGTGAAAATAGAAAATGAGAAATCACTATGTATACATGTGTTCATTTTGCAAAGATTTAAAGTTGATTGATTTTCTTTATTTTGTCAAACGATCGGACTTTCTCTGCGTGTCCACAAGACCGACCTGATTGTTGTTCGTTTGACGTTCTGCTTTATTTTCTTTGGTGTTTCGTATAAATCATCGGACTCTCTCTGTGTGTACGGGAGTACCGACCTGATTGTTGTTGGGTTTTCAATTTCAACTTTTTTTATTTTCTTATTTTGTTAAATCCAAGGCCTTATCTGTGTATCTAAAGATCGACCTTAAGGTAGACGATTTAACGTTCTTATTTCTTTTTGCATGAAACACGGTTGACGATATCATGAATTCAATCATTATGTGTTAAATCACAAGTGAAGTCACAAAGTGTGATAAGTAAATGCATATCTTAGTATGTTTTATAGTGTGAGGTACACTGGTCAAAGCAAATCTAATCAATACTTTAACATATCCAGATGTTATAAGTATTATTATGCCTGAGTTTAAGATGGACAAATTATACCAGTAATCGACATGGCTTGTGTGCTGAAGTAATTGAAACTGAAGTGTAGTGCAGCATGTTATGTTCATTATGATCCCAAGTTGTGATCTTTCTCGCAAAAGACAAAAATAGTGTCTGATTCAGTATTGCATTTATGTTTCATATCTAAAAATACAAAAAGATTTTTAGGTGTGTTTTAGCATAAACTTAAAAAAATCAAAAGGATTTTCGGTGTGTTTTGATGTAAAGTTCCAAAAAGTCAAAAAGATATGTTTCTTATTTGTTTTCGACCGATCGATACAAGATACAAAATTATGATTTCAAAACTATGTCTTGGATTCTCGAAGAGAAGTTTGCGCCAAGATTAAATTATTTTTCAAATATAAAAAGATAGCCGTGTTTTTGTCTTCTGATATTGTAGATTCTGTGTGACAAGACTCGAGCATGGTGAAAGGGGGAGTTGTTATATCTTTCACAAATGGATCTTGAAGTTCAAAGATTGTTCAAGATTGATCCATCCATGCAAGTTCTGATGCTGACAAGAAATTTCGAGTTGAAGATCGGATGAAGTAATGTTGAACATTGAAGACTGAAGTTTAGTTAGAATAGATACACTACACGTTAAGGGGGAGTTTGTTAGAGCATATTCCTATGCTGCAATATGTCTCGTGTATTGTATCTAGTTCAGAGCGATTTTGTGAGTCGGAAAGTGAACATACCATGGTGTCCGTACCATTGGTCCGCCCGTACCAAGTGGTCCGCCAGTTGGTACGCCGGCAGTATGTTGTTACTATAAATAGTTCGTGTTAGAGAGAGCTCAGTTAATTCTGTCATGTTCTATCTCTGTTAACTGTGTGAAACTGAGTGTGTTCTCTCTTTCTCTAGAATCCTTGTATTCTCTCTAAGTGAATCAATAAAGCATAGCTTATTTACGTTCTTATTCATCGATTGACCGAATCATGCAGTAGTAAGATCCGTCCAGGTACTTACAGTTACTAGATTTCTAATCAATTTAGTAAGATCCAAATCATGCAGCAGTTGACAAGAAGGATGTCCAATGAAGCAGCCACTAGTGAAGTTGGTCCCGAAGAAGCCTCTAGTATAAATAGGTTCCCGATAGATAGCAAATGGAAGCAGGCTAAGGTTGAAGAAGGTCTTGAAGACAATGACGGTAGTTACCACAAGGTGGATTAAGAATCAAACAAGCTTAGGAGTATGGAAGTCCGGAGTAAGCCAAGAAGGACATACGTCCCAGGAGATGCTGTTTCTTCAACAAATGGCTGGATGAAAGCACATGACGATTCGACGAACTACTCGAAGAATAATTCCAACATAGGATTAGGGAAGCATTATCAAGGAATTCCGTAATCAAGCTACCTTAGACAGCTTAGGATTACGTCTTCCTTATGACAAATGCAAAACCGTCAATATAGATGACAATATGCGGATGAGCCTGATGATCCAAAATTGCAGCAATGGCAAACTCAGAGGTCTGAATTCGATATTAGGAATTGTCACACAGTGTACTGCACCGACGCGAGTAAATGATCAGTATTGGACAAATGTTCTTCTTAAGATCAATGCTAAGCTAGGGATAACGATAGATAAATTAGATGTTGAACAAATTAACTCCTTGGATGCTCTGCGCAAACTGTCTGTAACCGGAGGAAGGCTCGACTTCATATGCAAGGATCGTGATGGCTCGACAATAAAGATTGCAAAACATGGAAATGCATGGGTCAAGAGGTAAGTCATACTCAACGTATGCCATTGACTCGGAGGCAAACCAAGAAGTTGAAGAACGTACCAGTGACATGTCAGATCTCGAACGAATTATCTAGAGAATCTTATGAGCAGCTCGTCAGATGAAGAAATGGAGCTTTCAAAATCAACTCGACACCAGAAACAATGCCAGAAGCAACAACGATAGAAGTAAAAGCACCGTACCAGTTATCTCCATTATAAGCAAGAAGATTTCTTTAGGCCAAGTATCTGACCTTAGGATGCTCCAGCAATTTCAAGAAGACAGATGGAAGCCAAGGATATGCGTAGACTGCAAGAAGATAATGAAGCTGTCAATGAGAAGCATATATCCCTTTCCAAGGATCAGGAAACAATTCAACCAACAACGAGGAGCAAGACGATTCTCCGAGGTCGATCTTTAGCGCTAGCTAAAGGACTAATAGTGAGCCTATAAAGAGAATGGCTTTTCGGAAGCAAAATGATTATTACAAGTTATTACTAATGTTGACTGGAATTATAAATGCCCCTTTAATCCCAGAAATATCGTGGCGAAGCATGCTGAGAAATGATGTTCCAAAAGTTCTTAAAGAGGCATTGGAAGGAAGTGCTGAAGGCTACATGTAAGACTTTGAAGTGTGCAAATTGGCAGGAAGAATGTTCATTTAATTTACACCATAACAAATTCCTTCAAAATAGAAGTAGCAATACGTTGGAAGCCGCTAAAGACACTCCAGGAGATCTTAGTTTAGCAAAACTATTACCGTCAAATTATCCAAGGATTGTAACGCCATTAGGTTGACTAAGAAGATGTCAAGACCTTTTGGAATCCCAATCAGTAGCAGACATAAAAGGAAGTATCAAACGGATTAGCTCAGCCATCGGTCCAATCCTTACCTATTAGGCCTAGCTGGAAGTTACAACAAAAGTGTTTATACTCAAGGAATGCAAACATTAGATGAGATTGTACACAGGATGTCCAGAAGTAAAGATCGAATCTTGCAATATGCTGATAAGTATTTAATGTATGCAGAAAATTAAAACGGAATGACAGAAGCTTTGCAATAAATTTCAACTTTAGGAATTTTGAAGCATATTCCGGTGGAATTCATAAGCAAGTTATCCTATATATAGCTAAAGAGTTATGACACCACCTAGATAGTATGTGATTGATAAAAGGAAGTGTTCCTTTATTTTGAGAGACGTATTCTCCCAAGTTGTTAGCTAGATTATTCGTTAGAAACTCTTGCCTAAAAGTATTAGAATATGTTATGAAAACGCGATTCACATTCTAATTGTGAACAAGATTCCGTGGGTAGAATAATTGAGGTATTACCTTATAGGTAATAGAGGTAGATGACACATTGGCGAGAAAGTTTGTTGCGATTTTAAAAATAATAAGCTAGGAACCAGGTGGTTCATATGATTCATTAGATGCATGAGAAAATGTTCTGGATTAATCCGGGGAAGAAAGATGAAATGTGAGGATCTCATTTGTGAGTTAAATCACAGTTTGAGCAAGTTTCGAGGACGAAACCTTATTTAAGGGAGGTAGAGTTGTAACACCCCAAAATTTCGTGATTTAAGTTATATACGTGTTCTAATCTGTTAAGTAGCTAAAATATATGTGAAGTAATATATACGTAGAATAGAGAAACGTCACGATTCGCGTACAAATATTCGGCACGACATTCGAGGGAACATCAAGAGGCGAAATTATAGAATATAATAGATAACGAAAAATAAAGATCGTGGGCGAAGATGAATCTGAAATCCGAATTATAACGAAGAGGGAAAACGCAAAATAGTGATTTAGGCCCGGTTTGTAATAAACCGCAATTAAGCACGAACATCACTAAAATAATACTGAGGCGAAAGTAGAATATCATGTATTGCTAAATACTTGATTTATAATCATTATTAAATATATTTGCGATATTCGACACGAAAAACGGTGAAATCAGTAACCGGTGTTGTTACGCGATAATAACCGAAATCAATTCGGTTAGACGTTCGAGATAACTTTAACGACTCAGCGAAGTATAAATAATATTATAATATTTAGTAAGAATTACAGTCAAGAATTCATGTTCGGTTCGTAAAACGGCCATGACCGCAACGTCGTTTGAACACGCGCTCTCTACCGTGCAAATAATTGAATATTCACCGGTTTACGTTATAACCGCAGAATAAATATAATTATTATATTTATTAGACTCCCGTAATATTTTAGATGTTTGGGAATTTCTAAGCCGTTTACGAAATATTAAAAGGTTCAGATTTCGGGTATATACCTATTAGTCAAATCTTATCTACACAAGATATTTATTTGTCTTTTTGGGTCTCAATCTTTCACCTACACTCAACCTACATGCATATATAAGGGATTAATGTCCTATATAAGAAGTTAAAATGGTTAAATGATAAATGTTTAAATGATAATGGGTTAAAGGTTATAATTTGGTCATTTTGACATTTAAAATGAATGAACTTAATAATTGAATATTATTAAGATAATAAAGTGATTAAAATAAACATAGGAAGTGTTTATTATATTAAACCTTACGTTAACGCTATGCAATACGCAATTAGGTTTAATTGGAAGGCATGGCGGAGGTTTTGTCTGAATTAACTGCTTACGAGAATAAGGTGAGTTCTATGAGCCCACTTTTAAATGTTTTAAATGTTTTACTGTTTTCGGACTGATATATACACAACTGTTTACTTGTAAAGTATTGAAATGTCTTTTACCTGTTTGTGTGGATACATATACGTGAAATGTTTTAATGCCTATAATTGCTTTAAATTGTGATTACCTGTTATAAACTATTTTCGGGAAGGTTATAATGAATGTGTAATATAAAGGATGAAAATTTTAAATAAAGTTTTGATAAATGAAAAATATAAACGTTTGGTCTAAACTTGCGTATGTGAATAAGTGTCGGGTAAAAATAATCTTGTTGGCCTTGTTGTAATTATAAGATGTAATCTATACTGGGATGATCCTATATCATATACGTTTGTATTTAAGGTGTGTTGGATATGCTACGGTACTTTCTATATATAAACACCCGTAATACAGTAGGAAATGTTATAGATTCAGTCCAGTATAGGTTTCACTGAGGTTTAAACGAGACGAATAACATTATATTTATGAAACGCTTATTCCATATATGGGTGATGGACTGGTGTTGAAAAGGTTATGAGTCCAAATACAAAGGTTATTTAGATGGACTTTTGGAAATGTTTGAAAGGTTAAAAAGGGTTTGATCTAAGCAAATATTGTCTAAGTGTAAAGGGGAAATTGTGGTTGTACAACTAGAAGATGGGAATGACGGTTCTCTGGAGTAGCGACGGTTACTCTACTTTGAAAAGGTATTCGGGTGGCGACAGTTGCCCGAGGAACTAACGTGGTTCCAATAGACAATGCTTAGTTGAATGGATAGGTTAAATGTTTTGGTATAATCCTGTTATGTTTTATACTTATTGAATGTTTATACGAAAGGGGGCCATTAGGCCCAAATTCTTGAACTTTGAACTAACCTTTCGAGGTTAAGGTAAAGTTTTAATTACTTAGAACTTACCAGCGTAAGCTGACCTTTCCAAAAATGTATGTATGTCATGTATTGGTGATGTTTAAAGTAGAAAGGGAGGCTCTACTGAGGGCAGATTAGATGGGCAAACTATCATAAAGAACTCGGTAGTAGACTAGCATAGCTATAGATAAGATGTAGTTATTAGATTACGTTGTTATCTTCCTTACTATTGTAACTTGGCATATATATAAATGAAAAGTTTTTAATTTCCGCTTCCTAGTTATCTCTGTTGTACCATGTGTTCATGAGTAAATCCGAAACGTGACCCCTCCTGGAGCCAAGAGTGGGAGTGGGCGTCACAAAAGAAAAGTCAAGGCACTAGCTAAAGGTTAATCAGCAAGAAGCTAATCCTTAAAGAGGAAGGAAAAAATAAACTGAGAGAAGAAAAAGACATACTGAGTCATGTCAAGACAAACCACATAAAGAACCAGATGACTTTAACAAATCTAGAAATCAAGCACTCCATCCAAGAAGATGATGTAATAGAGCTTGAAAAATAATGGGAACAAAAGATGAGCAGGAAAGACAAAAGGAAAATTAAAATTGCTCCTACTCAACCACATTCAAAGAAAGCCACAACTCAAGGTGAAGAAATATCTGAGCAAGAGGAGGAGGAACAACCTCTAAAAGGAAAAAAAACTCTAAAGGATGCAGATCTCCATTTAATACTTCTAAAGATATGCCTCCTCCTCATCATCCTCCTCCTCCTCCCCCATTCTCATCGTCTAGAAAAGAACCTCAAAAACCAAGCTCTTTCAAACCCTCTGCCACTGAAGCATTAAAACAAACCTCCCAGACTCACAAGCAAAAGCAAAGGCAGTCATCTTCACTAGCATGATCATTCATCTCAACATCAGCTTTCGAAGATGACTACACTGAGAAACAAAACATGCAACAGAAAATCTGGGAAGAGATAGGAGGGTTGTAGGAAAAGCTACTGAAAAGAGAGGAAGAAAGACCTCCAATGAGACCTCTTTCTAAAAGGATGTATGACAGAGTATTTAAAGAAAAGGTTGAAGAAGACTCCATTTACACAATGCCCACAATAACAGAATTTGTGAGTATCAAAGCTCAGCCAATACCAAAACTTCTCTGGGTGGATCACTTCAATAGTTATAAATTCATTACGCTAGATAGAAGCTCAAGAGAATTTACAGACAATGATCTGGAAAGAATGAATCCTATTCAGCTAATCTCATTCATGAGATTCTTTTCAAATAAACCATTAAAAACTGAAAGGATCAGCAAGCACTGCCCTCTACAAAGGTATGGAAGCCAGAAAAATAATCCTCAGAAGGCAAGCTCCATTAGACATACAACTTTTTAAAGAAATGAATCTACCTCAGTTGTATTTAACAAAGCCAAATGAAGATCTCCCTCCTTGAGTTTCCTGGAGAGGATCTGGAAAAACAGTCATAGGTAAAAATTCTAGATTTTGCTTTAGAGACCACAAAGAAGAAAGAAGATTCTTTAGAGTTAATGAGAAACAGAAATACACTGATCAAACTCTAAACCTGTTTCTCTTCATGTTAAACAATTGCAAGACAAATGATGGAGGGGCAAGAGAAATCATTAAGACAGAATTAACTACTCTACAAAAAGAAAGCAACAAATTTTTAACTCTACTTAAAGATTGTAGCAAACCATATAAGTTCAAGATTAACTTTTTCACTGGAAGGGCTACTCTAGAAAAGGATGTATAAAAATTGTATTTCTGTTTGATCAATAAAAATGATATTTTTCTATTTTTATTTAGGGAAATTGGATTTAAATAATCCAAGTTTCATCAATTGGCCAATATTAATCCAAAATAACGAAATGTTTACTACCAAGCCCAACTTTAACCAATTTTCGTACAATGATCCTTGGCTAACGAAAAGTTATCGACGTTAGTTGTTTGATGAAACATTGGATTTAAATAATCCTAAGTTTCATCAATTGGCCAGCAATAATCCCAACTTTCAAAAAAAATAATCCCAAATAATCACAAGTTTCATCAATTGGCTGGTAATAATATCAAATTCATAAAAACAACGCCGTTATGTTTTCGTTAGTCAAGGATCGTTATAGGAAGATGGGTTAAAAGTCAGGCTCGGTAGTAAACATTTCGTTACTTGGGATTAATGTCGGTCAGTTGATAAAACTTGGGATTATTTAAATCCAATATCCCTTTTATTTACTTTCTTCAATTACTTAGTGGAGATTGTTAGAACAAGTCTAAATATAACAGAAATCAGCCAAGTATTAGAAGAAAAGATCCGAAACATCCTCAAAAGAGAAAAGTCAACAGAATCTGTAAAATATAAAGATTTTGTAGTTTTATAGATATACTTCGGAAATTCCGAAGTAGATCTGTAAAACTCAACTTTTATAGAAATCCTCATTTCTGTAAAAGGCTTTTAATGGGAAGTATTCCTAGTCTTCAAAGAAGAGTCCTGAAGGAGTTTAAGACTATCAGAAGATAAAGATTGCGAGAAGTACAAAATGCTAAGTATGAAGAACAAGTAAAGAAGAATATCGACTTGATATTAAATTCAAAGGTAGTTGAAGACGGTTGAAAATAGATAAATTAAATACCCTCAATTTATCTCTATATACTCTGACACGCTCCAAATTCAACTGCCCTCAACCATAATATTCAATTACAACTTGCTATAAATAGCAGGTGCACTTCCCCAAAAAAGTAAGACATTCACTCACAATTCACAAGCTTCTCAAAAGCAATTACAAGTTACTCTTGTGGGAAAGTTCTTCTTTTTATAAACTCTTACTATAAACTCGTGTAAACCATTATTTACATTTGAGATATACAAAAAAACCTTTTCATGAATTGTGGTCTTCCAATTTGATTTACTTTCCGCAACTTGTTTATCTTGTTTAAATCAAATTGTATCCATATTGTTAAAGAGACTCTCACGGGATCCAACAAACTGTATTCCCAATAACAACTTTTTAAATTGTAATACAATTTAGAGAATCCAAATACTCTTTGTCTAAAAGCTTCTAATTTCTTACATCGTCCTTCAAGTTTTTTTTTTTTTTGAGATAGTGCACATTTAGTTGTCCAAAATCAAAGAATAAATCTCAAATCACTTTGAAATAACCAACTCGGTCCCTGACAACATCAAAATTTAAGTATAACCGTAAGAATCAAATCAATAACTACTTGTGTTAAAAAAAGGATTTAAACTGAGCATAAATGGTTATGAATGATGTGAAACTACCTTTTGTGGCATCACCTAGTTCACGGGAAATATAATGTTTACAACTAAAGCTGGTAAAGGTTATGTCTAACAATTAATGATAATTTAATCCTCTATTTAGGAAATAAAGTGGTTATGACTGACGTGCAAGATGATACGTTTTAATCTGAAGGTATCTTTTGTGCAAGATGATAAATTTTATATGATTAAACTAATTAGAACTTTAAAACATATCCTTCAAGAACATTATGCCCAACAATTGTGTCGATGATAATGATGTAAACAACGTTCTTTCAATCAGGGTTAGAAGCTAAAGGGAGAATCACGAGAAGAGCCGTTTACTGCCCTTCAATTTCTAAAATAGCCTTTGATCGTGACCTTTTCCAAACTATCCCTCCAATCACATTACATTACGTAGTCAGTTTTTAGATTTTCTCGCTATGGACCAACGCTAGTTTTAGAATTTTTTCACTATATTTAATAATTTCTCACTAAAACTTAAAAGAAAATTTTAATAAAATAAAATAAAAATACCTCCGCCTGACACCAACGGCAAATTACAGATTTTCTCGCTAAAAAGAAAATTTTTAATTTTTTATTACTTTTAAATATTTATTTATAAGTTTTTATAAACTTCCTTTCGTTTTTGGTTGAATTCGAAAAATCATAGTACGTTCTTCTTCCTCGAAGCTTCATCCATGGCAGATTTCATATAGATCATTAGTTTCATCTGTAACTGTTTCCATTCTACTTGATTTAGACTTGCAAGATCATTGCAACTGATATATTCAAAATTTCATCATGTTTAGATCGAAAATCAATTTCTTGCTCATCCTTCATTGTTCATGTTTGTGTTCATCATAGAATTGTCAAATCTTTATCAAAATGTTTTAAATCTGGTTTATTCCATTCGTTTTTCACTTCTGAGTGTACAACAAACATTTTTCTTGTGAAATGCTAGAGTATAGGTTGAATTCATAATCATATTTCATTGGTTCCTCATCCTGACACCGTGCTCGAATTCGGATCTGCAAATTATCACGAAAGCATATCAATATGCATCTAGTTGGAATTGGCTTTTAATTTCGAGCGTATCCAGATAATCAATTTTGCTATTTAATTAGTTGTGAATGAGTTATGATCGTTTAAAGATCTGATTCAAATATACATTCATACATATATACCATTTGTGAAGAAGATATTTTCTCTCTCCTATGAGATCACCAATTTTGAGAATTAAGGTGAATATATTAATCGAAAAATCTGAGACTATGACACCTCAGCTTTTTCCTATGTGGCTTACCTTATAAGATGACATGTATACTTTAAACTTCTATTTAATATATAGTAAGTATAAGTATAGAATAGAATGGATTTTTAAAGTTTACAACGATATACATGCAATTACCCCATTTATTATATACTAGGTTTTAGAGACCGGTTTATTATACGATAGATGAACAGTGAAATAAATTAGTTATGCTCAAATTACACATATTGAACAATGAAAAGAGTGTTCATAAATTGAACACTTACCAGCATTAATAATAGATATTGAACCATATATACGATAATACTAACACATTAGCAAATTATTACCAACGTTCAACATTGTTATGATGATCGTCGATAGTGAGGTTATTTATTTCCGGCTATTTCATCTTCTTAATATGCATCGAAACAAACTTAAAATGAATGATTATATTTAGATAACTAAACATGTCAATGTTGGATTTAGGTGTCCTAACTCGACTAAATCAAAGAACCTGACCCGGTCAAGACCCGTAAGAGTTATACCGAAGGCAATGGATTTTAAAGTCCGCTTACCTGATTAACCGGCAAATTCGCAGAAGAATTAATTATTTATTTATTAACTGGTTTAATAAATATATTAATTATTTATATCCAATTAGTCGTTATGATTAATTTGGTGACAAAGATGTTAAATATTATTTACGTCTTAGACGACAAATAACGAATCAGTTATTTGACTTATATTCGTTAAGTCTCGGCAAGCGACAAAAGATTTAATACGTTAAATAGTTAGTTGCGAAATTAAAAGGTTTGATTAAGGATGATTTTAAGACGAGGGACTAAACAGAAACTTAATCAGATATTTATATCTGATTAAGGAGGCGAAAGCCCTAATCCTCCACTTGAGAATTTCCGGCCTCCCCTCCCCTCTCTCTCGCATCCGACACTGGCCAACCCTAGGCCGCTACCACCACTGAAACTTAAGAAACAACTGATAAAGGCAATCCTAAAACAAAACTCAAGAACATGGTAGCGAATTCATAAAATTCAATGATCAGGCTAGATCAATGAAATGATGATATTGCATAGTACATGAATTCAGCACCATATCGATGTTCTAATTACATAAGGAATAAGATTCCTTTCATTTTCGAAGATTTTCATTCCATGGGGGAGGGGTGTTTTTTTTCGATTCCCTCAAGGAATGGTATGAACAAGAAAATTCCGATTATATTTCTTCTTAGTTTTTTTTGGAAAAAATAAAGAATAAAAAGTTAAAAATAGAAAAATAAAAAAAATAAAAAAATAAAAATAATAAAAATAATAAACATAATAAAAAATAAAAAATAAAAAATAATAATAATAAAAAATAAAAATATAACCGAAAATGAAAAAATAAATAAATAGAAAATAAAAATAAATTAGTAAATGAAAATAAAAACCAAAAAGAATAAAAGTAAACGTAAATTAGTAAATAAAAAAATAACAACAAATAAAATAAAAAAAATGTAAATATAAATTAAATAATTTAAATAAATTAATAAAAAATTAAAACATTAAAAAATATAAATATAAAACAAATATATTAATTTTAAATGGAAATATTAGGAAAATTGTATTTGATTACTTCGTTTGTATTACTAAAAAAAATTGTGAATAAATTATTTATTTCACTCATACATGGTAACCAAACATGGCGATGGAATGTGAATGATCCATTTCATTCCCTTGGCCATTCCATTCCGTCGCTCATTCAATTCCATCGTTCATTCCATTACCACATACCAAACATACCCTAATTGTTAGAAAGAATAACCTTGGGAATCGGTGTGAGAAACGGTGAAATCAGTAAACCGTCGATTATGCGATATTAACCGAAATCGATCGTTTAACCATTTAAGATGATTTCAATGACTCTATAAGGTCATAATCATTTTTCTGAGTGTTTACTAAGAATTACGATCGTATAGATATATTCGGTTCGTGAAACGATGTTAAACGAGACACACGTCGAATACGCACTTTATACCATGCGTTTAACCGAATATTCCATAGATTATGCTACATTTGAAGTAACGAACATTTCAGTAATATTTATGGGATCCCTATATTATTTCAGTCATGTCAAGATTATCATGGTCGATAAACAAAACGTTAAAATGTTTAACGTGTTCGAAAGCGCGGTATCTGACTCGTTCATATAATAGTGGCCACACCAATTTAATCAAGACATTTAAAGGGGTTTATATTGGGTGCTATTAAATGTACCAAGATGTTGACTAAAATTTTTGAAATTGTTTCTTTTTTAGTTTTTAATGCTTTATTAAATGTATCAATCATGTAATAATGATGTAACGATTACATATGTATTTTTATATTATTTTATTTTTATTTACCCTTAAACTAATTCAATATTTAATTCTTTTATATTTTATTAATAATTAAATATTTAATTCTTTTAAATATAAGTGAGAAAACACACTGAGGTGTTTGTGTGTGTCTGCCATCGAAAAGAAAGAGAGAGCTGAGGGCTGTGTTGGTCGGCGACATGTGCGACCGACCTCTGTTGAACTCCAGATAATCATATGGTGGTCTCGTGCACCTCGCCCCCTCTCTAGCTACTGCTGCGCTATTGTTGGGTTTTAACCCTAGCTCGATGGCGACCTGCTCTGGTAGCGATGCTTGTCGTTTAGCGGTTGCGCTACGAGAGTCTAATGGTGGTGGGTTGTTTTTTATTTGAACCTCTTCCCTCTCGTCTCTAACTGTTTCCGGGGTTTTGTTCGGCTGAAAACAATGCAGTTCCAGTGAGTCTATCGGCAGCACCCGCAAATCTTCCATCTCTTGCGGTGGCAACACAGGTCTGGTGGTGGTCGCGACCACCGGCGCTGGTCAACGTGGTTCAAATGAGAACTTTTTACTGTGAGAACTTTTGAGAACCAAATCTCAACCACTAATTTCATGTGGGGACCACTATAATTCATGGGGGAGTTTTCATATATATAAACTAGTGACTTAAAATGATTCTCAAAAGTTCTCAAAACCAATTGGTTCTCAAATGATCATATCCCTATATAGGGATATGATCATTTGAGAACCAATTGGTTTTGAGAACTTTTAAAAATCATTTT
>JBCNJP010000023.1:75009374-75029374 GCA_039602395.1 Deinandra increscens subsp. villosa | reverse complement strand
ATTCTAAACCGATAAAGCTGTCTTCTTTGAATTACTTGCTGATGGTTGAGAACTAGTAGTAGATGTAAAACCAGGTTTGTTAACATGTGCCTGTTGACATCCTTTAGCAAAATGTCCAAGCTTGGAACACATGTAACATTTCAACTTAGATTTGTCAAAACCCAATCTTCCATAAAAATCAGAAGTAGTTCTTCCATTTTTCTTGAAAACCCTTTTTGTTCTTTGACCCAGTATAGCATATTGCCAAGATAAATCCAATTCATTTAATTGATCATCATCAAGCTCATCAAGATCATCCCTTGTTATTTTTGCATAAGCAACATTTTTGATAACCAAACCAAAAGATGAAGATATTAAAGCAGCAATCATTTTAGCACAATCATCCGTTGTTTCAGCAGAAAAAGCATTCTGATTTTTTGATTCTGGAATTGTAAAGTTACAACCCCGTGATGAATTATTCTCAGAATTTCCAGAAATATTTCCAATAAAAGCACTAGACAGTGCAGAACTCAGATTTGGTTTAGTCTTAGTTGTCATACTAGCAACATTCTCACCATGATACAATTCTGATTTGCAAATTAACCGTGGACTTGTTGGAATTCTTCATTTCCATCTCACGGGCATGAAGTTTATCAGTTAGATCATGATATGTCAATGTGGAAAATTCTTTATCATGTGTAAGCAGCAACACATAAATTTTCATTTTTCTGGTAAAGCCTCCATAATCTTTTCTTTTAACTCTTCATCAGTCTTTTCAATCCCCACAATCTTTAGTTCACTTATAAGATGCGACAATCTTGATACAAGAGCCGTGATGTTTTCATTCTCGTAATGTTGAAAATTATGAAAGTCTTTACTAACACCTTCTTCCAACTCTTTTTGTATTGATCATTCCCTTCACACCTTGCTGACAAAGCATCCCACAATTGTTTTGATTTTATACAAGTATTAAATTGATGTAACAACTCAGTGAGTAATGACATTGTAAGATAACCAAATGCTTTTTGTTCAAGCTCATATGATTTTCTTTCAGCAATGTCAAAGGTATGAAATTCTTTGAAATCTCCTTGATCAGTTGGATGTTGGTAAAGCTTCTTAATCGGAATCCACAAATCGATATCATTCGTGCTTATGTAAGCAGAAAATCATTGCTTCCAATTTTGATAATATTCCAACTTTAACAACTTGGGAACATTCTGACTTGTTCCGATTTCGTTATCAAAGTTCAGCATTTTTTGCATTGCATTCTGCATAGCCGCAAACGCTTGAAATTCCGACATTTTGAAAAAATTGAATTCTGATCGTTCGAACCTTATCCGAACCTCAATATGTGATCCGAACTCTATCCGAACCTCTGCCGAACCTAGTTTAGCCGAACGTTAGCCAAAAACAAGTCAATTCGAACTAAAGAACACTATCCGAACCTTTTCTGAACTTTTTCCGAACTCGAATCTATCCGAACCTTGAACGAACCTCAACCGAAACAGAAAATTATCCGAACTTTAACCGAACCCTGGACGAACTCGAAATTCGGACAGACGAACCCTTACCGAACCCTAACCGAACTTAGACTTAGGACGAATGAACAGTAGCCGAACTTGGAGTTCGAAGCAGTTATGCTGAACATAGACACTTCAGCTGAACCTCACCATTTTTCGCTCAAAATTTTCGAATTTGGACAAATTTTGATGAGATTTGCAGCAGTTGATCAGAACAAATGATAAGGAATGATTTAGGAATGAAAGTTTCACGAAAACCACGACCGGAATGATCAAGAACTCGTAAAAAACACTCAAAAATCACCAAAAACAACACATTTTGTTTCATAATTCTAAAAATAGCAACCACAGATCAGAAGAATGAACCAGATAGCTCTGATACCACTTGAAAATGCGTGAGCATTGTATCGTCTACTCGATCTAGCTAATTCGGATACGAAACAAGTAATTAACCGATTGTTTTATTGATCAGACGGACAATTACAATCAGTAGACATTCAGAAATGACTCAGAGAATACACCACAGAAAACACACACTTAAGCAATGATCTCCCTCACTCTGTCTTTCTCTCTCACCGATTACAAAGACACAACATCTATATATAGGGACTTACCGAACTCCAAACGAACCTGAAGTTCGTCTGATCCGAACCTCAGGTTCGGACCAGGTTCGGCTAGCAGCTAACCTTGTGTTGATCTTGGTCTTTGTCTTGACTTGATACTTCACACGACGCACAAAACCTGTATCTACAAATATAAACTTAAAAATACACTTATAGTAAAATAATGTATTTTATATATATATAGCAAATTAAGTTTAATACAAATAATAATTAAGGATTACAAAGTTAACCACATAAGTTTACATTGATACAACACTGCTTCGGGATTCCTTGCCATGCGAAATCTAATTACGTGTAGTGGTTGGTCAACAATCTGGACATCGGGTTCGTTATAACAAGCAGCCAAATACCACTAATATTCCATGAGCAATATTTCAACATTTAGAACCAGCATTAGAATGTCTTGCAGCAGAAATCACATATACAGGGGACTTACGAGAATCATCCTTCATCAAATCAGCTGTAGCATTATCATCAAATCACCTTAACATCCCCCTTAGAACTCTGGCCAGAACTTGGTCATTTGATATGTCAACAAAAAAAAAAATACATGTCAAATAAAGAAATGAGCAAGGACTAAAACCAACAAATAGAAGAGAGAGAGAAAATCTTTTGATGTTACAAACTTAAGGACTCACAATTGTCCTGAAGAATTCCATACATCCCATAAACTAGGTCCAAGCATGTCCATAACCTAGAAGAATGAGAAAAATATAAAGATTACAGATTATTATAATGCCGTGCTGCTTTTCATACAGATGCAAAAGAAAGTTGACCATCATACCATTACATAGTACTCCCCTTGTTTTCATTTATAGTGTACTTTAGGCACACCATGGCTGCCATCTAAAGTGTTGTTTGACCAAAAGAACAACGATATTACTTCTAATTTGAAATGAAGGTATATTTAACATGACCAAGATAGATCAGAAAGTGAACGCATACTTGTAAACTTGCCACTCGTATGGAGGACCATAACTGTAGCCTTTGTTATTTCTGTGCTCAAACTTAAGAGCTACCTATTACAAAAAGATTGAGAAGACACAAGTTGGCAAAAATCTAATTTTAGAGAAAAGAATGATATTACAACATCCTAACTTGATTTCTTGGTAAGCAATTACTTACCTCCATGGTCCCAAGACCTGAGAGTCGATCAGTTCCACCAGAAACACGACGTCCCACAAATACCTGACCAAATCCACCTTTTCCCATAAACTGCTATCTGAAATAAACAAAATATAAAGTTCAGTAAATAAAAAAATTACAACAATATAAACGAGATGTTTACCACCCCGCGCGTTGATGCGGGGTTGAATTTCTATACTGAACGAAAGTCAAAAAGTTAAGTGGTATAAAACGTAAAAGTTTAAAAGTCTCGTGGTGAAAGTATAAACTATAGAAGAATACTAAAAGAGAAAGTAGAAAAGTTAAAATTTTCATGGCAAAAGTAGAAGACAAAAAAACTTAAAACAAAAATAAAAACTTTAAAAGTTAGAGGGTTAAAAGTTAAGGAGTATAAAACGTAAAAGTCTAAAAGTCTCGTGGTGAAAGTATAAAACTATAAAAATACACTAAGTTAAGGGGTATAAAACGTAAAAGTATAAAACTTTCGTGGTGAAAGTATACAACTATAAAAGTATACTAAAAAAAAAGTAGAAAAGTTTAAAGTTTCATGGCCAAAGTAGAAGAAAACAAAACTTAAAACAAAAAAAAAAACTTTAAAAGTTAGAGGGTAAAAAAGTTAAGGAGTATAAAACGTAAAATTCTAAAAGTCTTGTAGTGAAATTATAAAAGTATAAAAATATACTAAAAACGAAAGTAGAAAAGTTAAAAGTTTCGTGACCAAAGTAGAAGACAACAAAACTTAAAACAAAAAAAAACTTTAAAAGTTAAAGGATACAAAACGTAAGAGTATGAAACATATGTGACCAAATTATGAAAATCAAAAGTTTACTATTTCGCTAAAAAAATTGTAAAAGTTTAAGAGGTATGAAGCGTCAAAGCCCCAAAGTGTTGTGGCCAAACTATAAGAAATGAAAAGTATACTATTAATCTTCCAAATTTCATTGTTATATATATAATTTAAAAACAAAAGTTAAGCACCTACACATATGCATATATGTTAAAGAAACGAACAAGAGTCTCCACTAGATGAACAAATACCTTCATCATCTAGTTTGAACGTGAACCAAGTAACAACAGCGAAATCCAACCAATAACTGTACTAATGGCACCTGAAATTGCATATAATGGCCAGTAATTCTTAGTTAAACCAAGTTGATTCTCAAGAAACCCGCTTTAATCAATATCTTTTAAAGTAATCACTAGGGAAACAAAGTACTGAAAAAAGTACCACACAACCCAAAATGGACATCAATGCATCTATTATAGATGTTGATGTTACTACTTTTCCAAATGATGCTATTTTCTTCCATTTATATAACAATTAAACTTCATAAAGATCCATGTCCAAGCTAGAGAAAAGTTGATTGATAGAAACAAGTTCAGAAAACATACTTGAACTCATGATAGTATATCCCTTTGGCTCCTGACATGGCACTCATGGACCCACGCCGAATCTCCAAACCAAATTAAAAATTCACTTTATACGTTTCACCATATCAAGCCGTTAGCCCTTCTACCAAAATTTCACCCCTGCAGCAGCTTCTTCAGCCAATGTTGGCTTCCTATCAGTTTTATTTAGAAGGTCTTCATTTACATCTTCATGTACACCTTATCTACTTCTCCATAAAGAAAACATTGACTCACATATAAGTATAAAGCAAAACCAAAGTCAGTAACAGGTAAAAATGCAATCGAATGGCTTGAAAAACTAAGGATTATAGAAAAATTACAAAACTATTACAGGTAACTACCATCTTTAACTGTTCAAGTACATAAATTAAGACAAAGTAATACATCAATTTAAATACATTAATGGTGCTAAGCCTCACTACATCAAAATTGGCCTTTGACCACGAAAAAAAACCGTGACCAAAGGTCTTACGTTTTTTTTCCATTTCAATAAACACCAAAAGTCCCATCACCATATGTATCATACGGCCACGTTAGAATATCAGTGGCTGAAGCCACCTAGAAGTGTGGCTAAAGGGTACACTTATTTATTGTTGTAATCAAACAATTCTTCCGTAAAGCGTGGCCAAAGGGTCCCAACAGCTACATGTGTTTGTTTAACATGGCATTTAGTATTATATAGTCACATATATTTGTATTTTAGCCACATATATTATAAAAATACATGGCCAAAGGGTTTTTGAAATCATACATGTTCTCCCAATATGAGTGGCCAAAAGGTGGCAATAGCCATGTGAAAATATCAAAAGTGTGGCCTTTGGTATTATATGGTCACATATGTGACAATCCGTCTTTTCAGGTCTTTTTCCAACTTTAACTGAACTTAAACTGTTATAAATGTTGTGTGAACATTTATGTGTTGACTGTGTTGACTTTAGCAAATTAGGGTTTGTATAACCATCACTAGACTAGCATGCACTTAAAGTCTAGACGTGTGATATTCTATTATTCTATGTAATCGTACGTTGTGATTTAATGTGAATGTTTCGCCATTTCATGTGACATGTTAACTTATGATTATGTGTAATATATGTATATATATTCACACAATTTATTTTTGATTTTATGTGACAACGTGTCATGAAATTATACTTATTGCTTTATGATTTTTATGCGAGTTAAATCTATGATTTTATATGAATTAAATCTATGATTTTATGTGAATCAAAAATAAATAATTATGGGTTTATATCCTCATAAGCGTCAAACATTAATTATGTGTTGATTTATATCCATTAGTCATCATCCTAGTTAGTTCCGTTGGCCCGTTAGCTCAAAATACCTAGCCTAAACTTTGAGGGGTTAACCTTGTTAACTTTTTAAAGTTAATTCTATTCATTTAAACCTGAAAGGACCAACCTTTGAATTTTAGAAAGTTGGTATTTCTGTTGTAACTTGTATAGAGGACCATTCTAGCCATTTCTTTATACTCGATTTGGTGACAAATTTCATAACCGTTTAGCCGTTCAATTCAACCCGACGACCGTCCATGAGAATGGCCGAAGCTTTTATTCGCATGATCAATTCAGTCAGTTACAAACATCCATCAATTATTCAGATATCAACAATCCTTTTCTTCTAATCATTCGAACACCGACCACCAGTCCCAGTTTATCTCGAAAGCGCTCTCTATCTCTTTTTGTTTTTTCGATGACTACTTTATACGGTCAACAACCACCGGTCGACCACCAGCGATTACACCATTGTGATCGTGGAACCCCAACGAGCAACCAGGAGTTGTCGGAAGTGCGAAATGTTACCGTGCTCGGAGTTCGCGATTGGAGTTCGGGTTCGATTCGGCATAAAAAAACGCAACAAATTCCTTCTCCAACTTGAGGTAATAACCCCTTCATGTTAGTCGCATGTTACTAATGATCATTTTCATTATTTCACGTTTTTCCGGTGACCGGAGTGCAATTCCGATCACCGGAGTTCTTGAATGAAGAAGATGAAACCAGCTGGGTATGGGTTATGATTTAATATCGGGTATGGTTTCAATGGCCGTGTTGCCCCAGTTGTTGTTGCGTGGGTTTGCGTTCGAACGGGCGAGGGTTCGAAACTCAGCCGCCTCATTTTTTTTCTATTTTCCCTTGAAATCTGTTTCTGGCCTCCATTATTCTATAAAAATATTTCCAGCCACTATGTAATCGAATCTGAAATCTGCTCCAGTGGTAAGGGCGCAGGGCAGTGGAGCTAGAGGTTGCGGGTTCAATTCCAGGCGACCTCACTTTTTTCCTGTTTTCTTTATTTTTGCAATTTTATGCATTTGGTCCATCCAAACTTGTTTAAAAATGGTTTCTTAGGAAGTTTTATACCCGTTAAAAAAACATCTTGGACTATTAAATCCTGTAAACCATACTTTAAATTATAAACGTGTTTAACTCGTAGTTTTAAATTAAAATATGGTTCTAATATATATGTATATATATATATATATGTATATATATATATATTGATTTAAAAATATAGGTTTCTACACAAAAGGTAATATATATATATATATATATATATATATATATATATATGTATGAATATATTGCGTAGATTAATATATAAACTCATATCGTTGGTTTATTGAATCAACTAGATATCTTATGTAAACTTTTAAATAAGTATATCTCGTTTTGTAATCTAGGAATTAGCGTCGTTTGTGTGTTTGGTTTATATATATATATATATATATATATATATTATATGTATATATATATATTTTGGATCTTTGAACTTAGAAAATATATATTATTGATATATGTTATGTTATTCACATTATTTCGACAATCGCTTGGATTTGGCAAACGTGTCATCCTCGACTTGTTCTAGACTTCACGATCATTCGTTTTCATCATTTACGTAGACTTAGTCACTTTCAATTGAATATACACTTATGTATATGTCCTCGTTAGGTGTTTGGTAGAATACACAAGACCTGCTAGTTACTACTTGCTGTTATTATTCATCTGGAATTATTGTGCATCCGAATGTGAGTTTCACGACCCCATTTTATCTATTTTAATCATGTTGGGGGAGATTAACATGCAAACACTTGAACTGTTAAATAATTATATCACCTGAATGATAGTGGCGCACTTATGATAAAGTCCACACTTTTAGAGTTACTGTTAATGTGGCATCAGCAGGAACTTATTTAGTAGATCTACTGGGTTTGATAGCCCCACTCAGGTCAGTCGCGCTGACACGATCGGATATCGAACGGGTGTAATATACTTCTTAGTCTTAATAAGGCACAATTAAACTTGTCGAGCTTCGGTAACTGGATAACTAGTTTATCTAGTAATACGTGCACTGATTTCTTGAAAATAGCCTAGCTAGCTATTAATATATTATCTGGAATTTAAACTGAACTTGAACTGTTGTTGAACAGTCAACCTTGAACTTAAACGTGAATTGTCGATGAACAGTTGATTTACACGGAATTGGAACTGTTTTTGAACTCATAAACCTGTGAACTCACCAACCTTTGTGTTCACATTTTTTAGCATGCTATTTCTCAGGTTACAGATGTTCGAGTATCACGAGTACGCATGCACGGGAGTTTGAAACCCTTGTAGTGTCTTTGAACAAGCTATGTCACTTTGGGTGACGATGTTTTTACATAAAATATTTAATTGTATTTACGCTTCTGTAATTGTAACACTCTGAATTTTATATTGTAATGAAATATGAAACGTTTTTATTAATTATTGGTCGTTTGGTGTAACTAGTGTACTGCGACCTGGTTTGTCACGCTCCTAGCGGTAGTATTTCGCGCGTGGATTTTTGGGGGTGTGACAGATTGGTATCAGAGCCATTGGTTACAGCGAATTAAGATTCGTCTTAGGCTGTAACTGTTTGCATTAGTTGCACTTAAACATTTCTCTCATGGATCGTGATACTCACTCCTACACGCACCTGGTTTACGGTATGTCGTTTACATCATCCAATCCCCTTATACTCATGGTGAGGAGCCGGTTATTCTTGAGTCATTTTCCTTAACCTCTCTGCATCGTGTACCTCTTGGTTCACATCCATGGATGACAAGACGTCGAATCAGATCAGAGGATCGCATCTTCACTCTTGACAGGTTGTTTGCTGCTCGGGATTATTCTAGACTGAAGGATTAGGTGTGGTACCCGGATATTGGGCGAGTGCTTACGTAGGAAGGTGGTGTGATACATCTTCCTATACTTAAACCTTTTTTCTCCTAGTGTGTGAGATTCTTGTTGAACCTGACCTATCGGCATCGCTGAACTCTCATGTTCAGGAAACGTGATCATGCCGTGCTAATAGTGCGATCATTTAATGTAAGGATCAAATCTAACCCTCACGCGATATCAAAGTCTATAATCACCGTGCGGAATCCAGTGATTATAGGTGATTCAAGTCTAATCGAAAGATAATATGAATATGCAATAAATAACGAGATAAGAACACAAACCACAAGAAGAAAACACTTGAATGGGCACCTTTGATTGCAACACAAGAATCGAAATTCTCTTTAGAGAATTTCGTAAACACCAATTGGAACAAAACACCAAAACATCCACCCTAAACTAGTAAACTAGGGTCCTATTTATAGGAGATGTCCAACTTGATAAACAAGTTATCCTCCTTACCCTAATTACACCCTAATTTCCGGATTTGACCATGTGGGCCTACTAAACTCCATCTAAACTCATCCTAAATAAGCCCAATCATGTCTAAATTGGCCCAATGACCCAATATACCCATAACCCAACTAATTTTCACCTATTCTATCACATAGGCCTTCAATAAAGTTCGCCAATGAACTATTTAATACACAAGCCAAAAATTATTCCCTTACAATCTTCCCCTTGGCTTGTGATATTAAATGTCTTCTACATTCAATCTTCAGACTTGCAGTCTTCTCCTTGGCTTGAGCATGGGTTGATGAAGATTCTTTTCTTTAACAATCTTCATTGGGCAATAACGAAAATGATTAATGACTTTTCTCTTTATCAGCACCAGCTTAAACTTCTTGAAATGAACAAGTAATGAGAGGAGGATTCTCAACTACTTGGTCCTTCTTGAAAGAAACTTTTGTTCTCGCTGGATCATCGGTAACTGTCTTGACTTGCTTGTCTTCAGGGGTAAAATTTTTTAAAACCCCTATCTTGGCTTTCTTAACATTCTTGATGTAGCTTCCTCTAAACACTTGAATGGTGTCTTTTGAATCTTTGGAAGCTACATTTGAACAACCAACAAACTTCCCTTAAGCACAAGGAAAGTCCTTTTCTGGCTGGTTATTCAACAAGATCAGTAGCAGCACTCATTGACTTTTCTTTTCCATGACATTTCATTAGCATTTAACCTGTCATGCACAACATGGAACAAACACTAACCAGCAAATGATGATGGTTACTGGGTTAGCAGGAGATCGACATAATTTAACACAAACCCTAACATTAATTACGGGTTTCCTTTAGATACTTCCCCTGAACCCAATGACTCACTTCACATTTTCTCCCCCTGAGATTCTGAAGAGGGGTGATACATTCTTGCATAAAACCCATAAAAAAACTTATTAAGACCTTTAAATTAACCTAGCCATGGTCGAAAAATAAACAATAAAAACTTAAGATAACACAAAAGAAAAAAAAACAAAAAGAAAAACATACCAAATTACTAAACGAGAAGGTTTCTATGGGATCAAACCGTATGAATCTGACCAAGGAACCCTTTTCAGCTTCTGTTACTCGACCACGTCCAGGTGATTGCCAATATACTGAACCACTTTAAACTCTAACCCTTTTCTTAATTAGACTGTTTGTCACTTTATTATCTTTTATTGGTGCATTAATTATGAACAACAAGTGGGTTTCAACAAATCCTAGGTACATGTTATTACACACTATCAAGCATATAAATTCCCTACCACATATTTTCACAACCTGAACCAGAAGTTTAAAACTAAGCTCCAGACTTGGTTGAGAAGAGAAAGAATAGATCACAGAGATTTTTGGGTATAATATACAAAGTCAATTGAATTTTTGAAACATTTTAAATAATGCTCTCATCAGTGACAAATGCTGAGAGTTTTGGACTCTTGAGGGTCTCTTTTGATGTGCTCTTTGGCATCTTTTGGGTGTATATTATATTTTTATTTTTTTTATTTTTTATTTATTTATTTTTGTATTGATGATCCAGAAGCACGTATGTATGAACAACTCCAGGTCATTGCTCATGCAAAGCAGAGGAGAGCCTTATATACACGCGAAGCATCCCCAGATCATTGCTCACGCAAAGCAGAGGGGACACCGACTTTTTGAGCTCAATTTCACACTCTTGGAGACAAGCGTGTGTATCGGGAACTTAAACATGCAGTCAAATAGAAATGCAATTAACCTAAGTGCTGTTACCCAACAAACTGCCATACGTTATCTTTAAATGTGTAACACATACCTTTTCAGATTTAAGAGCCGAGCCTACCAGCATATCACCATGGATCATGTCTTTCACATCTGCCTTGCGCGTGTCAGCCATCTTCAAAACGGAAGTTTATTTCACTTTCCACCTTCTCAAGCAAACAAAGAAAATATTAAAAATTAAAAAGCACAATTTTTGAGGGGTCAACTTTGTCAACTTTTTCATCTTTTCTATTCTTCCCCTTGCTTTTTGATTTTTTTTAATAACAACACACATCTTTCTTTTTCCTTTGTTTTTGATATTTATTTATTTATTTTTTATTATTATTTTTTGGAAAATTGGAATTAAATAATCCAAGTTATTGGGTATTGGCGGATAATAATCCGAGTTCCAATATTGGCCTACAATAAACCCAATTATTTGAATCTTGGAATTCATTGGGTCGCCGTTAATTTTTCACTAACTCCGCTAGTACTTGCTGACGTGGCAGGTGATGTGGCATCATTTTTGCTGACGTGGCAGGTGATGTGGCATCATACTTGCTGACGTGGCATGTGCCGCGTCAGCACACAACTAACGGAGTTAGTGAAAAATTAACGGCGGCCCAATGAATTCCAAGACCCAAATAATTGGGATTATTGTAGGTCAATATTGGAACTCGAATTATTATCCGCCAATACACAATAACTTGGATTATTTAATTCCAATTTTCCTTATTTTTTTAAACACACTAACACACTATAAGACAAAATTAGCCAAGCTAACCTTCAAAGTCTTTCTTTTGAAACAATTTCAGAACGGGGTGTTGTTTATGCAGAACCATACCTTACAGCAATTTCGTCAAGAAACAACCAATTCAGACTGTGTTACCTTTCCGATATAAACACTTTTACCTCTCACAAGGAGAACATACCCACCATGTAAAAATTTGCATGTCATGAAGTGGAGAGATGCCTCATATCCTATGCCTGGAACAATCACTATCACATGCAAATAAATGTTAATGAATGTCCTCCTAGACTGTTCCTACACACAGTGAGAGATTAATTAGCCATAAGTACCCGGGCCATTGTGGTTCTGGGTATACCTGAAGAGTCGGTGAAAGAAATTTCTTTTAACAACATTCCTTTGGTAACATCAGGGATTGGGGGTGTGGCTACCTTGGTTGGACTGAGAATGTCCTTTTTGTTGATATCTCTGGGTTGGTGATTTTCTTTCCCAAAAACCTGTGGTTTTCTCGGTGGTGAATTTTTAGTTTCATTTTTCTTTAGAAATTTTACCTCTTGAAACTGTTTGGAGTGTTTTTTGTACACACCAGTAGGCTTGAAAGACAGGTTTACCACCTTTGAAACATTCCACCTGTCATCCTTCCTCCAACCATTTGATTTAGCTGAACCACCTGGATTTGGATAGATGGGTGATTTTGAAACAGATTTTGGTTTTGGGGTATCAACAGATTTTGGTCTCCAAGCTGTCTTGACAGATTTCTGAGATGCTTTGTTTTCTTTAAAAATGGTCTTTGGCCGTTGGTTAGGAGCCTTGGGTTTCTGCTGTACTTTGTGACTCTGAGGTGCTTGTTTCTGCACCTTGGGTTTTGATGGACCGGGCCTTGGAGTTGGGTCACTTTGTTTTTGGGTCCTTGGACTGGGTCTCTGATGAACCCTTTTGGGATAATAGGGTTCATAAGGCCGGTATAAACAGTTTCTTGCCACGTGTCCTGGTCTACCACAGACATGGCAAGATTGTTTCTTTGGGTGTGCGGGAGCCTGTGGTTGGTTACGTCCAGTGGAAATCCAAGTTGGTTTTGAACAATTTTTGTGGATCCAATGGGTTTTACCGTGGGGCTTTGTGGTTAAAATGTACTCCCGTTGAACCGGCTTAAACTGGTCATATGCAAAATTGATTTCTGGGTACGGGACAAAATCATGAGGTCTAAGGTCCCACACTTTCTGCACATTTTGGTCATGACAGTCATTCTCATTTTCAGTATGTTTCACACCCAACACCCCACCATTTGTGAGTTTGGGACCAGCAACCTGTGATCCCTTATCCCTTCTTAAAATTTTAACAGTTCTTAGAGGTTTAGACACTTTATCATCACATGCACCAAAGCTAAAGTTGCTACATAAAGAGGTTTTATCAAAAACATCAGACTCAAGAAGTTTAAATTTGGACCCATCAATAGGAAAGCCATATTTATTCCAGTCAATTTATTCAAAAGACTCTTGACTTGAAAAACTTGAGGTTTCAGCCTTTTCACTTCCATTACTGCTAACTACATCTGCACAAGAAGTAGAAGTGTTAGTGGAGTTAGAAGTAGGAGATGAGATTTTTATTGGGCATTCAGAAAGTCTTTTGTCTATATCAGCTAAAGAATCTATTGTTCCCTTTAATGCTTCAGGTTCAGAAATCATTTTATGCATGTGGGGCATGGGTACAGTGTGAGTTAAAGTCTCATCTTTCTTATCATCCCCAAAACCTAGACCTGAATTCTGTTGAACATACTTCATCCTAACATCAGAGTTATAGAAAAGAGACCTTGCTTCCAACATTTTTGTTTGAATCTTATTATTAGAGTCTAATTTACTTTGAGATTTAGCAAGTTGATCTCTCAATTCTTCTACCTCTTTTGTTAGTTCTTCATCTTTTGTGTTAGCAACTCTCAGCAAAACTCTAGTGTCACTTAATTGATTGTCAAGATTTGTGACATCTAGCTTAGCAGCTTCATACTTTTCCCTATTTACTCTAGCCATATCTTTAAAACTATTTGATACTCTAGTGGCACGTTCATAATTTAGGGATTCATAATGAAATTTAGATTCAAATTCTTTGTAAGCATTAAATACCTCCACACAATGAGAACAAGAACAATTGCTACCTGTGTGTTGCTAGAGTTGGCTTCAGGCCCTGGAGCAGTATTCACCATGAATGCATGTTGGTTCATATTCAGTGCCTCTCTTCTGCTTCTTCCTCAGCTAACAGAGCAATGTGTGCAAGACTTAGACTGAGATCATCAACCTGAGTAGACCAGTCATATCCACCAGGAGTACTTTGAACAACAAGAGCTTTATCATCAGCGCCTACCTCCCTATTATTGACATTCTCATTGCTGTTGGTACATGAAGTGGTACCTGGTAGAATGGGTGCCATGAACTTCTTTGGATGGAACTTTTAGAGCAAATCTGGTAAAACGACAAAATCACTTTTCAAAGAATAGTGTCAAAAACTTAAAACTGAAAAACGCAGGCCTTCGGAGTGGAATTTGGAGGTCCAAACGAGCTCCCCTGGACGTTAGTCCGGGGTAATTCTGGGGCTCGTTCTCACGGTCGTCGTGTTAAAATTTGAGCTTCTAACTCCAAACGAGGCCCAAGTTACATCCGTTTTAGTGAAAAAGTGCGAAATAGTGTTTTTGCCGCAAAAATGATTTGGACCGAAAAGTGGGTTTTCGGTCGGACAAGGGGTTTTCGATCAGCAGGGGGTTGGGTCGAAAAGGGGTTTTCGGTCGGACAGGGCTGATCGAAAAGTACTTTTCGATCGGATAGGAAAGTGGTCGAAAAGTGTGATTTACGATCGAAAAGGTTGGATCTGGATCAAAAAGTCTCGGAGGGGACTTTTCGATTGAGGAGAGCAGTGGATCGAAAAGTCACAAGGGACTTTCCGATCGAGATGGTGGATCGAGAAGTAACAGAGGGGACTTCTCGATTGATGAATGATTGATCGAAAAGTCGCTGAAGAGGACTTTCCGATCGAAAAACCTGATCGAGAAGTCACAAAGAGGGACTTCTCGATTAAAAGCAGCTTATCGAAAAGTCTCAAAATGGGACTTTTGGACTGAAACACGCCTGATCGAAAAGACACAGAGGGTCTTTCTCGATCACAGGAAAGCGACAGGAAAGGGTTTTCGACCAGAAAGCCTGATCGAAAAGTCTCACTTGTCTCGAAAAGTCTCTGATTCACGAACAAATGGTCTCGAAAGCTTCTGTTTTTGAGTTTAAACCTGCAAAAGACTTCTGAATCGTGCTAAATGCTGAAAATCACCACAAAAAACTCAAACTGTTAGTTGCCAAACACTTGAATCGGATATCGCGAGAGCCTCGAAACCTTGCGTTTCTTGGCTCTGATACAAATTGTAAGGATCAAATCTAACCCTCACGCGATATCAAAGTCTATAATCACCGTGCAGAATCCAGTGATTATAGGTGATTCAAGTCTAATCGAAAGATAATATGAATATGCATTAAAAAACGAGATAAGAACGCAAACCACAAGAAGAAAACACTTGAATGGGCACCTTTGATTGCACACAAGAATCGAAATTCTCTTTAGAGAATTTCGTAAACACCAATTGGAACAATACACCAAAACAACCACCCTAAACTAGTAAACTAGGGTCCTATTTATAGGAGATGTCCAACTTGATAAACAAGTTATCCTCCTTACCCTAATTACACCCTAATTTCCGGATTTGACCATGTAGGCCTACTAAACTCCATTTAAACTCATCCTAAATAAGCCCAATCATGTCTAAATTGACCCAATGACCCAATATACTCATAACCCAACTAATTTTCACCTATTCTATCACATAGGCCTTCAAATAGTCCGCCAATGAACTATTTAATACACAAGCCACAAATTATTCCCTTACATTTAACTTCAATAGTAGCAGCATTGTGTGGATTCAAGTGGTTTCTTATGGGGACATTTGTGTCTACTGTCGTTATCCTGATCTTTTAACATTTTCTTTGATCTTCTAAGATCTTCCATTCTCGTTTCTATCGCATGGTTACATTGGAATGAAGTAACTTGAATGAGACTCTTATAAACTAAACAATACCTGATGTGTATTGACTGATTTTTTTTCTTTCTCTTATATATATATATATATCAGATTTGTGATCAAGTTGTTATGTGTAGTAATCATTCTATATCTTTGAGCTAAGCTTGGGTCATTGTGATAAACCCTATTCAGATCCTATTGAGCTAAATTTCTCGCTGACTCGCTTCAGGTGGGTCATTGTATTTAAGCGAACATTTTACTCTCGAACCTTGTCCCTTTAACAAATTCTGGTCAAGAAAACCATGGGTTAGTGACCATACTCTTGATACCCACATTATGGATATCTCATATGTACTCCACCATACCTGGTAGCTGAAGTAAGAGGAACTAGGGTGACCATATAAAGTAAATCACAGTTACGGGTGCACACGTAAATATAATTTGTAGTATATGGAAATCCTATAGAATCCTACTAGGCAAGCCAACGGTCGTATTGGGACCAAAATCCTGTAAAAAAGTTTTCTTCTTTTTTTTCTTTTCTCCTCGTGGCAATGAATTTTGAACATGTTGAACTCAACCGGATGATCGAAGTCATCTATATTCGTAAACGTTATTGCGCATGATCTCATCTCTCATGTATATGGATTCTAATCCATTCGAGAACTCTTTGGAAACATATTATGACTGCTAGTCCTGAAGGGACATCGTTTCTCTCGTGTACTTGGATGCCAATTTTTTTTCTAACTATGAAAACTCTTGACGAAACCTTGACTGGTTTGAATTTATCTTGGATCACAGTCATACCTTTACGACTTTACCTACCACATCAATCTATGGAACTTTACGATCATGGGACAATTTGGATATACATTCACTGGTCGATTATCCAGACCGCATTGGATAAACGAATTATATAAAATATATTTCGTGAGCACTGAAATGTACTTCTTGGCAGAAAACTCTTGTGGAGTTCCCTTTGAGGATTCATACTGCCGATCTTATTGTGCAAACCAAAACTTATTGCCAGCAACATCGTCACGATTATACAAAATGCTTACCTCACCACAGGTATATTTTCTTTCTCTAATGGGGGTACTGATAGTGAAAAGCCGTCTTGATTTTCAAACTGATGACTTTCAATTTTAGCGTAATGACTATTACGATGGAGCTTTTGAACTTGTGTGATTGATTTTTGTTTGCATGATTCGGATATTTTACGATTTATGATGTACGCTAAATTTAATGACAAAATTATCCTCACAAATCGAAACAAAACCTAGTTACTAACATCAAAACAAAGCATTTTTATTTTCTTTTTAGTTTTTAGGTTTTCTAGAGCCAAAATACGAAAAGGAGCATTATCTAGCAGAAAAGCAAAGAAAATACAAGAGTTTAGAAAATGCCGCTCTAGCACGGCCCATGCCTCATAAGCACGCCTCGTGCCCGACCCGGATTGGCTTCTGATCAGCACACCTCATGCCTCTGACCTCCCTGACATGTCACGACCCGTGCCCCATTTAACACGCCCCGTGCTACTGACACAGAAGAAGAAAAAGTCTGATCGACTGACATGGCACGCCTCGTGCTTGGATGGGCACTCCCCGTGCCAACCTCCGGGTTTTGCCTATAAAAGCTTGCCTTCCTCCACTTCACAAATCGCTCAATTCTTTCCTCTCCCCCTCACTTTTAGATTAGTTAACGAGCCACTTGGTTCCTTTGTATCTTCAAGTATGTAAGGTTTGTAAGAAACACAACCAGTTTAGTAACTAAAAGTATTTTGTCTATGAAGTCTTCTTTTACTAACTTGCAAATCTTTAAGCCATGATTGGCCAAACTCTTACACTTGATTGGAGATAACACACTTTTAACAAGTTTTCAAGTTGCTTTTATAACACTATTTTAAGGTGTGTCTAATGACTTTATAAAAACCCTTTTTATTGAAAGTGTATTACTGATTTTCTGAACCAAGCGTGCTTCACGTATAATAGACCATTTGGGGAGTCGAAATCCCAAAGGCCGGACTTGTGACACCCGGTCGAGGGACGATGCGTGATCCGAAAGGAGACTCGTGTCCTATGCTACATGATACGTTCGAGGTCCTTATGTCTATGTAAGCAAACTCGGCTGACCATGCAAGTGCGGGCTGAAAGTATTTGGTTGGAATTGGGGATTGGTAATATTTTGTCATTTCACGCAAGCCGGGAGGTACATGTTTGTGAACTTGGCTCTGGTTACGCCGGACGTACATACGCGAAAGCGGTGTATGGAAGAAATGGACCTTAGTCCCTTAAAAAGATTATTTTTATAATGAAATAATCCGACACGCAGGGTTGTTCCCATGCTGGTTCATGACGTCGTGTCGAGTGTAACGACTGCCCGACCAAGGAGCCCTACGACTAAGTGGCATTATACCACTTCATTTGATCACTGACAGCACCTTTCCTCGGCATTCGTACTCCTCGCAGACGATTAGTAGATGGATGGTGGTTGTCCAGGTGGGCCGAAAGGCGGTTGACTTTCTGTCGGTGAACAATCTTGAGGTAAGGTCATAAAATCACAACTTGATTATGAGTTTTCAGTGTCGTTACTCCAATCAATATTAACCCTATCATACTTGAGATCAAAGATCCATTTTAATAATATATGTGTATATATATATATATATATATATATATATATATATATTTACTAAAAAACTATTTTTCTAAAGATAGAATTTGGTTAAATGTTAACAAAGGTTGAGTATTGGGAGCCGTCATTTTCCATTGTGTCCTCATCGACCCCGATTCAACTTTCTGCTACTATACTTCCCATGATTGGTGCACTTGCCCGTGTAATGTGGTGAAATGGTAGTCGTCAAGTAAATCAGGTATTATAAATTTAAAAAGCTTCACATGCTAAAAATAGTGTCATAAAATAATGCTATATTTTATATACACCACAGCACACGTCAAGCCTTTTTGGCGCCGTTGTCGGGGACACAAACGAGGATTCCAAGGAAGATCCGAGTTAACGGCTTAACAAAAAAAATTATATTATATTGGTATAAGTATTATTAGTATATATTATTATCCTAATATATGGTAGTCGTATATTATAAAAATAAAAAAAACAACCTTTCATTTTTGGTCTCCTACCTACACTGCACCAGCAAAAGATTTTGTCTGGCCAACAAACCCTCATCTCATGTACAGGAAGGATCCACGGGAAGGAACAGGAAGCCAGAAGGAAATATGACAGAATCAACGACCAGGGAAGTTATTTTTACAATTCACGTAGAAATAGTAACCCTCGCCCCAGGTAAGTGTTTCGATTTATTTCACACTTTTTTTGAAAATCTGAAAAACATTTTCTCAAGTTTATCATGATTCCCGCCTGATAAAAACTTAATAGGATTTTTCTTTAAAATAAGTTTTTGAAATTTATCAAAACAAAAATAAACCAGGTCTAACTTACGACATGTAAAAAAATAAAGCTGTTTTAGTTTAGAGAAATAAATAATTTTTTGAAGAAAACTTGAAGTTTTGAATTACTTGCACATTCACCAAAAGAAATCGCCTGCCCGGCACGTCTCAAATGTTAAAACAAAAAAACAAAACGGTTTAATAAAAGTCCAGCAAGCCCCGTGCTCCTCACGACAGAAACCGAACAAAAGGGGTCTCCTCCCCATCTGTGACGTCATTTGACACGGGCCATGCTCTGAGATTCTCTCTTGGCGAAATTTTCCACTTGACCACGAATTTTCTCCTCCACATCACCATCATGTAAGTACTTCGAAATCTTTCCACTTTTTCTTCAAAAATCTTTAGTTTAGTTGGGTTTTTGTCAAACTATGGCTAGATTCGAAATCGTCAAATCTGACCCGAATTAGATGAAAATTTGTGTTAGGATAGTTGTAATAAGTGTCAATTAATCATCCTGGTTATCAATCTAAGTCAAAAATCATGGATTAAAAGCAATTTTGGTATTTTTCCTCAAGAACCCTAAGTTAGAAAAAACTTAGATTCGTATGGTAAAAAATGATGTTTTGGAAAAACGGTTGATAGGGTTCTCTAAATCGGAGGGTTGCGAACCGATTGATATAAAATTTTCAAACTTTTCGCAAACTTTTGATTTTTC
>JBCNJP010000023.1:74991068-75008874 GCA_039602395.1 Deinandra increscens subsp. villosa | reverse complement strand
GTGGTTGAATGCAATGTATGAAATGATAATTACTACATTGTAATCAAGAGGGAGGAAAGGCTGATCGGTTCTCTTGCCCCCATGTAACCGAAATTGCATTTAATCCACTATCATATAATGGCAAGGTTAGTCCCTCATAATATTACAAAGGTGGTGCAAGCTTTAAGAAATGACAAGGTTAGTCCATGCAAGGTTTACGTGACTAAAACAAGTTTGGAAGGTTAACATAGTTAGTCCCCGAAGTTAAAGAATACGTAAACATGGCTAACAGGTTAACAGAGGAAGACATAGGTGATTGGTTCACATAAATTCATAAAACAACACGTTTACTTTCATGATACGTTGTCACATAAAATCATAGAATAAATCGAGTGAATATATATACATATATCACATAAAATCATAACTTCGATTGTCACCTAAAATGACAACACGTTCATAAGAAATCACGACGCATGATTTATATAAAATCATAGAATATCAAACGTCTAGACTTTAAGTGCATGCTCGTATAGTGATAGTTATACAAAACCCTAACTTTCTAAAATCAACACATAAATGTTCAGACAACATTTATAACCGTCTGAGTTCAGTTATGTCAGGAAAAAGACCTGAAAAAGACGGATTGTCACAGTATCCCCTTGTTGAAGAATTTTTGTCCTGAAAATTGAATAACGTGGTTAACAAGCTGGTCACAAAAAAAGTTCTAAGTCGTCACATCATCCCCTTGTTGAAAGAATTTTGTCACGAAATTTAAATCAGTGACATTTGTTTGAAGAGTCGAATTGACAGTAACGTATCGAAAGAATTCAGGTTTCCTACTCCAAAAGTAGATATTGATGTTATGATCAAGAATTTGTACCCGATGTTGAGGATATGTTAAATGCTTAGAGGTTGCCGTAAGGAATTAGAATCGAAAGTATAAAAAAATAATTTTCTTATCAGGTGATCTCTTATGAAAAGAGATGAACACATGTAACACAGGAATCGTGTTGCGTGACCAAGCCGAACAGAGTGACACAATAATATAAGTACCTGAAATCAAAACTTCAATACGAAGAACAATCATAATACAGCCGAGTAGCTTCTAGCTATTGTACCCAATGCTGCGAGTGAGGTTCCCACGTCGTGTCTTATTTTCAGTTAAGGAATTCACATTCACCAATAACCCAGGTGGGTCGAAGAGAAAGGTTAGTATGAGAAGATTGTGTGTGCATCAAGTCCATCGGTGTTTGTTTAATAGACCCCCATCTAACGAAAACGCAAACGTTTGGATTTTGCCTACCAACTAGCAAATAGAATAGAATTTCACATGACTGATTAAATTAACATCAGGACCTATTGGTTGATTTAGTACCTTATGGAGTTACGACCAATTAAGTTCACCTGATTTGTAATAACATTCAAAATCACATTTCACACAAATATGATTCAAATAACGGTTGATATGATCAACGGATACTAGTATACGACCCTAACATGGCATGTCTCTAGCATAAAAGTTCATAAACTAACCAACACAACCCATAAGGTGCAAAGTTGACGGGGCAATTTCACACAGCTTGTCATTCCCACCGAGGTAGGAGACTTAGGACCTTGTATGGTGCATGGTTTTCATACCCATATCAAGTTAATACATTCACAAGATGTCATTTTCTGGTTCCTAAGACGTTTCATACTCATAACTAATCATGCAATTCTATGCAACTTATGTTTAAACCAACACTTCAATGATTAATGAATTTATATACCCTAAACATAGGATTAGATTTTCAAATTTTAGCATGCATAAACACGTATGTTTTATAAACGTTTCTCATGAGAAGATCATAAGCAAACAACTATAAATCGTGATTAAAATGGTTCAACAGTCACTTTCATACTAAAATATAACTGGTAAAACCACTGATTTTGTGACAAAAGGACTGAGGTCTAAGAGAAATCCAATCAAGAGCTTGTCATTTAAAAGGTAACACGTAGCAGTTTGTTTTAGAAATGAATTACTCAATTATGTTAAGAATTATTCAATAAATCACATAGACAATTAGGTTCAAATTCAAGTTGGAGTTCACTATCACATAAAATATCATCATGCATTTTACCTTGCTAAAGAATCCAAAAATTTAGAGTGAAGATCCAACAAAATAAAAGTGTAAACTATGAGGTACCGAATATCGAAAAGTGCTCTGCCACACATGACATCAAGCATGGGAATAATAAATAGAGGAAAAGCGCCAACGGCTTAGTTCGTGAATTCACGTAAGTGATGGGATAACAAGCTTATGATGGTCACAACTACACATTTCAGGAATAACATTTGAGTTTATACTAGCACTGGTGAAGATGCCAACAGGGAGGATGCAAATAACGTAATGGATTATGTAAAATTCAGAGAAAAATATATAGCATTCTTGACAGGATTTGGCAAAGGATTCGTGTAAATAGATACCGAAATGAACGTGTCAATGATTATAGAATCCGATTGAGTAAACGTCTCGTTAGGGAAATCTTCATTGTTTAAGTTCACCGGCATGCTCAATCTCCTTGATGTCCTTCCGCCTCATGCGCCATGATTCCCTTCTTGTCAAAACATCGGTTCAAATGGTTTTCGAAAGTAAGATAGGGTACAAAAGTGTTATAAAAGGGTGTCTGCGAAACAAAAACATCAGAGTGTTCGAAAGTGGCTTTGGCTTAGGTTGCCTGTATATATGCACTTTTGCTAAGGTTCAATGCAAGTTTACCGCGGGTCAAAATATCAAACCGGGTGTTCCATAGAAAAGGACCAGGGCTATCACTTCTCTGAATGCCGGAGAGTTTATAAAAATAAGGAAGTCGACCCAAAAATAGTGTCCCTCAAACGAAATTCGATCTACTTCTTAACACATGCTTCTAAAGTTGGAATTGTCCATTAGATCATGCGGTTTTCATTCATAGGAGGGAAAAAAATCTCAGGTTTTTAAAACGTTGGTGTTCTTTGAGTCAGAACTCATGTAGGATAGTTTTCTAAAAGCGTGGAGTTTGGATATTTCGGGCATGTCTCTTTTGTTATAAATACGTAAGGGTTATCTGTAAGTTTGGAGAATGTAGCATTAAGCCGTTTTGTCGAGGACCTAGTCCAGCTAGATGGAGTTTCTCAAGATGAGGCTCCTGTGTATGACTCTAAAGTCAATCCTTGGTCCGATACTGGTCCCACATTCAACGTGCCACCAATGTTTATATATAGGGTGTATCACAGCTAACCCACCACACTACCAGCACCTTGAAGGCGTACCCGCTACCTACCATTACTAACTATCAGGCAAACCACATTGGGTATTTTTTTTATCAAAAATAGAGGACGTCAAGTTCCTCCCATACACTTGAACGTAAAGGGGGTGAGAGGTTAAAACCTCATTACGTTGCGCAAACAAAAGGTGTAACAGTTTCCATTCATAATACCAGTAAGATGCGTAAGGTTTGCTACACTAGCAAAGATCGTCAAGAGGTTGGCACACGCGGTGTGAATATCATAACGCTTTAGGTTTCAGGACGATAAAAAAAATTAAACCGGCCAATAAGGTTTAAGTTCAAGCTGGGGGTTCATTAATGAAAGTTTTCTGAAAAGGACGATGAGGATTCGTGTACCAGAAATTTGTCGATAGTTTCTATGACAGGAGCGTTAATAAATATACAAAATGTATGGATATCTTAGTGTACTCGATGGGTAGGAAGGGATAATGCAGGTTGATAGCAGAATTAGCTATCGATAACAAGAAGTTCATGCTCGATGGGTGTAAATGGAGCTTCAATAAAATGACATTTATCGTTACTGCGATTGAGATACAAGGTAGTCTCATCATCAATGGTGTTAACTAGTTGAAAAGCTAACCAAAAGTGTAAAACTTTCCGGTTCAAAGCTTGAAAGTTCATCCAAGACATAAAGGATTACAAAAGCGCGAGAACTAGAAATCGTTGGTTGTTAAATCATAAAAGGTTCGAATCATACAGACAAAAATCAACCGCACATGTTCAAAAGGTCAATCGGAATAGTCGTTGCATTAAAAGAGGAAGTCATTAGTTTGAAAATCAGGAAGGATTTTCACTAACATTACCCTTTTAGGGAAAATGAGGTTCGCGGGACGAGGCTGCTAGCGCAAGTATTATAAGGGAGTAAACGAACTAGAGAGAGAAGCTTCATAATATTTTTTTTTGGTCAAAAATATGTTCCAATGCTCGGAGTATATACTTCATCCCTTTGGTTTATCCAATGTTGCGTGGGTATTCGTCTGGTTGAGGTTTACCTAACTGTCTCACAATTGCAAGAGTTCTCAAAGGTTGATGTCGTAGATAGGATCGTAAGAGTAGGGTTAAGATTCAAGATAAATTAAAGCCAGTCGAAAATTTCGTCAAGAGTTTTCGTATCCAAGGAAAAACAAGTCATTGAGATACACGAGTGAACGATGCCCCTTCAGGACTAACATTTGTAATTGGTGTCAAAGGGTTCACGAATGGATTAAAATCCATATATGTAAGAGATCAAGCGTGATAGCATTTACCAAGATAGATGAATTCAATCATTCGGTCGAATTTCAACATGCTCAACATTCAGCTCCACGAGAAAAGAAATACAGAAACTTGTTCCCAATTATGACCATTAGCTTGCCTAGTAGAATTCTCCAGGATTTCCATACACTGCAAATTACATTTACGTGTGCACCCGTAACGGTAATTTACCTTGTATGGTCACCCTAGTTCCTCTTACATCAGCTACCAGGTGTGGTGGAGTACATATGAGATATCCAAGGAGTGGGTATCAAGAAATGTGGTCACTAACTCATGGTTATCTTGACCAGAATTTGTTAAAGAGACAAGTTTCAAGAATAAAATGTTCGCTTTAATTGAAATGACCCACCCGAAGCGAGTCTGCCATAAATTTAGCTCAATAGGATCTGAATAGGGTTTATCGTGCATACTGACCTGAACAAAATCCGGTATATAAAGAGAAAACTTTAGTCGGCCCACATCAGATACCGTTGAAGTTATAAGAGTTGTTCCCAAGTTGTGTTATCTCAACGCACAACGCGATAGAAACGGGAAGAGGGGGATCCTAAAAGATCAAGACAAATGTGAGAACGATCAGGGTAACAGAGGTAGCTACAGGTGCCCCATGGGTAACCACTTGAATTCACAAAATGTTAAAGTTGAATGATCACACTATCAACACGTCATGATTACGTTCCCAGAACATGAGAGTTGTGCAGTATATGCAAGGCAAGTATAACAAGAACCTCCTGAGTTAGGGGAAAGGTTTAAGAATAGGAACGGGTATCACACCACCTTCTTAGGTAAGCATTCGCCCAATGTTTGGGAACTACGCCCAGTCCTTCAGTCTAGAATAACCCCAAGCAGCAAATGAATCGTCAAGAGTGAAGATGTGATCCTCTAATCTGATTCGATGTCCCGTCGTCCATGGATGTGAACCAAGAGGTAGACGACTCAGAGAGTTTCAGGAAAATGACTCAAGAATAACCGGCTCCTCGCCGAGAATATAAGGGGATTGGATGATGTAGATGACATATCCTAAACCAGGTGCGCGTAGGAGTGAGTATCACGATGCATGAGAAAAATGTTCAAGTGCAACTAATGCAAAATAGTTACAGTCTAAGACGAATCTTAGTTCGCTGTAACCAACAGCTCTGATACCATCTGTAACAGCCGAGGCCCGTCGCAACCAAGATATTGTCCGCTTTGGAAACCGACATGTCCTCAGGCATCCGCCCCTCACGGATTTAAAACGCGTCTTGGTGACAGAAGTATCCACACCCTTATAAAGGCATGCTTAGTCCCCCTCCCCACCAATGTGGGATGTTACAATCCTCCCCCTTAGGGGACCAGCGTCCTCGCTGGCACAGTGGCCGACGACCGGCTCTGATACCATCTGTAACAGCCCAGGTCGTCGCAACCAAGATATTGTCCGTTTTGGCTGCCGGCATGTCCTCAGGCATCTGCCCCTCACAGATTTAAAACGCTTCTTGGTGGGGGAGGTAACCACACCCTTATAAAGGCATGCTTAGTTCCCCTTCCCATCAATGTTAGATGATCTAGAGGAGATTGACATTACACCCCAGCTTGCTATGGTGTCACTAAGGGCATAAAGGTTCTATATGAGAACTGGAAGAAAGTACAATGGAGCGAAGAATGCTCCCATAGGTCTTGACAAATCAAAAGTCAAGTGTTACAACTGTCATCAGTTAGGACATTTTTCCAGGGAGTGTTCTCAGCCAAGAAGAGATGGTGGTTACAATACAGAAAAGAAATCAGAATACTCCAAACCAAGCTCTTCTTCAGGCCCAACTCCACCAAAGCCTGCTTTCAACCAAAGTCAAGCAACTACTGCTGTTGCAAACCAAACAGGGTTTGTTGACTGGGAAGATGTGATGAGTGAGTTCGCTCCAACCAACCATGCCTTGATGGCCAGTGGTTCTTCACCTGCAATTGTAGAGGTAAACTGAAACTCCTCAATTAAATTTGAAAATGTGTTGTGCACACCTAAGTGCATTGAACTAGTTGAAAACTACAAGAAGCATAATCAGTCTCTAATGGAAGAAATAACAATCTTAAATGAGTTGAAAGAGTACTAAAAAAGAATAGATATAGCTTATTCAACCAAAACTGATGAACTGAAACAAACCATATGGATCTTGAAACATCAACAAACAGATATTATAACACAAATGGATGATGATGTAGCACAACTGAAAATTTCAAAGAAACAAAATGAGGAAGATGTGCTAGACAATCAAACCCTAAAAGATCAGCTGAGAGAAGCCATAAGCAATGCTGATACGTTTTAGATTGCCAGTGAAAAAGCATAACAATTATGGCATAAACACACACATGGGAAGGGAAGGGTATTATTTAGGACAGTGGAGAATCCTGGTTCCTACACTAGCCTTGTAACTCTACCCAACAAGGAAACACATGTTTCCTTGACAACTGACCCAAAGGAGAATGGTCCTGTAATTGAGGACCTATCCAATGAGATTGAATGTGTGAAAAAGGATGATGACATACAAATTGAAAATCACTTTGGTTTTTCTGATGTCACAACAGCATCAACCAGCATTTCTACTAAGGTTGAAAGTTTGAAAATTTCAAAACCAACTTTTAAGGTCACTGAGACAATGAGTATAGATCATGAAGGATCTCATTATTCAGGTTCTATTACTCAAAAGGTTGGAACATCAAAACCTGTTTTCAAACAAGCGTCACCAAAATACCAGAATTTTCACAACTCAGTGAGAGAATGCATAATTTGTGGTGAAATGGGACATGTTGCCATACATTGTTCCTTCAATCATTTTAAACAGATAATTAACAATGCTAACATTTCTCCTAAGAGAAATCAAAATCTGTTCAACTCAAAGAATCAAACGGATAACAGTAAAATGTCACCAAGAAGATCACAGGGTGATCAAAGGGAATTTGGTAAAACTCAGAAAGTTTGGGTTGGGAATGAGAAGAATAGCAGCTTCTCACATGTTAAAAGAAAAAATTTTCCAAGAGAACAAAATTCCGCAGGAACTTCATTTCTTCCGGGAGAACATTCCTCCGGAAGAAGTACAGTTCCCTCGGAACTTTTAAACAATAGCAGGTCATCTAAACCTTCAAAACAAAGACCTGAATTTCAATCCACTGAGTTTATGAATCAATCCCACCCATTTTTCAAAGGCAATTCACGAGCAAAATCTGCTCCTCGTGAAAGAAAACAAGTTTCTGAATAGTATGATGTGCATAATCATCCTGCACAAGTGAGTTCCTATGGAACTCAGTTCTCACATACTGAAATCCCAAATGTTTCCTCTTAACCAAAATTTGAAAATGAAAAACAGAGAAGCAACATAAAATACTGGGAAAAGAAGGCTTTTATTAAGAAACATGGTTTTCCCAAATGGCAGAGTTACAACATGTAACAACCCGAAACCCGAACGAATATTTTATTCGTAAATAAATGAGACGGGACGTTAGTCCAAAACTCAACCATTTATGTAAACATGAGGTTAAAATATAAGATAGATAAAATGAGGTCTATTTTAAATAAATCCCAAAGTTATGGGTGGTTTTAGCCAAAATTTCCTTAAAGAGTGATTAAGGGGTAAAAAGTGCAACTAAAAGGACCTAATGTGTAATTACCTAAAAGAGGAATTAGTCAAAATAGAAGGGAAGAAGGGGGAGGTCGTGATTCACGACCTGGACATCGACCCCCATCCTCCTACTTCTTCTTCTTCCCCAAATTCTGCAATCAAGAGGCCTCAAGTTGCGATTTTTGGCTAGAAACTTGGAATTGGAAGTGTATTTCTTCCTCCAAGCACATCCTTGCATCAAGTAAGTTAAACCCCCATCTTGTTGCATGATTAGGTTTTGATAACCTTGCTCATAGAGCTGAAAATTTGTTGATGTTACTTGAATCCTTTGATGCTAGGATCATATTTGTGTATGTAGGACCTTGTGTTTCAATTAATTGGTGGTTTAGTCACCAAACCCATAAGGATGAACACTTGAGTTAGTGACTACCTAAAAGCTATGTACAATGGTAGTATATGAGGTAAATACATGTATGATGTATGATGAAATTGGTTGTATAATGATGGGTTGGAAGGGATTCCACCTAATTGATGCTAATTGGTAGGTTGGAATGTCTTAAAAGAGTGAACTTCATGAACCTACAATTAGGTGCACATATGGTGTTTGATGAAATGCCTAACTTATATGAAATGCTTGAAATAATGATAAAGTGTAGGGATATTACACTATTAGAGAGCATGAAATAAGAATGAGTATGAATTTTGAAATCCATGCTTGTAAAATGTGTTAGATGGACTTGTATGGAACCATGAAAAGATAAAAATCTTGTTGTGGGGCTGTTTTGCAAGTGTCGTATATGATCACTTGTATGTCCGTTTAAGATGTATGATACATGATTGAAAAGCTTGTTTTGAGTACTATGTTTTGTCTTTAAACTCCGAAAACTGAATCGGATGTAAAATGGGTCAAAACAACCCGTTAAGATGGCCATTTAGATTTCCAGCATGCTGTTTTGAATAAATATAGTTGTTGTCCTGTTTTTATAAAAATTGTATAAAATCATAGAAACATCGTTAGAAGGTGTGCCTTATATGCCTGGAAAGGTATTTCAGTCTACTACGTTCCATGTTTGAACATGGAATGCTGGAAAATTTTATAAAATGGTCAAAATGGACTGTTACTGCAGCATTGCTGAAAATGTTGCACAAGAATTTATGTTTCTAAAAGCTAGTGATAGTGAACAAGTTGAATTGCTTACATATTGATAATTTGTGATATAAACCTAATAAGGGTGATAAACTTAGTAGGTAAACAAGTGGAAGGAGCAAACGGAAACCGGGTAGGAATGGTTAAAGCTCTCGAGGTAACATTTATGTTATGTTACATAGTTTGTTAATGACTCATATTTGCTACAATGATATAAAATGCATGATGTTTAGAAATGTGTTAGGCTTGGCCTACGTGGCAAGTCATTTAATGGCTTATAAGCAAAAAGTCAAATAATTAGAGATAAACTCTAAGTGAGTAATGAGTCAAAGAATAATACACAAGTAAATGGTTCATAGGAACCATGGCTATAAGAATGTATGACATTAGCGGTAAATGAATTGTAGGGTTCATGCTAATGGGTTAAACGGGTCAAATGATTCTAAAGGAATCATGTAATATATATATATATATGACATTAGCGGTAAATGAATCGTAGGATTCATGCTAATGGGTTAAACGGGTCAAATGAGTCTAAAGGATTCCTAGTATTGAGTCAGAGAGTAATACTTATTAATTGATTCATAGGAACCTTAATAAGGGCCAAATGTTATTGTTATACTAAACGGGTGACGAATGGTTCTAGGAACCATGAAGCCCAAAGTGCCAAATGGTTCTCCAATTACTAAATTTGACCATATGTAAGATTCAGAGGAATCATATATCGAATAACAAGTTACAATGAGCGGAAATGGGCTTATAGAGCCTATGCCATGTAACAAAAGAAGGAGGATCATAAATGGTTTATAGAACCATAGATCCTAAATGCCTAGATATGGTCAAATGGAGCATTGGGAAATACCAAAGGCAAGGACCCGTCTTAACGGGTCAAAAGAATAATTGGGTCAATTGGACCTTATTTACAATGGTTATGTAATCCAATGGCAAGTAGAATGATAAGAATGAAATCACGTGACTTGGGTCTAAAAACTCAAGTAAAATGGTAACGTGAAGAACTTGACACATAATAGATATATAAAACCAATCAAGGTGTGTGCATACAATCATGTTTATGCCAAATGCTTGTATATTTGAATTTAATTGCAAAATACATGTAGTAGACCTTATTTGGTTCATAACTTTTGGGTTGGCACAAGGAAAATCCCTTAACGGGTCAAACGGGTCGAGTGGACCCGGAGTTGGTTATTGTATTGTAACCATGACTAAGGTATGTATTTTTCCTCATAAACATGCTTAAAATAGTGTTTTGAAGGCCTGGAATGGTTGGGAGAAGTTCTCTATGAACTTGGATGAATTTGGCAAAAGTTATGAAAAACTGTCAAAAATATTCTAAGTATAGAACTGGGCAAATTCGGCCAAATCCCTGGAAATGTGGCTCCAAGCGTATCGCTTGGAGCAAGACAATTAGTAGGCGATACGCCTAAAATTCCAGGCGTATCGCTTGGAAATTTTGGAGATCTAGGCGATACGCCTAGGAACCCTTTTCTGAATTTAATTGTTGTTTATCATTGTTAATGTGTATATGTTAATATATATATATGTTTATGCAATAGAAACTCACTATTGAAAGTGAGTGAATTGCAGGTAAAGAGAAGCTTGAAGGAGGCTAATCAAGACTTCGAAGAACCGATCACGTCAAGAACGAACCACCCGTCATGTATCTTGGTAAAGAGAACTTATGTAACAAGTTCATGATCATTTTTGAATGTCAAACTCAATATGATTGTATTTTGTAAATGTAAAACCACCATGATGGTGGTACATAGTTAGCAAACAACATGTTTTGTTTAAAAAAATTTCTGGGACCAGTTTTTAATGATATATATGGCTATGTTTGACATCAAATTGTATACGGGTGTTACACAACAGGAGTGTAAATGATAAAAGGGCTAACTTTTCAGAACAGGATGAACTTATTTCTGAAAACCAAGGTCCTAATCAGCTTGTTTTAAGAAAATACACTTATAATGATGCCATGGGAAGACCCAAGACCACAAAGGCTTGGGTCCCATACTCCAACTAACCATGTTGTTTACCTGTGTAGGGGCTACCTAATAAATCTCAAGCAAATGTTTGGGTTGTAGATAGTGGGTGCTCCAGTCACATGACAGGTAATAAAAATCTTCTAGAAAATACAAAAAGATATGATGGAGGTCCCGTTGCTTTTGGAAGCAATGAAGGGTACATTACAGCACTTGGTAATGTATCAAATGGAAGTTTTACTCTTGACAAAGTAAGTCTTGTCAATGTTCTGAATTTCAATCTGTTGAGTGTATCACAAATTTGTGATAAGAACATGAATGTTCTGTTTAATGATGAAGAAGCTCTAGTACTTAAGCCTGGTTTCAAAATTCCTGCTGAAATGATTTTAATTAAAGCAAAAAGACAGGATGGCTTGTACTTACTTGATATGGCAAGTGCTAAATCTCATGATGGTAACACTTGTCTAATATCAAGAGCTTCTATTGATGAGTCTGACCTTTGGCACAGGAGACTTGTACATGTTAATTACAAAACCATGAACAAACTTGTCAATTTAGGGCTGGTTAATGGTTTACCAAAGAAACATTTTAACTGTAATGAACATTGTACTGCTTGTTTAAAAGGTAAACAGCACAAGTCTTCTCATAAGTCCAAATCTGAAAATTCAATTTCTCAACCCTTAGAATTGTTGCATATGGATCTCTTTGGTCCTACAAGGGTAATGAGTTTGGGAAAGAAATCTTATTGTTTTGTTATAACTGATGATTTTTCAAGATACACATGGGTTTTCTTCCTAAGAACTAAGGATGAAACACCTGAAACTCTAAAAGCTTTAATCATACAACTTGAAAATCAGTCAAATTTCAAAGTCAAAACAATTAGATGTGACAATGGTACTGAATTTAAAAATCATGTTTTAAATTCTTTTTGTGAAGAAAAGGGGATATCTAGGCAGTTTAGTGCTGCTAGGACTCCTCAGCAAAATGGGGTTGCTGAGAGGAGAAATAGAACACTGATTGAGGCTGCTAGATCAATGTTGGCTGAGTCTAAGCTCCCTGTAACTTTCTGGGCAGAAGCAGTGAACACTGCCTGCTATGTTCAGAACAGGGTGCTTGTGGTCAAAGGTAAGAACAAGACACCATATGAGCTTTGGAGAAAAAGGAAACCAAGCATCCATTTTCTCAAAGTATTTGGTTGTCCTGTTACAATATTAATAACCAATGAGAATTTAGCTAAGTTTGCTGAAAAGGCAGATGATGGCTACATGGTTGGATACTCTGGTGTTGCTAAGGCATACAGAGTATACAATCTCAGAACTAAAATTATTGAAGAGTCAATAAATGTGTTTTTCAATGAAAAATCTACAAATAGGTTTAGTTCTGAACCCTCATGGTTATTTGATATTGATTCACTAACCAATGCTTTCAACTTTACTGTTGATAAGTCTTTTAGTGAGTATGTGCAGTCTCAGGGGGAGAACTCAAATGCAAAGAAGGATGACTGCAACTATGGTCATTTCTACTCCTCTGTCAGCACACAACCTTACAAACCACCTACCAAGCCAACTGCTGCAATTCAACAAGTTACTGATCCCACTCCAGTGAACTTAGTTGAAACTGAGTCAAGTGATTCACAATCACAAGGTGAAGGATATGTCTCAGATACCAGTGATGATGGGAGTGTGCAGCATTCTCCAAATGATAATCAATATGATGATCATGATGGTTCTCATGAGTCAAATTTCACTGACTCATCTCATGAAGAGAACATCAACTCTGCTAACAACATGAGTGATCAACATGTTTCTGCTGCAACTACATCAAACTTACCCCCTTCACAAAGATTACCAGGAATTGAGCTTAGTATTCACCTGCCCCCAATTATTCCACCTACTAGGCAAGTTCAGAGTCATGAATTCCCAAGTTTTCAGAATACAAATGTCAGCAAAACTCATCCAATTGAGAATGTGATTGGTGATGTGACTGCTCCTGTTCTTACAAGAAGCAAATCAGCTGCTGATGCAAATATCTGCTTGTTTGCATGCTTCCTATCCCAAGAAGAACCAAAGCAAGTTGAGCAAGCACTGAAAGACAATCACTGGATTGAAGCTATGCAAGAGGAATTGTTCCAAATCAACAAACAACAGGTTTGGGAACTGGTTGACCTTCCTGAGGATGCTCAACCAATTGGAACAAAATGGGTTTTTAGAAACAAGAAGGATGAAAGAGGAATTGTCATCAAGAACAAAGCTAGGCTTGTTGTTCAAGGATATGCTCAAGAAGAAGGGATAGACTATGATGAGGTTTTTGCTCCTGTTGCAAGATTAGAGGCAATCAGAATCTTCCTTGCCTATGCAGCTTACAAGAACTTCACAGTTTATCAGATGGATGTCAAAAGTGCTTTTCTCTATGGAAAACTGAAGGAAGAAGTTTATGTCTGTCAACCACCAGGGTTTGAAGACCCACACCATCCTAACAAGGTGTGCAAACTGATCAAAGCTCTCTATGGCCTCAAGCAAGCACCAAGAACATGGTATGAGACACTCTCAAACTACCTGCTTGGCCATGGTTACAGGAGAGGAGCTATTGATAAAACTCTCTTCATCAGAAAAGTTGGAAAAGACAAGTTACTTGTTCAGATATATGTGGATGATATCATCTTTGGGTCAACCAATCCTAAGTTGTGCAAGGAGTTTGAGACCCTGATGCAAGATCAATTTGAAATGAGTTCAATGGGTGAACTTAATTTCTTTCTGGGTCTCCAAGTTAAGCAAACTGCAGAGGGCATTTTCTTGAACCAGTCCAAATATATTCAAGATATGCTCAAGAGGTTTGATATGCTATCTTCCTCTTCTGCAAAAACTCCTATCTCAACATCTCACAATCTGAATTCAGAGTCAGAGAGTGAACCTGTTGATCAGCACACTTACAGGGCAATGATTGGTTCACTAATGTACTTAACTGCAAGTAGGCCTGATATTATGTTTAGTGTATGCTTATGCTCTAGATATCAGTCTGCTCCCAAAGAATCCCACATGAAGGCAGTAAAGAGAATATTCAAATACCTCAAGGGACAACCAAAACTGGGGTTGTGGTATGCAAAGAATAATGATTTTTCTCTTGTTGCCTACACTGACAGTGACTATGGTGGCTGCTACTTGGATAAGAAATCAACATCAGGAGGATGTCAATTTCTAGGAAATAGGCTTGTATCATGGCAGTGCAAGAAACAAACCTGTGTTTCTACATCAACTGCTGAAGCTGAGTACATTGCTGCTTCAAGCTGTTGTGGTTGTGACATCCGTCTATTTTTCATATTTGTAACCCGACCCGTTTCCGTTATCCATGTAGTTTATTCAAGCAAGAAAACTTGAGAAATTTTATATAATTATTTTCTCTTGGTTCATTTTATATATACACTATTAGTCATGCTAAAGTCATACCCGAGTCAACCCAACGTGAGACCAAAAGTTATATTATTTGATAACTCTACAACTATACAATGATGGTGGTAATATATTAAAGAGTATAAAAGTTTATTTTTTTTTTATAATTTTACATGGCCTTTTATAAATTTGATGGTTTATAGACAGACTCCAGTTAATATTATTTTCAACATTAATAAATGCTATACGTCTTTTTATCCAAACTAAATAAATTAGTCGCACTATGCATTTATGTTAATCAATTAATGAGTCATGACAGAATAAAAATCTCATCTTAAATATCTCTTAATCCTTAATCTCACATTAATTCTTATCAATATTGACCAATTAATGGCAAAGTAAATTACTCTTTGATTACCCTCGACTCACTCATCACTAGGGGTGTCGAAAATACCCGAACCCGATTAACCCGACCCAACCCGAACCCGAATAAGATAATTCGGGTCGGGTCTAATAGGGTCTAAAAGGCTTAATAGGGTCAATCGGGTTAACCCGAAAAACCCGAATTGTAATTAGGGTCGGGTTTCGGGTTAAATTTAGAAAAAAAATTCGGGTTCGGGTTAACCCGAATAACCCGAACAATGATATGTTAAGCGGTAAATCGTTGACTCAATATATTATATATATTATGAATATATCAAATGTTATAAAATAAATATCTTAAATATGTTCGCTATCCTTGTTATAACATTTTTAGTTACATAAGCTATAAGCGCATCACCATACATGCACTGTCCAATTTTTTAGTTTTATTTAACATTATGTCGTTTGCAATTTCAACGCTCATTTGCATTTTTTAACAAATAATCAGTGATCAAAAAATAGAATACGAGCATTAATTGTTTTATTCGATGTACAAGTTGTGACGTTGTGTTAATGATGAAAGTGATATCAGAACTCCACCTCTAAATTATAGTGAGAATGTGTTTGTGTGTAAAACCCGAGTAACCCGACTCACCCGACCCTAATAACCCGAAACCCGACTAACCCGAACCCTACTAACCCGAACCTTAATAGGGTCGGGTTGCGGGTATGATTTTTTATTTAGAAAACCCGACTAACCCGACCCTAATAACCCGAAACCCGAACGGGTTAACCCGATTAACACCCCTACTCATCACCATCCAATTCATCATTGCAAGCATTTTAATATAGTAAACATATATATGCATATGTAGTTTGTGGACAAAAATTTAATGAAGAAAATTCATATACACACCATGACCCACGAATCTCTTTGTGAGATTGTTCGTGCACATCCATTTATTTCATACACACACAAATGTCACCCTCTTTAATTGATATGGATAGAAAGTTTACAAACACCTACATTTCTATTCAATTTCCACGAGGAGTAGAGTTGAAAAAGAAACCTCCCTATCAACCACCCTACTATAAAAAAATTTATTCATTTACTCTCCTAATAACCGTCGTGATGAAAAATACCCTCACACAACCACTGCTCTTATATATAAACAAACACATGCACCTTCAAGGCTTCAAGTAAATATCACCACCTTCACCCTTTCTCTGCTGAGAATTTCAATACTACCTACCTAACATCCTTTCACATATTATTCTCACAAAAACATATTTATCTTCCTTCACCTTTCACGACAGAAAGAAACCTACACCCCAAAAGCCACATTTAGATCCTTCATTCACACATTCAAATATCAAGTCTCAAAGAACTCATCAACTTCATTAGAAGATTCAAGCGTGGATTCAACATCTTCTTCTACGCTTCCTTCTCCTTGATTTCAATAAGTGAGTAATCGTTCATTTTATTTTTGCTCTATTATTTTGAGCTAGTCACATAACCCGCTTACAAGCCTTACGGGTTAACTTCATTTTCTAAAGAAAACTAATACACTCATATTTAACTAAACTTATACCTTTCAAAATAAACACCTCGTGTGTAAATACTAAAATGGATTGTATATAAATTAAGTTGAGACTTAGACTTATTAAAAGTTAACTATTAGTAAAATATATATTTCTTTTGAAATAAATATATATTCGTTACTGTTTAAATAACGGGCACAATCTGAGACAAAAATATTATTTATCCAACTCGCTCGAAATATAACTCGAATTTACGGAAACACATTTATTTGAATATTCAAATACACTTATATTTATTTTTATAGAATAAATATACTTTTATCAAAACAAATTATTATCACCAACGGTTAGACGGGTTAACTCATTTAAAATGACTCGGTTAGTCTAAGTAGATGACTTAGACATTTGACTCATATCACTAAGACTTAAGGTGTCTTTATATAATTTAGGACACGGATAGGTCATCTTCATATCACTCGGATCTATTTCATATTTCACTCACTGCTTCAGGTGAGTATTCATAATCCCTTTTCATTTTCAAGTTTTGGGATGTGACATGTATACATATTCAAATATCAATTCTTTATTCATTTTACAAACCATGCGATTTCATTCTATGTCTATGTGTGATTACATGCTATATGTCAAACTGTTGTGTTTTATTCATCATTCATCATTCATCAATGTAATCATTAACAATACAAAGCCTACGGTAACAATGATAGATCTATTTTGGCTGAAAACCCACGTGAATTTGACCGGTAATTGTCATTCGGGTGACTGAAACCTATTTTCATTATAGTGTGACTTTCGAGTTACGTACACTAGTCATCAAGGTTTGATTATGCAAAATTCAACATTGGTTACATGCTTGAGTCTACATTTGGCATTTAAATCGCTTTTCAAACTATTATATGTATTCTAACCCTATGTTTACTCACCAACTATTTTTAGTTGAAACTCTCTATTTTTATACATGTTACAGGAAACACAGTTCGAGGCATACTTGATTGATGCTACATCTAGGATGCTTTGGACCTAGTTAAATCAATTAAGACTTTATCTTTATGTTATGTTATGTGTATTTGAACCTCCTATTTGAATTGAAATTTGGTAATGATTAATTATTGAGACTTTAATTAGTGTCATGAGCATTTGGACAATCATCATGCCCCGACGTAAATTCCGCTGTCGGTTGGGTTGTGGCAGATTGGTATCAAAGTTGTGGCTATAGAGAATTAG
>JBCNJP010000023.1:74964219-74990568 GCA_039602395.1 Deinandra increscens subsp. villosa | reverse complement strand
TTCCTAGCATAATGCTGCCTAGTGTTGGTTGTCAAGGTTTGTCGTACGGGAGCTTCTGACGAAGAAGTACATGATAGTGTCATCAATGAAGTTAACGGGCCACAATGGCTCAAGGCTTGAAGGCCTTCCAAGTCACACATGAATATCAGAGTAGAGGGTTCCCTGGGAGTCAAGTTTCACAGACGAATCGTGTGTTTGAAGATAAAGCACATCGTACGGGTTCGAGAAGTATCCTACATCGCTCCGTTGGGCGAAACTGTATTTGTAGTGAGGTATAAAGTGTTTATAATCGTGACGAGATCACTAGTCAAGAGGGGAGAATTCCACAAGATTTTCCTGCCGAAAGGTTGGTTCCAATGGTTGAGGTGTATTTGTCCATCGAATAGGTCTGGGTTTCCATCATATTAGAGTTTATGAAGTTGTTGTACAATTGAGAGAGCTTGAAGGAGGGTTGTAGTAGTTAACGTCATAGGGGTAGAGTTAGCATCGCGGATAAATTAGAGTGAGTAAAGAGTTTAACCATGGCTCGCTCGCAGCGAGGGGAGATCTTTATCGTCGGATGATGTGAGTGATGGGATGTCATATGGGTGCTATCATTCGCACAAGCATTTTTAAAGGAGCTGATAGGTTGGAAGCCATAGCTAAGAGAGACGAGAACGGGTGATGGCGAAATGAACTTTGCTAGATGTCCTCAACCATACGGTTGAGTCCCATAAGCTTGAAAATGGATGTTATGAGATTTTGAAATGAAAGGTCGTATCCCTTATAACCGACGGTCTGCCGAGCGGGATTCCCCAGGGCTTCCATACACTGCAAATTACATTTACGTGTGCACCCGTAACGGCAATTTACCTTGTATGGTCACGCTGGTTCCTCTTACTTTAGCTACCAGGTTCAACGAGGTAGTATAGGGTTTCCAAGATGTAAGTATCAAGAATGTGGTCATTTAAATCGAGGGTAACCGACCGGGATTTGCCAAGGAGATAAGTTTTGAGAGTAAACAGCTCATTCAATTTAAAGTTTACCGTAGGTACGATTTGGTAAGCAAGTGGTTCGATAGGAGTATGGGCAGGGCATGCTACAATGCCCCCAACTTAACTTAAAGATATAGAGTAGTTATTGTCTGACTCGATCACGAATCCGTTATATACACATATGTTTATATATACACTGAGAGAATATCATATTATTCTTAGTCATCACATGCCTGATTTCATTTATGTTACTAAAGTCACATTCACGTTGAATTATCACACAACAACTATGTGATTTAAAATGCGGGGCCCAAATTGACCAAGGAAAAGAGTTTCAACATTTTAGGGTAACAGACGCAGTCACAAGCATCCCATGAGAAATCATCTGATTTTATACAATGTTGCCCTATACGAGGCTAAACAGCGTTCTTTACTAACGCACTACGATAAAGGTACTCTCGGTAAGTGTTAATGGGTGTCTTACCCGAACAGGGTCTACTACGACTCCTGTTTATGTTATAAGAGGGTATGATCAGTTAAGCTGAGGATATGTTGGATCATTGTCTTAGAGTCTAGATTACCATGATCTAGGCCTAAAGGTAAACCTACCCAGGTCATTCAAAACAAACAATGATATTAAGGGTTAAACAAGTCCGCTAAGAAGAAGTTCGCTAGGAACAATTCTAGTTCGCTAAGAGCAATGTGAAGTTCTCTAAGAAGAGTTCACCAAGTTCGCTAAGAAGGATGTGACAAGTACGCTAAGACTATACTTAGAAAAATTTCTGGCTCAAAATCCAATTCCTACACCGATATAAACAAGGAATTTTAAGTGAGGATCATCTTCAGCACGCGGGGCAGTACTTTTTGGGAATGGGTTGTAACCAAATTTTCAAAAACAGTTACAGTTCAGAAAACACTTTTTAAAATGTTCTGGTTCGCTGTAACCAATGGCTCTGATACCAATCTGTCACACCCCCAATTTCCACTAACGGAGTATAACCGTGTGGGGTGTGATCCAGACCAGGATCCAAGTCTTTAGTTACAACCAAGCCATAGTTAAAGGGGTAAACAGTCATGTATTACATTAAATAAATCAGAGTTTACATTTCACAAAAATCAGCGGAAGCATTAAAAGTTTACAAGGTTGTAGTTTAGTAAAAGTGATTACTAAAGCATCTGAAATACAATTTCCCAAAAAAAAAAAATTTACAAAGGGCAAGTACGGCCAACGCCCGTGCCATCCATGATCCTCCAAGCAACCTGAAAAGCATTCAACAATCAAGTGTCAGCCAAGGCTGGTGAGTTCACTAAGCGGTCTACCCGTCACAAGTAGACCTAGATTTTTATGATCAAAGACAGGTACAACACAATCAATATCATAAGACCCGTAAATTTCCATATCGTAGGTAGCTAGCCTAATTTATGCACATTTGAATTGTTCGCAACCGAAGCTGACAATGTATAGGGGTTACCTATGGATTTGCCTTCCCGTGTCTTGAAAGACCACGGAGGGTAGGCTAACATTGGTCCCAGTCCGACCTCCAGTCGGGTTGGTGCATCCCGTGCACCGCTGGGCGGGGGTGTCAATCCCCAGTAGTACTACTCAACATTACCTAGCTATTCAATATTAACGGTCCGAAAGTAAGGACTTTTGCAGTTTAAAATCAACTCAATGTCACATATGATATTTGGTCGGAAAATTTACTTAGTAAGAAGTACCTTACCGTTGCGCGTTATCGTCCCTGAATGGACATAACAAGTTATAGTAATGAACTCACCTTAGGGGGCACTGGTACACAGCAAAAGATTCAACAAGTCGGTCACACACAACCTGTTTGGGTAAATATGGCCTAAACGGGTTAGGAGATGTCGCGAGGACTAAAATAGCAATCTTAGCTCCTAAACATGTTTCATATAGCCACACAAGTCAAACAAAGCACACACAAGTCCCAAATTGGGAGAAAATCAAGAAATTGCAATTTATGTCAAAGTTGACCCAGAGAGTCAAACTTCAAGCACTTAACTAGTGGCATAGCTAAAATCCACAATACTTGGAGTTAACTCCTTTAATTTTACAGGCATATACTACATGTCATTTAGGAATTGTAGCAAAAAGAATCAACTAAAAATGTTGAGAAACGAAGAAGTTATGCACATCGGAAGTTGTCACATTTTAGCATTTAGCAAACTAGTCAAAGGAAATGGAAACTTGCATATCTCATTCAAAATTTGGAATTTATGAACCAACATCTCCAGATCTTACTTTTAATATATAAACATCATTTACGGATAGCAAACACACCATTAGAACAAGATTAACATGCTCAACCAAAATGAAAAGTCCACTTTTCACAGAAAATGACAGCTTTGAGTACCCGACTTGCAGCTGTGTTTTGAGTGACCAAACGGAGGTTTTCGAAGGTGTGCGAGTAGCCGTTGTAAAGCTAAGACACAATACTTTACTAGGGAAAAAGAATCAACTGATTTCGATGAAAATTGAGTAAGTTATGACAGCTGCAAGTTGACCAAAAATTCTGGTCAAAGCTGTTAGAAATTTCCAAGTTTGCCCATGACTAGCATTTCAATTTTTATGCTAACATTTGATCAAATTAACACCTACCAACAAGTTTATAATCAACATAACACGTAATTTCTGTCATGAACAAGATCATACCATAACCATATCAAAATCTCATCATGTGGCTAGCAAATATGCACATTACAAGTTGACCCATTTTGCATAAAGTTAACTAGTTTATGAAGATTTGAAAATGGCATAACTCACTCAAATTTTGGGTTTTAAACTTCAAATGCTCCAGATCCTACACTTAATATATATACCACAATTCCAAATAGCAAACACCTCAATATACTAAGGTTTACATGTCCGACCCGTTTGGAAAATCTACTTTTTATGTTTCTTAACAGCTTTGCATACCAGTTTTGTAACAGCAGTTTGGGTGGCCAAACGAAGGCTTTAGAAGGCGTATAAATAGCCGTTATAAAGCTAAGACATCCTAGTTTATCATGCAAAAAGAACCAACCAATTTCGATTAAAAATGACCAAGTTATGGCCGTCACAAGTTGACCAAAAAATCTAGTCAAAGCTGTTAGGAATTTGTTGTTTACCAAAAACTCAAAACTCAACTCTTATGCTACCTAAAGACCATGAATCATACCCCAACACAATTACAAGCACATTAGCACATGAATTCTGGTTCTAACAAGTTTATAGCATATTCACACCAAAACCATAGCAATTTCTCCATTTCCAAGTTAACATACAAGCTTATTGCATACTATCTCTATACCCAAACACCCACTAGAACTCAAGAACACATATAACACAAATCAACCCCCAATTTCCAGGTTTAAAACTCATTACAAATCTGCCCTAAATCATAAACTAACATATCTCAACCTAAAACATGAATCAAGAGCATGATAGCTCACCATTTAGCATAGAAACACCATAGAACACACATGCACTAACAAATTCCGGATTTCAAAACTTAGGGTTTACCAATTTGAAGAAGAAATCGCAGGTTAGAGATGGAGAGAAGAAATGAGAGCTTCCTTGAGGCTTGTGGTAGCTAAACACTCTTGATTCCTTCCTTCCTTGAGCTTGATTTCACGATTTTTGCTAGTGTGTGTGTGTGTGTGCGTGAATTTCGTGAAGAGAGGGAGAGAATGAAGATGATGAACGTGGATGACGGTGGAGGATGAGTTTTGAGCAGATTTCTCTTATGAGAAATTACAGTTTTGGCCCTTCATGGTTTTAGTTTAAACAAAAGTAGTATAAAACTCATTTAAATGGGTTTTTGCTAAAAAGTTGTAAAGTAAGAATTCTAAAAATGTTTCCAAGTGTTTTTAAATCATTTAGCATGTAAGATTTAGTCGGGTTATATAAATTTATCATTTATACTTAGAAATCCAAATTTACCCGCAAAGCCCGGTTTCGCGTAAAAATGCAAATTTTCACAACTAACACATAAGATCACGAAATAAGTTCACGAAACAAGTTACTAAAATTAATTAGCAAATAAACATGAATAAACATGTAATCATTTAAATAACGGGTCTCGGGTTCGTTAACGGAACTAACGGAACTAACGGAAAAAAGTAAATGGAGTTAACGGAAAAAGTTAGCGGAGTTAACTTGGAAGGTTGCAATCGTCACAGTATCTCAAATAAATTTATTTCTTGATTTTTTTCTATATAACAAATAAAACGTTACATATGTTACAAGTTGTTATATGCGTAGCTCAAATAAATTTTTTTCTTGATTTTTATCTATATAACACACATATCTGTAACACCCGTGTCCGACCCATTTACAAAACCCAACCCGAATTTGAACTTGTCACGCATATCGAATTTTAATTTAACAATTACCGGAAGAATTCGTCTAAACTATACATTTAAATTATGTTCGGGATATTCCATAATCATTTTTTAAAGCAAAATAATAATTTACAAAGTTTTAGGTTAAACGATTTGCTTAAAATGAAAATAAAGCGATTTATGGTTTTTACGCGATTTCGACATTCGATTTATCGTTTACCGGGAATCTCGGGGTTTTATCTCAAAATTTATACCTTGCAATATTCTACAATCATTTTATAACATTAAAAATCAATTGGTTAAATTATAGATCAATTTTGTTAATTAAAACACAAATAAATGAATTTACCGTTTTTCGTGCAAATCCGTTAATAACTGGGAATCACGTGAATTTCAAAAATCATATTTTTATGTTCCTTAATGTTTTATAAGGTCAATATAAGTTGCTCATAAAATTTTAGAGGTTAACGAGTTAAAACGAGTGAAAAGAAAAAATAAATAAATAGAAATCAAATTGTGCCCCCCCCCCCCCTCGCGTATCGCGAGGGGATGACCATGGTTCTTCGCGATACGCGAGACATACGTCTGCACAGATTGATAACCTGGTTCGTTTTCAGTCACGTTTTTCGAACTTGGGGAGCACGATTCGGCCATATACGCGTCATTTTGATGAAATTAGTCACCTAGGCACGTGTAGGAAGGTCAGGCGCATTTGAGACATATAACGGAGTATCAAAACGAGCTTAGACCCTCACAATTTCTCAAATTCTTCTCTCAAAAACCTAGAAAACACAGAAACTTCATCAATAGAATTCTCTCAAACTATGATGAGTTGAATTCTGAAATTTTGTAGTCAAGCTGCATTAGGTAGGATCTAAAATAACCTCTTTAAGTTTTTGATAATATTGCCTCTAAGTATGATTTCTAAAATTGTATAAAAACTAGGGTTCTTGAGCTTATTTTGCTAAAATTAGGTGATCGGGTTGGAATTAGGTTCTGAATTTTTGTAGGTAATCCTAAAATAATGTGTTTTAAGAAAGCCCTAAGTTAATTTCAAGTTTTAGGAAGGTTTGGTATTTTATCTAAAATTCAGTCAAAATTAGGGTTTACGTAACGTTGTTCTGCCCAAGTTGAGTAAACGGTATTGAATTAAGATTTGATATTTTTAAAAATATTATAATATATTATAATAAATAAAACCCTAAGTTTATACAATTTTATAAAATATTTTTATATCTATTTAATATGAGTTGTAAGAAATCATACCTGCATTATCTTTTAAACCTTTTGGGGTGTAACATGTATCTTTATTCAAAATCATTTCTTTAAAACGCAAATGCGATTATATGTTGATTAGATACGTTCTATGTATGTTAAATTTGTGTGGATTATTGTGATTGGTTTTGCTCTAGCACTGTGCTCTATTTCAAAAGGTGTACTCATTAACATACCAAGCCGGAGTTCCACAAATAGATCTATTGGTTTGACAACCCACTTGGCCTGCCTAGAGGCATCAAGTGAACGGAAGCCTAGTTGTATAGGCTTTGATGCGCTTGCTCATTGTCTCCAACTCATTATTTGTTTCACTATATATATGAAAATATCTCATTACACATATATTGCTATTGAAATTATACATATATTATTTTAAACTTGTGTTTACTCACCAACCCTACTTTTGTAGTTGACACTTTATCTTATACATGTTGCAGGAACCCATACTTGAGCTATGTTGTGATCACGCTAGGATTGCTGGACCTAGATTAAAGACTTTTAAGTCAGTTTGATATGTATTTTGCATGTTTAGCTTTATTGTACAATAACTTTAATTGATTAATGAAAAATGGCATGTTTAAGTATTACAACTTAATTTAGTTGTCATGTGCAATCCCAGGGTGAGCGTTTACTTATAGGAATGCACGTCTTCATATTATCACTAAACCCTAAGTTACCTATAAAAGGGTAAAATGGTAATTTTGACCTAATCAAATATAACATTCCTCGAATACTTAGAACTTGGTTCATTTTGATTTCCTATATTCATATACCTTATTTGATTCATTAGGATAACCTCCAAGTTACTTATCTTTCACAAATCGGCGTATCTCTTATTCCCTATATCCTTATCAAGTGAGTATTCATAGCCCCCTTTTCTTTTATTACTTTGGGGTGGAACATGTATCTCTATCTCAAACTCCAACACTATATTTATTTTTCTAAAACAAAATGCAAATCCTATGCTCGTTATGTGTGTTCTAGATGTGTTGAACTTGTTTGGATTATTGTTGTTGTTGTGCTCAAACTCAAACTCTAAGCGTACTCATTAACACACTGAGCCGAGGTAACAATAATAGATCTATTGGTATGACAACGTACCCGGTAAATTGAAACATATTTTCAATGGGTGATTGGAAACCTAATTGTCAAGGGTTTGATACGCTCTTATTTGCTCATCAATTCTTTGAATGTTCACTTAACACATAGATCACATGCTTTATACTAATATTATATATTAAACTTGTGTTTATTCACCAACTACACTTTAGTAGTTGACACTTTATCTTATACATGTTGCAGGGAATCATGTTTGAGCCAGTATGTGATCACTATAGGATGCTGGACCTAGTTTAAAGATGTTTTAATTACAACACTTATGCTGGTTATGTTTTGTCTTTTTCCTGTTTGTAAAATATTTCAATAAATGAATAAAAATGCATGTTTAAGTATATTTCAACTTTAATTTAGTTGTCATGAGCATCTGGACAGTCATCATGCCCCGACATATTCCAAATGATCGGCTGGCTGGGATTAGGTATTAGAACTGGATAACTTATACTATGTCTTAGGTGTCCCACATGATTAACTCATGTTTGCATGCCTATTATATCATATAATGTCCTTATATGCTACTTAACTACGCCTTTCTCAAAATCCCGTCTTTCTGTGAAAACACTTAACACACACGGAATCTTCTGGCTTCCTAGCCTATTTCCTTAGTAATGGTGCCTTACGTACCATTTTAGGAAATTAATTTCTGATTTCAAATCCGCCGGAGTTAGGTTCCTGTCAGTAGACATGTAGTAACTGGATGGGGGAAGATGCTGGTCGCTGAGGGTCTATCCAAATAGGTATTGCGTATAAATTCGGATCAGCCGTATGGACCTGGATGTTTATTTGGAAGCCCTTGGTGAGAGTGTCGGAACCTATTAGGCCAAAGCATGTCACATACTGCCAAGAATTATTAATAACTCTAATTAGTCATGGTTGTAATTTCCCAACCGGGAAACGAGAACCACTTCATTACATTTTATCAAAGACAACGCGATTCTATGTTTTACAAAGATCCTCGATGTTTTATGATTCTCTAATGACATACACAACAAACACTCGTATTCCAAATTGATTATCAATCATGTCTTATCACTGGTCTCACAAACGTTTTTCTTTCTCTTTAGCATGTCGACTCGTTTTCGTGGTCAGCGCAAGGGCAACAAGGATCCGCAAAATGGCCTCCTTAATCGCCACCCAGATGGCAACCGTCATTCCTAATATGATGGTTCAGCTTCAACAAGGTCTGAATACTAATCACAACAATCACGATCGATGCCGCTACTAATTGCTCATTCAAACATTTCAACTCATGTAATCCTCCCAAGTTCTCTGGATCTGAAGGCCCTACCGATCTACTCCAATGGTTCGAAGGTATGGAGAATACCTTCACCAATAGCGAGTGCCCTGAAAACTTGAAAGTCTGTCGTGCTACCAGTTCTTTGACCAAGAAAGCTCTTACTTGGTGGAATGGCGAGAAACGACTCCGCGGTTCTGATAACGCTCTGGCTTTACCTTGGAGTCAATTCAAGGATATAATCAAGGAAAAATTTTGCCCGCGTAGTGAAATGAAGATGCTCGAAGATGAATTTCATGACTTGGAACAAGATAGTGGAGAAAGTCAAGCTTATATGGACCGTTTTCAAGAACTAAAACTTTTGTTGCCTGATATGGCCTTTCCTGAATATCGATGCATTGAAAATTACATTGGTGGTCTGCCTATGATCATCCAAAACGCTCTCTGGACAAGTAAACCCCCAACTCTCGACGAAGCCATGCGCCTTGCTGGAAGGTTGACTGATAACCATGTTAAAGCTGGGAACTTGACTCGGAAAGGGTGCAAGAAGGAAGCAAAAACCAAGAACAAGGGGAAGGAAAAGGAGGATAAAGCCGAGTCCTCGTCTGCAAAATCAAATAAAAGAAAGAGGAATGCTAAAAACTTCGTTGTAACCACCACTCCTACCACCGCTACTCCTTCCAAACCTGCTGCTCCTCCAGCCAAGAAACCCTATACTGGACCCCATCCTCAATGCAACACTTGTAAACGCCATCACCCCTACCACTGTTGCTTGCTGGAAATGTTTCAATTGTGGACGCTTTGGTCACCTGGTCAACACTTGTCGTCTTCCAATTCAAGCTCAACCTTTGATGGCCCAGCCCGTGGCTCAACGACCTGCTCAACTTTTAAATGCTCAATTTCCAAACATCCGAGCCTGCTACAATTGTGGAGACCCTGGTCATTTCCGCAATACCTGTCCCAGACTTGCAATCACCAACCCTCCGATCAACAATAATCGTGGAGCACCCGCACGTGCTTTCAACATCAATACCAACCAAGCTCAGGTTAACCAGGAAGTCGTTAACGGTACGTTCTTAGTCAATAATCATTATGCTTCTGTTTTATTTGATTCGGGTGCCGATAGGAGTTTTGTTTCTTTGGACTTTGAACCCTTACTTGCTATGCCACGTACTATTCTTAATCCTTCCATTTCGGTCGAAGTTGCGGACGGAAAGCCAGTCACTCTCAATTCCATTATTCGTAACTGCACTTTAAACTTCAAAGATCACACCTACTCTATCGATCTAATACCTATGATTCTCGGGAGCTTTGATATTATCATTGGCATGGATTGGTTATCTCGACATCACGCAGAACTCGTTTGCTTTGACAAAATCATCCGTCTCCCTCGTCCGGATAATCAAGTCCTAGTGGTTCATGGCGATAAACCATCAAGCGGGTTGAAGCTTATGTCCTATGTACTAAGAACTAGCTCAAAAGTACTTACGCAAGGAGTATGTGGCATTTCTGGCCCACATAATGGAAGTTCGGGAGGAAGAAAATAAAATCGAAGACATCCCAATCGTTCGAGATTATCCTGAAGTCTTTCCTGAAGACATAAAGGGTCTACCTCCCGTTCGTCAAGTCGATTTTCGCATCGACCTTGTTCCTGGTGCCACTCCCGTTGCAAAGTCACCATATCGCCTAGCACCCTCGGAAATGCAGGAGTTATCTAAACAACTCCAGGAACTTTCCGACAAAGGCTTCATTCGACCTAGTTCCTCACCTTGGGGAGCACCTGTCTTATTTGTCAAGAAGAAGGATGGTACATTCCGAATGTGTATCGATTATCGTGAACTCAATAAACTTACCATTAAGAATCGATACCCATTACCTCGAATCGATGACCTTTTTGACCAACTTCAAGGAGCCAATTGTTTTTCAAAAATCGATCTTCGTTCTGGTTATCATCAACTTCGTGTTTCAGAGGAGGATGTTCATAAAACCGCTTTCCGCACTCGTTATGGTCATTTTGAATTCACTGTTATGCCATTTGGATTGACAAACGCACCTGCAGTATTCATGGATCTCATGAATCGCGTTTGTAAACCCTATCTTGACAAATTCGTCATCGTCTTTATTGACGATATCCTCATTTACTCTAAATCAAGGTCTGATCACGAAACTCACCTACGTCAAATTTTGGAACTCCTGAAGAAAGAACAACTTTATGCCAAATTCTCTAAATGTGAATTTTGGCTTAAGGAAGTTCAATTTTTAGGACACATTGTCAATGACAAGGGTATTCATGTTGATCCTGCCAAGATCCAAGCCATAAAAAGTTGGAGTACCCCAAGTACCCCTACTGAAATCCGTTCATTCCTTGGACTAGCAGGTTATTACCGACGTTTCATTTCAAACTTTTCCAGAATCGCAGTTCCACTCACCGCCTTAACACAAAAAGACAAAATATTTGAGTGGGGTCCTGCTCAGGAAGAGGCATTTCAAACTCTCAAACAGAAGCTATGCGACGCTCCTATTTTAACTCTTCCTGACGGAAACGACGACTTTGTCGTTTACTGCGATGCCTCACGTCTAGGCCTCGGTTGCGTTCTCATGCAACGAGGAAAAGTGATCGCCTACGCGTCAAGGCAACTCAAAATTCATGAAAAGAATTATACAACGCACGATCTTGAACTTGGTGTTGTTGTATTTGCCTTGAAAATTTGGAGACACTACCTTTATGGAACCAAATGCATAATCTACACTGATCACAAAAGCCTCCAACACATTTTCAATCAAAAGGAACTCAACATGCGCCAACGCCGTTGGGTTGAACTTCTAAACGACTATGACTGCAATATTCTCTACCACCCAGGTAAAGCAAATGTTGTGGCCGATGCACTTAGTCGTAAGGAACACCTTAAACCAATTCTTTTTCAAACCACTCATCCGTTATCTGATCTTCAAACCCGTATTTTTGAGGCCCAACACATATCAGTTACAGAGGGTAACATGTACGAAGAAATGTCTTGTGGTGCCGAACTTCAACTAGAAACTAAATCCAATGGTCTCCTTTATTTCATGAATCGTCTCTGGATTCCTAACCGAGACGATCTTCGTACCACCATCATGAACGAGACTCACAAATCTCGTTATTCCATTCATCCCGGTGCAGATAAAACGTACCAGGATCTTCGTACTCATTATTGGTGGCCTGGAATGAAGAAAGACATCGCACTCTTTGTAGCTAAATGTCTTACTTGCTCAAAAGTCAAAGCCGAACACCAAAGACCATTTGGTTTACTCGAACAACCAGAAATACCTGTCTGGAAATGGGAAAACATCTCAATGGATTTCATCACTAAACTCCCGCGTACTTCTAGTGGTCATGATAGCATTTGGGTCATTGTCGATCGTTTAACCAAATCTGCTCACTTTCTCCCTATTTGTGAAAACGATGGAGCTGAGAAATTAGCTCGTATTTACGTCAAACAGATCGTTTGTCGTCATGGTACTCCTTTGAGCATCATATCAGATCGAGACGGTCGTTTTATTTCTCATTTTTGGCAATCTCTTCAATCTACCTTGGGAACTCGTTTGGATCTCAGCAGTGCCTATCATCCACAAACTGATGGTCAGACTGAACGCACAATCCAAACTTTAGAGGATATGCTCCGCGCTTGTGTCATTGATTTTGGTGGAAATTGGGATTCCCATTTACCGTTGGCCGAGTTTTCATATAACAATAGTTATCACTCGAGCATCGGTATGGCACCATTTGAAGCACTCTATGGTAGAAAATGTCGGTCACCTGTATGTTGGAGCGAGATTGGTGAAACTCAAATCACTGGTCCCGAACTAATACAAGAAACGACTGACAAAATTTCTCAAGTTCGTGATCATTTACTCGCTGCTAGAAGTCATCAGAAAAGCTATGCTGATAAACGACGAAAGCCCCTTGAATTCAAAGTCGGCGATTTAGTCCTTCTAAAGGTATCCCCTTGGAAAGGTATCGTTCGATTTGGCAAGAAAGGGAAACTAGCACCTCGTTATGTAGGTCCATTCAAAATTCTCGAAAAAGTCGGTAAAGTAGCCTATCGACTCGAACTACCTCCAGAGTTAGCCAATGTTCATCCTACATTTCATGTGTCAAATCTTCGCAAGTGTCTAGCTGATGAAAATCTTCATGTTCCTCTAGAAGACATTCGTATTGACGAATCCATGCAATTCGTTGAGAAACCCGTAGAAATCATGGATCGCGAAGTTAAGCAACTCAAACGCAGTCGCATACCCATTGTCAAAGTCCGTTGGGAGTCTAAACGTGGACCAGAGTTTACCTGGGAACGTGAAGACCAAATGAAGACCAAATATCCTCATTTGTTCAGACAGTCTCTCTCGAATTTAATTTCGGGACGAAATTTCTTAAAGTAGGGGAGACTGTAACACTTCGGTTAATCCATTTGTAAATACCCGACCCGTTTCCTATCATGGTTGATAATCAATAAAGAATCATTTCACATTTTATATTGTTATTTCATGTATTTCATGATTTAATCCTTTAATCACAATATTCGTGACATTCGATGTTTCAATTTATCACAAATCGGATCCATAACTCAATCGTTTTTGTTATATATGCAAAACCAGAAAACTTTAGCATTCTAAACATGTATAATACTTGTGGGTAATACTAGTCATACACACAAGTGAATATGTGTGAAGTTTCGTAAAAGTTCGCGGTTTAAAACAAAAATAGCAAAAATATGAGTTTTCGTGCGATTTCGGTATTAACCGGGAGTTCGTACATTCCAAAAATTCTCATTCTATTATTCCATAACATTATATTTAATGAATTCTATATCACAAATCAATATGATGAATTATGTTGAATTTTAGTGAATTTTGATGATTTTTCATAATTTTTAACAAATAATATATAAATAAATATATATAAATTATATATTTTATACCTCGTTAAACGTATCCTGAGCCTTATAAATCTTAAGAAAGTATTCTAATATCATGTTAAACTTAAAACATTGATTACATCGAAGGATACAAAGGTGAAACACATAAAACAAAAGTTGAGGGACTAAATGTGCAATTTATTGAAAGTTATAAAACGCACGTATCCGTATGTCATCGAGCATGTCCCAAGCCTTAGAAACTTTTATAAACATGTTTTATAATGTTTTGGTACATAAAATAACAGTTCTGTAGAAGTTTGGGGGTCAAAATGCAATTAATAAACCTCAGGGACCAAAACTGCCAAATTGGCCAAACTGCTTCGTGGGTCGCCGAGCCCTGGCCTCACCCGTCGCGTACCGCCGCCCAATTCAGTCACAGGTCTATCAGCCTCGTCATTCGACTTGTTCTCCACGAATTGGCCATCCATATGTCGATTTTAATGTAATTAGTCACCATAGCAACGTGTAGGAACCTCCTGCGACCTCGACACAGTATAAATAGCGGCCTAAACTCGATTGAATTCCTCACCAATTTCTTGATTCTTCACTCTAAAAACCCTCTAAAGAACCGCAACCTTCTTCTATCAAATTCGATCCGATCGTTGGAGTTTGAAGCTCAATTTCTGTAGTCAAGCATCATTAGGTATGATTAACAATAACCTATCTCAGTTTTGGCAAATTTGATCTCTAAGTATGATTTCTAAAATGCTAAAATCTAGGGTTCTTGAGCTTGTTTTGCAAAAATTGGGTGATCGGGTTGGAATTAGGGTCTGAATTTTTGTAGGTAATCTTAAAAATAATGTATATTAAGAAAGCCCTAAGTTAATTTCAAGTTTTGAGAAAGTTTGGTATTTTATCTAAAAATTGGTCAAAATTAGGGTTTTCATGTCGTTGTTCTGCCAAAATTGGGTAAACGATGTTAAATTAAGGTTTGTTATTTTCAAGAATATTATAATATATTATTATGAATAAAACCCTAAGTTTATTTCAAAATCTAATGAGTTTTGATATTTATTTAATATTTATGCTTAAATTAGGGTTTTCAAGTCATTATTTTGTCAAAACTGGCAATAAACAAGACGATTGAAATTAAGGTTTCATATTTTCAAGAATATCATAATATAATATTATGAATAAAACCCTAAGTTTGTACCAAAATCTAATGAGTTTTGGTAATTATTTAATTATTTTACCAAAATTAGGGTTTTGAATATATTTATTTAATAATAAATAAACCAGAAAGTATTGAGACTTGAATTTTTGGCATTAAATCCTAATTATATATATAATAAGTATTTATGAGTTCAAAAGTGATAAATAATAAAGTATTATAAACACCGAGTTAATCGGGTACTTAGAAGTTCGTGCGGACCGGAAGGGTAGGCGCCTGTACTCTGGGTTTTCTGGCAAAGCGGGGGTGTCGCATAAATCCCAACTGGGAACTGGCATACCTCACTGGGCGATCCCGGGGTGAGCGTTTACTTATAGGAATGCGCGTCTTCATATTATCACTAAACCCTAATTTACCTATAAAAGGGTAAAATGGTAATTTTGACCTAATCAAATATAACATTCCTCGAATACTTAGAACTTGGTTCATTTTGATTTCCTATATTCATATACCTTATTTGATTCATTAGGATAACCTCCAAGTTACTTATCTTTCACAATTCGGCGTATCTCTTATATCCCTATCTCCTTATCAAGTGAGTATTCATAGCCCCCTTTCTCTTTTATTACTTTGGGGTGCAACATGTATCTCTATCTCAAACTCCAACACTATATTTATTTCTCTAAAACAAAATGCGAATCCTATGCTCGTTATGTGTGTTCTAGATGTGTTGAACTTGTTTGGATTATTGTTGTTGTTGTGCTCAAACTCAAACTCTAAGCGTACTCATTAACACACCGAGCCGGGGTAACAATAATAGATCTATTGGTATGACAACCCACCCGGTAAATTGAAACGTATTTTCAATGGGTGATTGGAAACCTAATTGTCAAGGGTTTGATACGCTCTTATTTGCTCTATTTCATTACTTGTTTATCATATTCTTTGAATGTTCACTTAACACATAGATCACATGCTTTATACTAATATTATATATTAAACTTGTGTTTACTCACCAACTACTTTAGTAGTTGACACTTTATCTTATACATGTTGCAGGGAATCATGTTTGAGCCAGTATGTGATCACTATAGGATGCTGGACCTAGTTTAAAGATGTTGCACATGCTATTTCCAAGGTTAATCCCATTAGAAACTTCTGTTAACTCAGTTATATTCATTTAAAGTTATGATCGAGTCAGTTAACTTTCAGTTAGTAAGTTATGACAAGTAGATGTCATGCATTTAAGACTAAGTACACCCACGAACTTTGGTTGATCACCGACATTGAAAAAAAAACGTTTGTGTTAGCAATTAATTCTTTAGGAATTAAATCAATGTGTTTTGCGTGTTACGTGTTATTAGGAATAATTCTCGGACCCGGGTTACTCTTTAGTTTTACGAAAACACATCTGACCCGAGGCCCAGTCCGCAAAAACCCTTGGCCTTTGTAGTTTTTTTAAAATAAAAATAAACCTTTATAGAGTTTAGAAAAAAAAAACCCTAATTCCCCCTACCCCTCCCTCACGTTTCCCCCCTCTCTCTCTCCCTCTCTCGACGGCAGCCCCCTCCCCCCCTCTCTTCCGTCCGTTTTCCGGTGACTCCAGCCCCTCTCCGACGTGCTACAGCCCTGTGATCCTGTGTTGAAGATCTCCGGAGCTCGTGTTCATGATTCTATCTCGAATCTCGCATCCATCGTAAGTCCAAGAACCCTAATTCGTTTTGTATAAATTCTTGTGGCTATCCGTCGTTTGATGCGTGATAAGTATATGGCTGATTTAGGATTTGTTTCCAACAATTTTATTTGTATGTGTGTGTAATATCGGATGGTGTTCAAAATTGGTGGGTCTTGCATGATTAAAAATCGTTTCTTGCAACTTGGTATACATTCCAGATTCTGCCGAATATTTTACGTCGATTTGTTCAGGCCAAACTTGGTCATCTTTTGTCAAACGGTACTGATTTCGGTACCATTGTAAAGGTGAGAGTCTTAGCTTTCCAATGGCTACTCATTCGCATGATAAAACGTCCGTTAAGTCAGTCAATCTGCTGATTCAAAATAAGTGCGCAGAACTGTCAAAAATCGTGTGAACAGAACTTGCGACTGCTGTTTGGCCGAGTTAAAATAACTTTTAGTCGATACATGCTAAATGAAAATTTTCATTATATTGTGAAGTTTAATCCTGCAAAGTTAGGTGATTTAAATCCTTGTAGTGAACGAGTTATGAATGAACAAAGTGGTGTTATGCAATCTGTCCAAATTGAACCGACATCAGAATTTTTATGAACTTGCGAATGACATAACTTATTCAATACTTATCTAAATGGGTTGATTTTTGTTGCATGATGTAGTTCCACGTCTTAGGTTTCATTTGAATGCTTATATGCTTGAAACGGATCTGTTTTGGTCAACCAACTACTTGACACGAATGTAGTATGCATCTGCTGTTAGGAATTCGAGTTCCTGTTTTGTTTTGCAATTTGGGTTAGGTTTACGGGGGTATGAGGGGAAGTGTATAAAACGAAAATTGGTCCTAACAGTCATTATGTGTGAATTTGAAAGTCTAACTAGGAGCATAACTTAGACTTACACACCCGAAAAGTGGGCGTGTAAAATCTGTTTGGCAGAAACGTTTGGAAAACTTTGAGCCACCTTTAAACACTCATAACTCCATCAATTTTTAACGAAATCAGGTGATTCTTTTTGCAAAAGAAAATTTTACCCCTTAGCTTTATTTTGACACGCGGATCAGGTCTAAACTCCACTGTTTGAGTATTGATCGCTCCCGCGCAAGATCGGTGCGCAGACAGCTTTATACATGATTATGATTTCTCAACTTGCTTAAGTGTTTTCACTTCATTCCTTAGAAACATGTGTAGGATTTACGAGTGAAACTCGGATTTGAATGTTATATGCTATTGGGTGTACCAAAAAAAAATAATCAACCATCGGTGTCGTAGGGTCGGTATGTCAAGTCCTGTTTTAGACACCACCTAACTATCCTAGACCACAATACACTGTAGGGTATTCGATAGCAATTCGTGCACAGTCAAGTGCAGTGTAGCAGCGCAACCTAAGGTGAGTTTCACGACATTACAACGTGTATCCGGTTTTGGATTCACGAAGCACAAACGTTTTTAGTATTGGCTTTAGAAATACTAACAAAAAAATGGCTAGAGTAGGTTAAAGTTATTACCCACATGTATCACATGAATTGACTAAGGAAGCATGATAAATTTAAAATTAAAGTCCTTACATTATAGTACCATTAATTTTAAAGCGATGGGATATTGGGTAGTACTACTGGGAATTGACAATCTCTATTCAGCGGGCACAAGATGTCCTTCCGACTGGAGGTCGGCCTGAAAACAATGTCAGCCTAACTCACCGTAGTCATGAAGGACATGGGGAAGGCACAAAAACGTGAGGACTTGGTCCCACACTATTTCACAGTCAGCTTTGGTAACGAGACTCCTTAGTAACATGTCAATAGGTTAGCTACCTACGATATGGGTTAAAACTATTAACTACTTAGCTAGGACGAATAAAAAAACTGTTGAATTCGTACCTCATCTATATGTACTTATATATATGTATATATATCATACTAATAATTTATACGCTTATGTGAACTCACCAACCTAGGTTGACACTTGTACGTTTCCACTTTTCGACAGGTCGCTAAGGAGTATCTGGCTTTTGGTAATGACGCGAGGCATTTGGCTTTTTTTTATGAATTTTAAACTATATTCTTTGGGAAGTTTTTACAACAATGGTTTTTTTTAATAATCTCGTGAACGGTTACATTCATGAACAAGCGCGCGTGTAGCACATTTACTTTGAATTTACAGTTACATTAATTTTTCATTAAGTTTCCGCTGCAATATTTATTAACTCTGAATGACGAATAGATCCCTTGGTTTTGGATTGATATTCACTTTCATTTATTTTTATTTACTTATCCTTTATTATTTGTAACTAATGGTTGTGGTCCTGGTATGGTTTACACCCCAAACGGTATAAACACCGTTAGTGGAAAATTGGGGGTGTTACAGATTGGTATCAGAGCCATAAGTTGCAGACAACTGGATCGTTAAGTAAAACGAAAATTGCAACTGGAAAACATTAGTTACAAAACAAAAGAAAATTTCCCAAAGACAAATTTTCGCGTGCCAAATCTAGTATACTCACTTAGACTATTTTTTTCTTGTTTTTGTTGTATTCCTGTGTCTATCGGGATCCTTAGGAAATGGCACCAACAGACCACACCAGAGGAAAGAGGAAGCTTGAGGAGCAAGCCCCGCCGTCTCCGCCCCCTGAGTCGAGTAGCAGACGCCCCTCGTACACCTACTTTGACTATCTGAATGAACAACACCTCAGGCCTGATAGGCTAGCCCCAAACGATTTTAGTTGGTTGAGACCCGTTACTTATTACCTTCTAAATCAATTATCCGTGCCTCATGAAGATAACATCCCCCCCAGCCTTTTCACCCTGATCGTTTTCGGGCCGGTATAATTGCAGCTATCGACACCATGGGTGGTGAATTTTCACACTACAAAGGCTTAGTGGAGGCCTGTCTCAAAGAAAATGTTCATCTAGAGAATTTGATCAAGGAAATTCGAAGCTCCCATAGTAAAGCAATCAATAATTTGGGTCAGATGGTCCACCAAGCTATGGCAACTATATATTCCCAACAAGCCACCATCAACAATCTATTGGGGCAGGCCGCAGCTAACCAGGCTGCTGCCCCGATGGAGGAGTATAAGGAAGAGCCAGAGGAAGAACCTGAGGAGGAGCCTCAGGAAGAACCACTGGAAGATGAGGGTTGTGAGGGAGTGGACGATCCCGATGAACCATGAGCACCCTCCAGCAGCATTACCCTCACTATCTATCTATTTTAAATTTTTTTCCACTACAAATTTTCTAGACATTTGAAAACAGGGTGTTTTAATTTGTTTTAGTACTTTGTTATGGTGTGTGGATTTTCCATTGTTATGACATTAAGTTGCAAATAAATAATGTGATTGGGTATTGCATATTTAGTTGTTGAATGTCTTATTTGAAATTCAATATCATGTGATGGTTGTATATGAAATATGGAACATGTTGTGAATGAAATTGATAATTGGTATGCTGATTATCCTTTTCGTTGCACATGAAAGGATCAAAACCATGTCAGGAGGAGGTAGAAACGGAGGATGCCAGAACATCAACATCACTCCTGCTTAGTTGCAAGCCATAATCAATGAGCACGTCCAGGCTGTAGTTGCAGCAGTTCGGGCCAACTTTGCAGGCCAAGGTAAGTATTATGCGTTAAAGGCAAACGTATCCCCCCCCCCCAGGGCGATTTTTTTTATTTCTAAATTCAAAAATTTTAATGGCACAGGGAACCCCCAGCAACCACCTTGTACCTTCAAGGCATTTATGGATTGCAAACCCCTAACCTTTAATGGAGATGAAGGAGCCATCGGACTTCTACGATGGATGGAGAAGTCGGAAAAAGTTTTCTCCATGTGTAACTGCCCAGTAGGAGATCGAGTGAAGTTTGCCACCGGTACTTTGGAGGGAGCCGCCCTCACTTGGTGGAAAGCTCAGATACAGCTGTTGGGACTTGATGCTGCCAACGCCATGACTTGGGACACCTTCAAAGAGGCAATTATGGAGGAGTATTGTCCCCGTGAGCAAGTTCAAAAACTAGAGGTCGAGTTCTTTAATAACAAAATGATTGATTCTGAGGTGGAGGAGTATACCCAGCGCTACAATCAGTACGCGATCATATGCCCAAAAATGGTCAACGCTGAGTTTAAACGCATCGAGCGGTACTTGAGTGGCCTTGCGCCACAAATTAAGGGGATGGTTACCTCCTCAAATCTAGCCACCGTCCAGCAAGCTATTCGGTTGGCACATAAGTTGACCGATCAGGAAATCGAGAGGGGTACCCTGCCACCAAAAAAGGCGGAAAAGGCTGCACTTAATGGTAAGAGAAAATGTGAAGATGAGCCTGTCAGCAACAACAATGGCGGCAACCCAGCCAATAACTCAAGCAACTCAGGGAGGCCCTCGAACTCCCAAAACCAAAACAAGCGTTACGACAACTCAAGGTCTGGATACAATAACAATGGGAACCAAAACCGCCAGGGCGGAAATGGGAAATCGTAGGGGAACTACTGGGGAAAGGCACCTCTTTGTAACCGGTGCAACCAGCATCACAATGGTACTTGCAGGAAGCCTGCCTACGAGTGGTGTGGCAAAGGGGGCCATGAAGCCAAGAACTGTTGGGCTGAATTCCAGAACCGACCCCGACCCAATAACAACAACATCCAGCGGAAAACCAATTCCAACAACAATGATGGAGCTCGTGGCTGTTTCGAGTGTGGCAAATTCGGCCACATGAGGAAAGATTGTCCGCAACTGCGCAAGCAGGGTAACAACGGTGGCCATAACAACAACAACAGTGGAAGTAACGGTGGAAGTGCTAGGGGCCGCGCATTTGTCATGGGTTCTAGGGAGGCAAGAAACGACACCAACGTCATAACTATTAAGTGTATCTTAAATGGTTTCTTTGCATCTATTTTGTTTGATTCTGGAGCTAAGAAGAGCTTCATATCTACAAAATTTGTTAAGCTGATTAAAACAAAGCCTACTGATTTGAATGCTAAGTATGTCGTAAAGTTGGCAAATGGTAAACTCTTAGACACGACCCAAATAGTTAAGGACTGTAAGCTAGAGTTATCCGGTCATACTCTAGGAATAGATCTTATGCCTGACTCCATCGGTAGCTTTGACGTAATCATAGGCATAGATTGGTTGTCTGAACATAAGGCAGAAATTCTATGTTAGGAGAAGATAATTCGCATCCCGCTCGCCAGCGGAGAAGTACTCACCATTCAGGGAGAAAAGAGTTGTACGGTCCCCGGAATTATATCGTACCTCAAAGCACAAAAGTGCCTTCGCAAGGGGCACGCGGCAATCCTCGCAACCGTTCCTGATCAGTCGCTCCCCGAGCGGCGGATTGAAGATTTTCCTATTGTCCGTGATTTCCCCGACGTCTTTCCAAATGATCTACCAGGTCTACCACCGCTTCGTCAAGTCGAGTTTGGAATCGACCTTACCCCAGGAGCAGCTCCTATCACCCGTGCTCCTTACCGGTTGGCGGTGAGCGAGCTAAATGAACTCTCCACGCAACTTCAAGAGCTCCTCGACAAGGGTTTTATTCGACCCAGTTCGTCTCCATGTGGAGCACCTGTTCTCTTCGTCAAAAAGAAGGATGGCCTATTTAGAATGTGCATCGACTACTGAGAGCTTAACGAGGTCACGATCAAAAACAGATACCCTCTCCCGCGCATAGATGACCTTTTTGACCAGCTCTAAGGGTCCAGCTACTATTCAAAAATTGATTTGAGGTCGGGTTACCATCAACTTAGAGTTCGCGAGGCGGACATCTCAAAAACCGCGTTTCGAACCAAATACGGGCACTATGAGTTCCTAGTCATGCCTTTCGGATTGACTAATGCCCCTGCAGTCTTCATGGATCTTATGAACCGAGTATGTAAGCCTTATTTGGATCAGTTTGTCATCGTCTTCATAGATGATATCCTGATCTATTCCAAAACCAAAAAGGAGCATGAGGGTCATCTGAGGTTGATTTTAGATTTACTGCGAAAGGAGCAATTGTACGCAAAGTTCTCCAAATGCGACTTCTGGATTAGAGAGGTTCACTTCTTAGGGAACATCGTGAATGAAAAGGGGATTCATGTTGACCCAGCTAAGGTAGAGGCCATCAAAGGTTGGCCCACTCCCAGAGCACCTACCAAAATTCAACAGTTTTTGGGCCTTGCAGGAAACTACCGGCGGTTTATAAAAGGCTTCTCTCAATTGGCCCAACCTCTAACCGCACTGACCCATAAGGGAACTCAATATAGATGGGGAACAAAAGAAAAGAGGCATTTCAAGCCTTGAAAGACAGACTGTGCTCTGCGCCTATCCTCTCATTACCGGAAGGAGTGGATGATTTCGTCGTCTATTGTGATGCCTCGATACAGGGACTCGGTTGTGTTCTGATGCAAAAAGACAAAGTCATAGCCTACGGGTCCAGGCAACTAAAAATACATGAGAAAAATTACACGACGCATGACCTGGAGCTCGGGGCAGTGGTGTTTGCGCTAAAGATTTGGCGTCACTACTTGTACGGTACAAAGTGTACCATCTTCACTGACCACAAAAGCTTACAACACATTTTTGAGCAAAAAGATCTCAACATGAGGCAGTGCAGGTGGGTTGAGTTGCTAAATGACTATGATCTGGCTATCAAGTACCATCCAGGAAAAGCCAACGTTGTGGCTGACGCGTTAAGTCGCAAAGAGCATGATAAGCCTAGACGAGTCCGAGAGCTACAGTTAACTATCCACACTGAGCTACCATAAAGAATTCGTAGCGCGCAGGATGAGGCTCTAAAGGAGGAAAACTTTGCGACAGAGGCCCTGTGTGGCATCGATGGCCATTCGGAAGTAAAATCTGATCGACTTAGGTACTACAACGACATAATATGGATACACTTCTTGGGAATCTACGAGAGCTTGTTATGGATGAAGCTCACAAGTCTCGATACTCAGTTCACCCTGGCTTTGACAAGATGTACCAAAACCTAAAGGGTATTTATTGGTAGCCAAACATGAAAGCGGACATCGCTCGTTATGTGAGCAAATGCTTAACTTGCTCGAGAGTCAAAATCGAATACCAAAAACCTTCTGGCCTACTTCAGCAACCGAAAATCCTGGAATGGATATGGGAAGATATTTCTATGGATTTTGTTACCGGTCTGCCTCACCGATTGAACAAACCTGATGCCATTTGGGTTATCATCGATAGGTTAACAAAATCAGCTCACTTCCTTCCTATGAAGGAAAAAGACAACATGGAGGTGCTAACGAAGTTGTATATCGACAAGATCGTGGCACGGCACGGGGTGCCGAAGACTATCATTTCCGACAAAGACCCAAGATTTACCTCTAAACTATGGGAGTCTATGCATGAAGCGTTGGGCACACGCTTAGACATGAGTACCGCCTACCATCCGCAAACGGATGGCCAAACCGAACGCACGATTCAGACTTTGGAGGACATGCTTCATGCTTGTGTGTTGGATTTTGTCAAAGATTGGGTATCACACCTCCCAGTGGAGTTCTCCTACAATAATAGTTACCACACAAGCATCGGGATGGCCCCATTTGAAGCACTGCACGGTAGAAAGTGCCGATCGCCCGTCTGTTGGGCTGAAACCGATGAGAATGGACTCACAGGACCCGAAATAATCCATGACACTACCGAACGCATCGTCTAAATCAGAAACCGCATAGCTGCCGCAAGAGACAGGCAAAAGAGCTATGCTGACAAACACCGAAAGCCTCTAAAATTCGAATTCGGTGACAAGGTACTATTGAAAGTATCCCCCTAGAAAGGAGTGATACGTTTCAGCAAGCGAGGGAAGCTCAACCCCCGCTGCATTGGCCCTTTCAAAATCACCCACGAAGTTGGCCCTATGGCTTACCATTTGGAATTACCAGCAGAACTCGCTGGAGTACATAACGTATACCACGTGTCGAACCTAAAGAAGTGTCTAGCTGATGACACCCAGATAATTCCGTTGGAGGAATTAGAGATTGATGAGCACTTGCGGTTTATCGAGCAACCGGTTGAAATAATGGGACGCGAAGAAAAAGGAACCAAGCGTAGCCGAATCCCTATTGTTAAAGTCCGGTGGGACTCAAAGCGTGGACCTGAGTATACTTGGGAAAGGGAGGATTAAATGAAAAAGAAATACCCCCACTTGTTCAATCAAGCACCCACTATAGCTCAAGGTACAATTTCAAAATTTGGGGCAAAATTTCCTTTAACAAGGGGATGATGTAGTAACCCTAAAATTTTCGTTTTTCTTTCCTCAGCAGAAACGTCAACGGCAGTAGCGTCTGCAACCACAGCATCTCAAGGCAATTTTCGGGACGAAAATTCCTTTAACAAGGGGATGATGTGACACCTGCTATTTCCAAGGTTAATCCCGTTAGAAACTTCTGTTAACTCAGTTATATTCATTTAAAGTTCTGATCGAGTCAGTTAACTTTCAGTTAGTAAGTTATGAGAAGTAGATGTCATGCATTTAAGACCAAGTACACTCACGACCTTTGGTTGATCACCGACATTGAAAAAAAAAAAATGTTTGTGTTAGCAATTAATTCTTAAGTAATTAAATTCATGTGTTTTGCGTGTTACGTGTTATTAGGAGTAATTCTCGGACCGGGGTTACTCTTTAGTTTTACGAAAACCCATCTGACCCGAGGCCCAGTCCACAAAAACCTTTGCCTTTGTAGTTTAAAAAAAAAACCTTTATAGAGTTTAGAAAAAAAAAATAACAAAAACCCTAATTCCCCCTACCCCTCCCTCACGTTTCCCCCTCTCTCTCTCTCCCTCTCTCGACGGCAGCCCCCTCCCCCCTCTCTTCTGTCTGTTTTCCGGTGACTTCAGCCCCTCTCCGACGTGCTACAGCCCTGTGATCCTGCGTTGAAGATCTCCGGAGCTCGTGTTCGTGATTCTATCTCAAATCTCGCATCCATCGTAAGTCCTAGAACCCTAATTTGTTTTGTATAAATTCTTGTGGGTATCCGTCGTTTGATGCGTGATAAGTAAATGGCTGATTTAGGATTTGTTTCCAACGATTTTATTTGTATGTGTGTGTAATATCGGATGGTGTTCAAAATTGGTGGGTCTTGCATGATTAAAAATCGTTTCTTGCAACTTGGTATACATTCCAGATTTTGCCAAAAAATTTACGTCGATTTGTTCAGGCCATAACTTGGTCATCTTTTATCAAACGGTACTGATTTCAGTACCATTGGAAAGGTGAGAGTCTTAGCTGATTTGTTCAGGCCATAACTTGGTCATCTTTTATCAAACGGTACTGATTTCGGTACCATTGGAAAGGTGAGAGTCTTATCTTTCCAATGGCTACTCATTCGAATGATAAAACGTCCGTTAAGTCAGTCAATCTGCTGATTCAAAATAAGTGCGCAGAACTGTTAAAAATCGGGTGAACATAACTTGCGACTGCTGTTTGGCCGAGTTAAAATAACTTTTAGTCGATACATGCTAAATGAATTTTTTTCATTATATTGTGAAGTTTAATTCTGCAAAATTAGGTGATTTAAATCCTTGTAGTGAACGAGTTATGAATGAACAAAGTTGTGTTATGCAATCTGTCCAAACTGAACCGACATCAGAATTTTTATGAACTTGCGAATGACATAACTTATTCAATACTTATCTAAATGGGTTGATTTTTTTTTGCATGT
>JBCNJP010000023.1:74898068-74963719 GCA_039602395.1 Deinandra increscens subsp. villosa | reverse complement strand
AAGTCATGAAATATGATAATGCAAAATAGACACCTCATCATCCAAGTTCCTAGCGTGAAGCAGTATCACTCCTACACATAGCAACATATGACTCCACCCAAAGTTGTCTGACCTCTGTATTTAGCTGTTGCATTGATTCACAATCTGATGTCACATAATACATTTTGTCAATTTGTGTACTGCTAGTGGTCACTTTCCAGTATGGATTAATAGGGTCTAGGCCAGGTTGGTTATGATTACTATAATCAATATTATCACAAATAATAATAATCTTAATATTTGAATACAAAGGTTGAATGCACTAAAAATAGATTTACATAACTTTTAACATGTTTAACCGGTTTAATTTGAGTCTCGAGATATACAGAATAAGCATTTGGCTTTTTAGACTTGAACAACTGCCAAGTAACGCCTCAACTGTGCAATTGTGAATGATGGAGAAACAACTTCTTCACACTTTTGATATGATCTCACAATGTAAGATGCAATATGATAATCTGTTGTGACATAAGGATAATCATCAATCATGACATACACTAGGTCAAACCTTGAAAGTATGATAATAAAAGAACAAAAGAGACTCGGGGTTTTAATGATGCTACTTTCCTCAATGTTTTGGATGACATATCTCATAGGAATTTCAGTTGCAGAATCAGAAAGTACTCGCCTAATGTGAATTTTCCAGTTTCTATCACCTTTCTTTAATTGAACTAACCATAACAAGATTTATCTATCTACTAACACAACAAACAAACAAATAAACAAATGCCACAAACCTTCACCAATGTTCACACACAGTCGCAAAATACCCTTGGACTATAAGTGGGAAATTGATAACCGAGAATCCCATTTCATGAAATATCTCAGCCAATTTCTTTCTCTCAATTTCATGTCTATAATTGCTTCTTAATATAAACCCGATAGAGTTTCTATGCATGGGAAATTAAGTTTGGGAACCTATCAAGTATCAATTGGTCCCCTTGTAGCATATTTTACTGCATTGACTCGTTTGAGATGAATTACACAACCTGAATTGACCCATGCATAAGTAAATGAGTCGATATTCAAAACAAAAAATGTGAACCTAGTCCAATGCTCATTGGTTGCGGAACAAAAAGCCAACTTAAGACTTGAGGGTAGTAAATGCGTACAACTATGATATCATGTTGAAAAGTGTTATGATACATGGGCATGATCATGATATATATATATATATATATATATATATATATATATATATATATATAGTTAGGTTAAAATGAGAACTTTTTATTTTGAGAACTTTTGAGAACTAAATCTCCACCACTAATTTCAGGTGGGACCACTATAATTCATGGGGGGTTTTCCATATATATATACTAGTGGCTGAGATTAGTTCTTTTTAGTTTTCAAACCCAATTGGTTCTCAAATGATCCTCTCCCTATATATATATATATATACATATACATATACACACACACACACACATATTTACAACATATATACGTATGACGGGTTTGTAAACAACTCTTAACGATCAAATAATCGGGTTAAATATTTTAGATTTTATCTTAACAATTCGATAATACTCCTTTAATAAATAAACCATATGTTTGATGCTTAAGGGGTTTTGAAATGCGTTTAGGATTTTTCGTGGAAATTAAACCTTACAAATGTTTAACTCGAAGAGAAGGACAAAGATAAGAAATTAAAACTTGCTGATGTTTAACTTCGAGAGGAGGAAATAGATAGAAGTATAGAGAAGATTGGAACAGAAGATCGAGTCTCTAACAGAATTGCAAATAAAATAGACTTGGATTGATAACCAATCAACACAACTCAGATAGGGTATACATATACTGATTTCGGATTTGAATTTTAGGTGTTCAATATATATAACATCGATTTCTCAACAAAATAGGCTTGAATGACTGATAACTACGGGCTAATCAACACAACACATATAGGATATACATCTACTAATTTGAGATTAGAATCTTAGCCTCTTAGGTGTACAATATAAATAACATAGATTTTTCAACATAATAGGCTTGAATTTTTTTATTTTTTTTGAACGGAAAGTTTATTAAACCACACCATTAGCAAGAAGATAAAAGGCGGGACACCAAAGAAACACCAAGAATTACCCCAATCTATCGATCTTTTACACCTATTATTAAACCACAACTTGTGCAAAGTTTTAACCTCACACATAACCTTCGCAATAGAAGGATCACGACCCCTGAACACGACTTCATTTCTTTCTTTCCAGATGCACCAACAAGCTGTAAATATGATCCCATGAACAATGTCTCTTTTCTTTGCGTGAATGTCATTCCCTGCACTAATACGGGCAAGGTCCTCCACCGAGAAAGCAAAAAACTGAGGAATGTTACACCACCCTGCAAGCCAGTGCCAAATGATACCTGCAAACCCACATCCAGTTAGCAAATGTAGTGCAGACTCCAAACCATCCCCACACAATTTGCAGTTCTCATCGTTTCCAAAGCAATTTCTTTTCCGAAGCGCATCTACGGTAGCGATACGATCTCTAGCGGCTCTCACCATAAAAACGTTGACTTTGGAAGGCACCAATTTGCTCCACCTAATCACAATATTACTCCTCATGGTTGTTACATTTGAGATGATTGCTCTCATTCCTTTGACCGTAAATCCCGCCTCCTTGTCCCCTTCATTCCATTTCCAATTTCCATTCACATGGTGCAGCCATCTTTCCATCCCAACATTTAATTTATTCAGCTCCAAATTTTTAAAAACAATACCTTTCCAAACCCCTCCAATCTCCTTTTTACAAGGAACAAATCCCTCCCTTCTCCTCATTGAATGGATCCCGCTGATGACCCGACGCCATAACCGTCCTTCTTCCGTCTTGAACCGCCATATCCATTTACAAAGAGCAGCCGAGTTAACATCCGCTAACGGCGATAGACCCAACCCCGCATCCTTCTTCGCCAAACAAACCTCGCTCCGTTTAATCCAATGAATACGTCTCTTCCCTTCCACCCCACCCCACAAAAAGTTGAGACGGATTTTTTCGAAAATCGCTAAAACCTTCTTTGGAGCTTTATATAATGAAAAGAAATACGATGGTAGACTATCAAGAATGCTCTTGATCAAAGTTAATCTCCCTCCAATCGATAGATGTTTAGCTTTCCAATTAGAAAGCCGTCTTTGAAATGTTTCAACAACCCCTTCCCAACTTCTCCTTTGGTTCATTCTTCCACCAATCTTCAAGCCTAAATAATCAAAAGGAAAGGACCCATCTTTGTATTTTAAATCGACTGCCTTAGATCTTATTTCCTGCTGCAAAATGTTAAGACCATAAAGTGCACATTTTTTGTAGTTTACTTTGAGACCCGACACAAGATAGAAACACCGAAGTATCCTAACAAGATTCAAGAAATTTGCGTTGCTCCATCTTCCCAACACAATAGCGTCGTCGGCATAAAATAAGTGTGTCACACCCCCAAAAATCCCACGCGCGACAACTCTTTCAATAGCATACGGCAGTCTGGGTAGAAAGAATCGAGTTGACGGCGACTCTGTTGGAGTAGGTGGCACTTGCTCCCGATGAACCCAACTAGCCACAAGTGACTCGTACCAGTTCCAGTTGCCGTTGTCTCTTCCAAGAACGACATTTGGTTCTCCATATACGTGGCTCTCAGAAGTTATCCTCCGAACACCATGAGTCAGAGTAGTAGGACCCGAAGTAACCCGCCTACTGGTGACAGATGGGGATGATGATGATGAGGATGATTGGGAAGCGGATATCCATCCAGCCATGTCTACATATATACCATATATATATACTTATATAAGTACAAGTAACACATAGTCAAATAGTCACATACTAGCGTGTGTGTTCGAGTGTATGACTAAGGTGTGTCTAAGGCTATAGTCGGTCTACTAATGCAAACCTAGTTCACTATAACCAATGGCTCTGATACCAATCTGTCACACCCCCAAAAATCCCACGCGCGACAACGCACCGCAGGGAGCGTGACAAACTAGGATCAAACATATTAGCCATACGAACAGTCTATATGCAATGTAAAAGTAAAACCAAAGTAAATGCGTTTTGAAATGCGGAAGCGTAATCGACAAAAGTTGTAATAAATGTTCAAGCCCCAAAACATGTGCAACCCAAAAGATGCTTAGTTTTTAAAAGTATGAAGGTCTAATATGCATGCATGATTATCATAATCCATAGTGGTGCATCCTAGCTCGTGACAGACAATCCAGTTTAGCGACCTGAGAAATAACATGCTAAAGTGTCAACACAAAGGTAGGTGAGTTCACAGGTTTAATCAGTTCAGTAACATTTCTTTTTCAGTTTCTCCTTAATTCCGGTTCTGGCCTCCTGGAATACATAAAAGAAATATGATCCAGTATGTTATCGATTGGAAATCTGTCCCAATGGTTTGTGTGTTGCAATTTGAGCGACATGTCGCGGGTTCGAAACCCGCCTACATGTTTTTTTTTCCTGTTTTTGCTGTAATCAAAATTCTGGCCACAGTCATTAGAACAAAATGCCTACAACCAAGATCTGATCACGATTGGGATCCTGGCCGGATGGTTAAAGTCGCGACTGTTGGTTCGGGAGGTCACGGGTTCGAACCCAGTGACCTCCATAGTTTTTATTTTGTTGTTTTTGTATTGTTTTGAGCATTTGGTCACTAGATTTTGTATCAAAATTGTCCCTTGTCGTATCTAAAAACCATAAAATTATATTTATGATCATAAAGCCTCGTAAACCATGTTTTGGAGTGCCAAATATGTTTAACTTGTCAATTTAAATTAAAAATATAGTTTTTAACATCTATGTATATATATATTGATATAAAACTTTGGGTTTATCTAAAAAGGAGAAATATATATATACATAACGTTGGCTTGAAACGAAGTAATCTTTTATATAAACATTAGAATGTTTTAGGAAACTATTAAAAAGCGTCGTTTTGACTAGAAACACGGAATACTCGATTTTGGATTATGATTCACCATAAATTGTTGGTTCTTTTCAAAATAAATAATTAAATCATTGGATTTTTATAACTTGTTGAAACTTTATTGTTAACGTCACTTGCACATTTAGTTAAATATATTATATATATATATATGTATATATATATATATATATATAGGGAGAGGATCATTTGAGAACCAATTGGGTTTGAGAACTTTTGAGAACTATTCTGAGCCACAAGTTATATATAAGGAAATCCCCCCCCCCCCCATGAATTTGAATGCTTCCCCCTGAAAATTAGTGGCTCAGAATGGTTCTCAAAAGTTCTCAAAGAAAAAAAGTTCTCATTTGAACCTAACCCTATATATATATATATATATATATATATATATATATATATATTTTCTTTAAATCCTTAAACTTAGAAAATATATATTAATTATATATATTGTATTTTCTCGCATTATTTCGATAATCGCTCGGATTTGGCACACGTGCCATCCTCGACTCATTCCGAACTTCACGATCCTCGTTTTTATCGTTTACGTTAGACTTGATAGATTATAGAACAACAAACTTATACATTTATGCTCGTTAGGTGATTGATTGCTTGCACAAGACTCGTTCTTGCTACTTGAATTAACTGTTTATTTGGAAACTTTGCTGAGCAACCTAAGGTGAGTTTAACGGCCCCATTTTACTGTTTTAAATCCTGTTGGGGGAGATTAACATGCATGATTTACACAACTGAGATGATTAGACTTTTATATATCACTTGAAGTACTTGTAGCACACTGATACAACAAAGTCCTTCCTATGGTACCGTTAGTATTAATGACGATAGCGGGAAATATATTGTAGTACTACTGGGTCTGACAAACCCCACCCGGGTCAGTCGCGCTGACACGATTGGATATCGAACGGGTGTTATATTCGTCCTAAACACAACAAGGCAAACTATAAACAACTGTTAGCTTCGGTGACCATCAACGTGCGAAGTTTCATGTATATAGCCTAGCTAGCTATTTGATATATATTAGTGATTATTCTCTTACTACTTGACGTTATTGAACGGTCAATTTAAACTGAACTTAAAATGTTACTGAACTGATTAAACCTGTGAACTCACCAACCTTTGTGTTGACACTTTAGCATGTTATTTCTCAGGTCGCTAAACTGGATTGTCTGTCACGAGCTAGGATGCACCACTATGGATTATGATAATCATGCATGCATATTAGACCTTCATACTTTTAAAAACTAAGCATATTTTGGGTTGCGCATGTTTTGGCGCTTGAACATTTATTACAACTTTTGTCGATTACGCTTCCGAATTTCAAAACGCATTTACTTTGGTTTTACTTTTACATTGCATATAGACTGTTCGTATGGCTAATGTGTTTGATCCTGGTTTGTCACGCTCCCTGCGGTGCGTTGTCGCGCGTGGGATTTTTGGGGGTGTGACAAAGTGGGTCAACCGAGGCCCACCACTCGGAATTTGGATACCCTAAAAAATCCCCATATCCGCCGCTCGCACCATCATCCAATTTAGCGCCTCCATCACGACGACAAAAAGATAAGGAGATAACGGGTTACCTTGACGGACCCCACGGAAGCATTGAAAATCACCCGTAGGAGACCCGTTAATAATAACCGAAGCCCAATCCGACGATAAAATTCCTTTAACCCACAATCTCCATTTATCCTGAAAGTTCATTTGAGCCAAGATCGAGTCAATGAACTTCCAATCAATCGAATCATAAGCCTTTCGAAAGTCAATTTTAAAGAACATACATTGAGCATTGTTGTGTTTAAGCCAAGACACAACTTCATTAACTATTAACGGGCCGTCAACGATATTCCTCCCCGCCACAAACCCCATTTGAGTCTCCGAAATAACCGAATCCAAAACGCCCCTCACTCTTCTAGCCAACACCTTTGAGATAACTTTGGAAATACAACCGATCAAACTAATCGGTCGATACTCTCCTAAGTTTTGAGCATCAAGGGCCTTGGGGATAAGATGAATAAAAGACGAACCACATCCTTTCGAAATCCGACCGGATTGATGAAATTCCTGCATAACTAAAAAGAAGTCGTCTTCCAAATTATCCCAAAAGAATTTTAGGAAATCAAAATTAAAGCCGTCCGGACCCGGCGATTTGTCACCGTCACAATCCCACACCGCCTCCTTTATTTCCGATTTAGTGAAAGATCTCACCAAATGCATCCCTTGATCCACAGTCAAAGACTTAATCCCATCACAGACAAGCGATGGTCTCCCTCCAAAGTTATTTTCAAAACATTCTTTGAAAAAATTCATTGCCATGTTTTTTATTTCGTCAGGTGCATCCACCCAACAATCTCCATCCATAAATCCATGAATTCTATTATTTGAAAAATTAGCAATGATATACCCATGGAAGTATGCCGAGTTATCGTCACCCTCGCAAGCCCATTTCACCCGAGCTTTCTGCTTGAGATCCGAGTGTTCCAATCTCTTTAATTCCGCCAACCGACTTTTTTTTTCCACCCAAACCTCTAAATCTCTTCCTTGAATTCTTGACACTTCACTCTGACCATCCATTTGAACACAAAAACTCTCCAGATCCTTAGCCTCTCTATCCCTTTCTCCCCTTCTTCTAGCCATCCACTCCTTGATTAAAACCTTCACCCCCCTTAACTTTTCCAATAACGCCATGTCCACTGGTCTATGCCCAACGATAGGAGTGTTCAATTTTTGTCTAATTAAAGCCACCACACTCTCTTCTTTCAGCAACAAAGAATAGAACCAAAACGGGATCGGACCAAAATCTTTTAACGAGACGCTCAGGATAAGGAGACTGTGGTCGGACCACAAGCTGAGCAACGCTTTGAGGCAGGCGTGCGGCCACTTATGGAAAAAGTCTTCAGACACAAGCATGTGATCCAATTTACTGAACTTCTGTCCATTACCATACGAATATGTGAACCGATACCCTCCCATACGGTATTCTTGCAAATTCCCATCATAAATAAAATCGTTGAAGGCATCGGCACCCCTATGATTAAACTCCGAATGCCTCCTCTCCTCAGGATAACGAACTTCATTAAAATCACCAAGTAGAATCCACATACCCGACCGATTCGCCATAATCTCAAGAATACCTCTCCACAAAGCCCTCTTACTTCCCAAGTCTTGAGGGGCGTAAACATTCATCACATTAAGATCCCCTTGGCCTCCAATCAGGGTCCCTGAAATCAAAATATAATTGATATTTTTAACACAACTAACCATCTTAAAAACCGCTGGGTTCCACAAGCAAAGCAGACCACCCGAGTTTCCCTGGGCCTCCACCACTTTTGTTTGGACAATCGAGTTGCCCCATAGCGCACGAATCGGGATTTCATTAGCATTGGTCGCTTTCGTCTCTTGGATACAAACAAACTGCACTTTATTCTCCATTTTCAATCGATGGATCCAATCAATCTGCTTCGGATCCTTTAACCCCCAAATATTGCAGGATAAAAATTCCATGAATCTCCAATGATTTCTCCTTCCTCCTCCACAACCTTAACTACCTGTTCATGAAAATTGCATAGATCTACCCCAATCATTCCTCCAATTTGAATGGTGTTATTAACTTCCGTTTCCATCGCATCGCCTCCCGAACCCCCACCCGTCTCCGGCGCTCGATTATTCTCCTCCGGAAAGGTTGATGGCACCTCCACCTGCCCCTCAATCGGCCCACCGGAACCCGCTAGAGATACAAGACTTTCTAAATCACCGGAACATCGTTCCACCACCATCGGTATCTTTTTATCACTTGAGCTCCGCCTAGTAGATCTGAAAGTACGTCCAAGTTTTCTAACTCTAACCCCAAGTAATGGGCTAGTAGATTTTGACCTGGCCCTTTTCTTAAATCTTTCTCCATTACACCTTGGGCCCACTTCTGCCCCAGTCCCATTTGTAGCTTTAACACCAGACCCACCAGAATCGGACCCTCTTGACCCGCTAATTCCTACTCCAGATGTCACACCCCCAATTAACCACTAACGGAATTTATACCGTTAAGGGATGCGAGCAAACCAGGACCACAACCATTAGTTACAAATACTAAACGAATCAGAGTAAAGTCCAAACATTCATCATAAACAGTTTAAAAGTTTGCAGCGGAAAAGAAAACATGAGTATCTTAGCACTAACCACGTGCTTAAATTTCAAAACATAATTTGTTGTTCAATTCCCAAATTTAAGTTCAAAATGAAATAAGTAACTTCGGGTGCCATGCCAACCTCCGGTGGATACTCCTCAGCGATCTGCAAAAGTGAAAACCACACAAGTGTCAACCTAACGGTTGGTGAGTTCACAGTGGGCATGTCATGCAGCGGCCCAGTCTCATAAGCGTATGTATCAACATATAATTAGGTAATAGTTTTGCAAAACAATGCCAAGTGCTGAATTATCGAATGTGCACTAGTTAAGTAAAGATTAAAGCGGTCAACCGATATCGCGGGTAGCTAATCCGGTTTCCATGCACTAAGGAAGTTCGTACCAAAGCTGACGTAACAGAGTTTGGCATTTGCCGATGGTTTGTGCCTCCAGTTGTGTTCCTCATGGGACCCACAACTAAAATAGGCTGATATTGATCTCCGTTCGGCCTCCAACCGGTTGGCTACACATTTGTGTACCGCGGAGCAGGGTTTGTCAAACCCTCAGTAGATCTACCCAACATCCCCTCGCTTTGTAAATTAATGGTACTAAATTGTTGAGGACTTTTAAGTTTTAAGGCATCCTTAGAAATCATGTGATATCATTTGGTTTAGACTTTAACCTACACTAGTCATATTAAAAACCGTTCATTCTGGATTTCATTTGAAATCCTAAAAAGAGTTTAAGTGTCAAAATGGTTGTCCCGGATTTCATTTGAAACCCCAAGGATGGACAGTTGCAAGTGCTTTCCATAGAACACTCCAACTTCCATAACAGATATTCCATTTGGCAATATCTCAAGATGTCAGCGTTGTTTTCCGTTAAGTAAATTCGTTGTGACCCAAACGGGCTCACAATTAAAGGGCTAGTGAAACTCACCTTAGGTTGCTTAGCTTACACTTCAAATAATCCAATTATGATTGCTAACGAAGACCTAATAATCACATTGAGGTCTTAGGTGTTAGGTTGTGTCTAAACTTTAACTACGTCACTATGGCCCATAACATAGCACGTTGAAACTACGACTCGACACACCGACACACGACACCGATGGTTGATCATAAACGAGGGTTCACATTACTCAGAAATCAAAGCATGTATCATTATTGCATAATCATGTAAGTCATGGCATAACATTCAAATAAGTTGCACAAGTTTGGGTTTAGGTCTGGCACAGTTTCGCTACACAGTTTCGCTATGTGCACGGGCAGCACTTTCGCTAGGGTATACCCGATGACACAGTTTCGCTGGCTAGATTCGCCCGAAACTGGTTTGAACTTTCGTTCATATAAGGCACAGTTTCGCTAGATAGTTTCGTTCGAAACTGATGGCACAGTTTCGCTATCTAGTTTCGCTCGGAACTGATTTGAACGATCGTTCAGGAGTCTATGGTTGTTTCGCTCGGTAGTTTCGTTCGAGCAACACACTTAGTTTCACAGGCGACACTATAGTTTCGCTGGATGAAGATTGAAACAGTTTGCGAAACTACAGTTTCGCCTAACGAATCTGTCAGTTTCGCTAGTCGCAGAAAACTCGCAAATTTGACAAAAAATCATTCTAACAGCTTCCATACTTCATATAATTCAGTATCTAGCATGCATAAACATTTACCAACATCAAACAAGCAAATTTAACACCTTAAACATGGATTTTCATCATCAAATCTCCAAGAACACTTTTAAGCATAAAATAAACTAACTAGCATGAATCTTCATTATTGCATGATTTTACACGTAAAGTTTCAGTCTTTATGCTAGATCTAACATTCCTAAGCATCATATCAGAAGATCAAACGATTTCATGAAGATCTAAGCATGCTTTTTAAGAAAACACATAGAAAATGCAAGAAAGATGGTTTTGGGGACTCACGGTTTGATCTAGGATCCGAATGGGTGAGTTCACCAGCTGAGATGACGGTGGCTCGTGGTCATTCTTGAGTGACCAGAAATGGTTCACGAGAGGGAGAGGATGGAGAGTGTGTGTGTGTGTGTTTTATGTGATGGAGCATGCAAATGAGGATTTAGGGTTTTTATTTCCCTTAAATACTAAGCTCCCCTTTGGGCTTATCATTGGGATTTGGGCCCCAATGATCAACAAGTGATTAGCCCATGATTAACATGAATGCATACATTCTAATTACTCGATTTATCACATAAATATACAATTAAATAATTTGTCATGCTAATAATAATAAATACGTAAATACACAAAATTAAGCAATTTGTCACATAATTCAACAAGTAACAAATAGTCATGCTTTTGATAATAATCATGCATTTAAATCACGTTGCACATAATCCCACATAGTGGTAATAAATAAATGAATGAATAAACACCTATGGACGGGTTTGGTGATCAACCAAAGGTCGTGGACGTATTCGGCCTAGTTAAGCATTAGTTACTAAGTTAATACTTATAACGTAACTAACGGAGGTTGTCTAACGGAAATTAACCTTGGAATTCTCGGATGTCACATCATCCCCTTGTAATTGGAATTTTCGTCCCGAAAATTATTCTTGCGTTGTAGCGTTCGCAGTCTCGGCTGTCGTTGTTGCTGTAGTTGCTAGGGAAAGAAAGCAAAAGTTTTAGGGTCGCCACATCCTCCTCCTGTTAAAGGAATTTTGGTCCCCAAAATTAAATCATAACTTGAGTTTCCGTGGACGTTTGCCCGAACAAATGAGGATACTTTTTCTTCATCTGATCCTCTCGTTCCCAAGTATATTCAGGTCCACGCCTTGAGTTCCATCGAACCTTGACGATCTGAATCTTGCTACGTTTAAGGGCTTTCTCTTCGCGTCCCATGATTTCTACTGGTTGCTCAATAAATCTCAGATGTTCGTCAATTTCCAATTCCTCCAAGGGAATTATTTCAGTCTCATCAGCCAGACATTTCTTCAGATTCGAGACGTGAAACACGTTGTGGACTCCATCGAGTTTGGCAGGGAGTTGTAATCGGTAGGCCACCTGTTGGGAATTCCCGAGACCGACGAGTTCGAGATTTGGTTAGATGAAACTCAACGTACCACTTACCGTTTGACCGTTTGCACAACATGCGGTGAAGTTTATGACTCGAAGACTCTCACTAACCGAAGACTTGGCATTAGTGATTTTATTATTTATTGTTGTATTATTTATGTCACTAGTCACTAGTATTTACTAGTTTGCCATTGTCTAGTTAGAATATATAGTTTGGTCTTTCATTTGTGAAAGACATGAGTGTATGTTTGAGAGAGAGCTTAGAGCATGATACTTTGAAGTTGTGTGTGGTTCATGAACACTTGTTCATGAACCTAGCATGAGTGGTGTAGGTAAACTTGTAATCGTTCAACTTCATCAATGATTATTTCTACATTATCTCGTTTATCACTACTTCTATTTTATCCTCATCATCATCATCACATCTCACAACACCATTGTTGAAGATCCGGTTCATTATGTTCTTCTTGGTGTTCATATTTGTTCTACAAAGACGAAGCTCACAAAGTCTCCGATCCGCTTCCGCTGTGCCATCGGGGTTTGGCTTGGCTCACCGACCCCGGTTTCTACAATTGGTATCAGAGCCATGGTCGAAGAAAATGCAACAAATCGGTTGGTTTCTTCAACTTTGTGTTACCTTGCTTGTTTTTGTAACAAATGAGATGTCTTATCTTTGTGTTCTTGAAAGGTTTTTGAAGTCCCCTCCCAAGCTTGTTCAAAACCTCATATTCTCTGCTATGTGGTTTATGTGTTTAGATATTTTAAACACAAATGGGTTAATGATTTCAACTAAATGACTTTTTAGGATATCTATTATCTCGAAGTCATAAATTTGTATGGTTCATAATTATTACTTTCTTTTGTATTTTTGAAAGCTTCGCACAAATGACAAGAGTTGTTCACTCCTGTCCTCTTTGACTTTCTTTTATACAAATTGATGTAACATGAGGGAGAATAGTGTCCTTTTTCTCTGTATTTGTTACTTTTGAACCCACAAATCATGCTTACCCATTCCCACCCTACTAACCTAATACCATCACTTTTGAATCACTCTCTCTCCATCGTACACTCTCTGTTCACCCATACCTTCACACTCTCTCTCATCTCACCTCATACAAACCTACTCTTTCTCTCTCTTCGAAAATATTTGAGAGTAAGACACAACAAAGAGAGTTGCAGGTATTAGTAGAAGCTTCATGATTAGGTTATCCACATGAAGGAGGTTACTGTTTAGAGATGATGTTTGAACTCAGAATTTATGATCACGTGACTGTTGTTCGATCGAATACTGGTTTCTGTTGTTCTGGGTTGACATTCATGAAGGTGACGATGACCATGCTTCATCGATCTGGGTTAGTAAAATGACGAGGGTGACGGTGCTTTGAGGTTGACGTGATCTGGGTTTCATGCAAAAGTGAGTTCAAGCTCTAGGTTTACGTGGTGTCGTTGGTTCTCAACTTGTTCGATGGTCACAGGCTCGCATCTGGATTGTAATTGTGTTCATGGCTGGTTTATTGGATAAAGACGATGATGGGTTAACGTGAGGTAGACGATGATGGTGACAAGTCGATGTTTGGGGTACTATTCTGAAAAGTTAAAAGACAAAAGGTTTCTGACAAGAGAAAAGATAAACCCTACTATGCATTATCCTGTCTCCATCAATCCTAATCACCACTTTTTCTCTCTCTTCGTGAAGAAATTACTTCCGAGAGAAACCTCTTCATCCGAAAGAAGCTATCGTCGGCTAAAGTCTCAACCGAAAGAACATTACTTTCGAAAGAAGTCCGAGTTTCGTGAGAACTCGAAGTTCCGAGGGAACTTCAAAAGTTCAAAGAGAACGTCACCAGTCCGAGAAAACCGAAGTTCCGGAGTAACGGAAATTGTTCCGGAGTAACTCGTTTTCTCCGAAAGAACTCACACCGACTTAACTGTCGAAGTTCCGGAGTAACCACTTGTTCTGGAGTAAAAACAGAGTTCCGAGGGAACTCCGTCGTTCCGGAGTAAACTAAAAACCTCCGGAGGAACTCCTTGGTCGCCATCTTGTTCCGGAGTAAACTGGTCTTCCGAGGGAAAGGGACTTGTTCCGGAGTAACCTATTATTCCGAAGGAACTCAAAAGTTCCGGAGTAACCGGTGAGTTCCGGAGGAACACCCTTGGTCGCCGATTCTTGCCTCTGTTCAACCTTTCTGGCCGGTGTTTGCTCTAGGTTGCCGGAGATGCTTCTGTTTGCTCCTAAGGTCGCCGGAAAATTGGCTCATATGGTCGGAATCTCTTCAGCCGTCAATGGCTGCTACTGCTGCTGCCTCTGTGTTGCGATAAGGGCACAAAATAGAATATCTATTTTATGTGGTAGGTCAAGAGAAATCGAATTGGGCCTATTTAATTCTTCTGCTGGGCTGGTTCATTAGAAATTCAACATGGGTCTGGATATCTCTTCTGCTGGGCTGGTGCTTTATTTAAATCAGATTGGGTCAGATCAGATCTCAAGACAGAAGTGGGCTAGAGCAGAAAATTAACAGGAACTACTGTTTTATTGCAGAAAATTACTACAAGTCTAACGGGGTGTAAGCCGTTAACTCCACTGCAACAAATTGGTGTACAACTAAGGTACACTTGTAGAATCAAACTTAATTTTCTTTTTGATACTTGCTTCGTTATAAGCAGACGTGTTTAGAAGCCGGCTCAAAATTGAAGAAAATGTGCAAGTTTGGAAAGTTTTTCTACATTGAAGATTTTGTTTGCGATTGTTGGATTAAGTTCTAATTCTCGAAGAGTCCTTGAGCCGTCATTGATATGGTAAAAACAAAGGCAAAGTTGGAACCAATGACTTGTTGAGGTAATTTATTTGAAGTGGTACTATCTTTGAAGTGAAGCATCGGTTTGGTATTCTTGGCAAGTATTTTCAAGACGGTTGAATTATGGGATTAATTCTCTAATTTTTCTTTGATCCTTTATCTTGTTTACCTTTAACTACACTGAGGATGATGGTGGCATCCTTAAACATAGTGTGCATGTTATAAGTGGTAAACACCCTATAGTGCCTCGCGGAAAAGGCCGGAAGAATCAAAACTCTTCATCGTAGGGGGAGCTTCACAAAGGGGAGAAGAAAAGTGAAAGATTTGAAATCGTTTGAAGATTGTTTTAAAGTCATGTTGCTAGAATACAAGGGAACCGATTGTCACAAGAGTTGAGTTATTTATCCGTTTGTTCATCTACCAAATAGGGGGAGATTGTTGGGAATTCCCGAGACCGACGAGTTCGAGATTTGGTTAGATGAAACTCAACGTACCACTTACCGTTTGACCGTTTGCACAACATGCGGTGAAGTTTATGACTCGAAGACTCTCACTAACCGAAGACTTGGCATTAGTGATTTTATTATTTATTGTTGTATTATTTATGTCACTAGTCACTAGTATTTACTAGTTTGCCATTGTCTAGTTAGAATATATAGTTTGGTCTTTCATTTGTGAAAGACATGAGTGTATGTTTGAGAGAGAGCTTAGAGCATGATACTTTGAAGTTGTGTGTGGTTCATGAACACTTGTTCATGAACCTAGCATGAGTGGTGTAGGTAAACTTGTAATCGTTCAACTTCATCAATGATTATTTCTACATTATCTCGTTTATCACTACTTCTATTTTATCCTCATCATCATCATCACATCTCACAACACCATTGTTGAAGATCCGGTTCATTATGTTCTTCTTGGTGTTCATATTTGTTCTACAAAGACGAAGCTCACAAAGTCTCCGATCCGCTTCCGCTGTGCCATCGGGGTTTGGCTTGGCTCACCGACCCCGGTTTCTACACCACCGGGCCTACTTCCCCAATGATTTCAAATGGACTGATATAGCGAGGATTTAGCTTTCCACGCTTTCCAAAGCGTATCACTCCTTTACAGGGAGATACCTTCAATAGTACCTTGTCGCCTACCTCAAACTTCAAAGGTTTACGGCGTTTGTCGGCATAGCTCTTTTGTCTGTCACGTGCTGCGGCTATCCGATTTCTGATTTGAATAATTCGTTCAGTTGTATCATGAATGATTTCCGTTCCAGTGAGTCCTTTCTCACCCGTTTCGGCCCAACACACGGGCGATCTACATTTTCTGCCATAAAGAGCTTCAAAAGGTGCTGCACCGATGCTTGTATGATGACTGTTGTTGTAGGAGAACTCCACCAACGGAAGGTGAGCCTCCCAGTCTTTACCGAAGTCGAGAACGCAAGCTCGGAGCATGTCTTCCAAAGTCTGAATAGTTCGTTCTGTCTGACTATCGGTCTGCGGGTGATAAGTTGTACTCATATCCAGTCTGGTCCCCAGTGCGTCTTGCATAGATTGCCACAGTCGGGAAGTAAATCGAGGATCTCGGTCGGAGATAATGGTTTTAGGCACCCCATGAAGTGCCACAATTCGGTCAAGATACAGCTTCGTTAACTTATCCATATTGTCACTTTCCCTCATTGGAATAAAGTGTGCAGATTTGGTTAGTCGATCAATGATAACCCAAATCGCATCCGGTCGATTCGATCGATGAGGTAGTCCCGTTACGAAATCCATGGAGATATTCTCCCATTTCCATTCCGGGATCTTTGGTTGCTGCAATAATCCAGAAGGCTTTTGGTACTCGATCCTAACTCTTGAGCATGTTAAACATTTAGCCACGTATCGCGCAATGTCGGCTTTCATATTCGGCCACCAATACAAGTTCTTCAAATCTTGGTACATTTTGTCCGATCCAGGGTGCACCGAATACCTTGACTTGTGATCCTCGTCCATCACGAGCTCACGGAGATTCCCAAGTAAAGGAATCCAAATTCTGTCATTGTAATATCTGAGTCCGTCGGACTTAATTTCAGAGTTACCATCCACCCCTCGCAGTGCTTCAGCTGCGAAGTTTTCTTCTTTTAAAGCTTCTTGTTAGGCATCTCGAATTCGATCCGGCAGTCCCGTGTGAATGGTAAGTTGCAGCGCTTGTACCCGTCGAGGCTTTTCATACTCTTTTCGGCTTAAGGCATCAGCCACAACATTGGCTTTTCCCGGGTGATACTTAATTGCTAAGTCATAATCATTTAGTAGCTCGACCCACCTTCGTTGTCGCATGTTGAGGTCCTTTTGTTCAAAAATGTGTTGTAAGCTTTTGTGGTCGGTAAATATCGTGCACTTTTTTCCGTAGAGGTAATGTCTCCAAATCTTGAGTGCAAATACAACGGCTCCTAATTCCAAATCATGTGTTGTATAATTCTTCTCAGTAACCTTCAGTTGCCTGGACCCGTAGGCAATTACTTTGTCTCGTTGCATCAACACGCAACCGAGTCCTTGAATGGATGCATCGCAGTAAACCACGAAGTCGTCTACCCCTTCGGGTAACGAGAGAATCGGAGCTGAACATAACATGTCCTTAAGAGTTTGAAACGCGTGTTCTTCTTTTTCACCCCATCTATATTGCACTCCTTTGTGCGTTAAAGCTGTTAAGGGTTGAGCCAATTGCGAGAAACCCTTGATGAATCTTCGGTAATATCCGGCAAGTCCCAAAAACTGTCGGATTTCGGTCGGCGCTCTCGGAGTAGACCAATTCTTGATAGCTTCCACTTTAGCTGGTTCGACATGAATTCCATTCTGATTAATAATGTGTCCAAGAAACTGGACTTCGCGAATCCAAAAGTCGCATTTTGAAAACTTAGCGTAAAGCTGTTCCTTGCGGAGTAATTCCAAGATAAGTCGTAGGTGACTCTCGTGTTCTTCCTTTGTCTTGGAGTAGATTAAAATATCGTCAATGAAAACTATCACAAACTGATCGAGGTACGGCTTGCACACCCGATTCATTAGATCCATAAACACAGCAGGCGCATTAGTTAGCCCAAACGGCATAACTAAAAACTCGTAATGACCATACCGAGTTCTGAAAGCAGTCTTGGGAATGTACTCATCACGAACACGAAGTTGGTGATATCCAGACCGTAGATCAATCTTTGAAAAGTAGCTCGAACCTTGCAGTTGGTCGAAAAGATCGTCGATTCGAGGAAGTGGATACCGATTCTTGATCGTAACCTTGTTAAGCTCTCGGTAGTCAATACACATTCGGAACGTTCCATCTTTCTTCTTAACAAACAATACCGATGCTCCCCATGGAGACGAACTTGGACGAATAAATCCTTTGTCGAGTAACTCTTGAAGTTGTGCGGAGAGTTCGTTGAGTTCGCTTACCGCCAAACGGTAAGGTGCGCGTGCAATCGGAGCCGCTCCGGGAGCTAAGTCAATTCCAAACTCGACTTGTCGAAATGGAGGCAAACCAGGCAAGTCATCAGGAAATACATCTTGGAAGTCGCGGACTATCGGGTAGTCGTTGATTCTGCGCTCGGGAAGTGTCGTGTCGGTGACGTTTGCAAGGATCGCGATGTGTCCTTTACGAAGGCACTTTTGAGCTTTAAGGAACGAAATAATACCGGTGACTGTTCCACCTTTTTCACCTTGAACTGTTAATACTTCACCTTCTTTGAGTGGGATACGAATCACTTTTTCTTGACATATAATTTCAGCTCGGTTTTCAGATAACCAATCCATTCCTACTATGACATCAAAACTACCAATCGGGAAAGGCATAAGATCGATTCCTAACGTATGGCCAGCTAGTTCTAACTTACAGTCCTTAACTATCTGAGTTGTATCATGAAGTTTACCATTCGCTAATTCTACCACATATTTAGCATTTAAGTCAATCGGTTTAGCATTAATTAGCCTAGCAAACTTAGTGGAAATAAAACTTCTTTCAGCACCAGAATCAAACAACACAGTAGCAAAGTAACCATTAAGCATGAATTTACCGTTAATCACGTTGGTGTCGTTGCGAGCTTCTCCTTGACCCATAACGAAAGCACGACCTCTACCATTCCCACCATTACCGTTCCCACCATTACCATTCCCACCGTTACCATTTCCGTTGCCCGGGTTTCCGCCGTTGCCATTGTTACCATTCCCTTGTCTGCACAGTTGCGGGCAATCTTTCCTCATGTGGCCTTGCGCACCACATTCATAACAGCCACGGGCTCCACCATTTTTGTTGTTCTGATTGTTTCCTTGCCCGTTGCGGTTGTTTCCATTTCCCCTGTTGTTGTTATTGCCACTTTGGTTCTGACCGTTGTTGTTTAACCTTTGTAAGTTGGTCCAGCAGTTGTTGGCCTCATGCCCCGGTTTCCCACATCTTCCACACTCCAGACCTTTGCTACACATACCATTGTGGTGTTTCCCGCACTTGTTACAAAACGGGGCTTTACCCTTGTAGTTTCCATTCCCTCCTTGGCGGTTGTTACTTCCACTGTTGCTGCCAATGCTGAAATTGGACCTTGTGTTGTCAGGTCGCTTGTTCTGATATTGGGAGTTAGAGGATCTCCCAGATTGATTTCCAACAGTTTGGTTGTTCACAGATGTTGCTGGAGCTTCTTCTTCAGTCTTACGCTTGCCACTTAAGGCAGTCTTCACAGTGGTCTTTGCGGGCAGAGTACCCCTCTCGATTTCCTGATCGGTTAACTTATGAACCAAACGGATGGCTTGCTGCACGGTTGTTGGGTTGCTAGCTGTCACCAAGCTCTTGATTTGGGGTGCGAGACCCTCCAGATAACGCTCAACGCGTTTAAATTCAGCATCAACCATTGTTGGGCATAGTACCGCGTACCCGTGGTAACGCGCAGTGTATTCCTCAACTTCCGACCCAGACATCTTGGAGTTCAAAAATTCTCCTTCCAGCTTCTTAACTTGATCTCGAGGGCAATACTCTTCCATAACCAGTTCTTTAAACGCTTCCCATTCCATGTCATTAGCCGCATCTAACCCAATCATCTGGATTTCGGCATTCCACCAGGAGAGAGCAGCTCCCTCGAAGATACCAGTCGCATATTTCACTTTGTTCTCAGCAGGGCAGTTGCACATAGAGAAGACCTTCTCAGACTTCTCGATCCACCTGAGGAGTCCTACCGCTCCTTCCTCGCCGGAAAACGTCATCGGCTTGCAGTCCATGAAGGACTTAAACGTGCAGTGATGGAGGTTTTCTGATGCATAAATAGTTCGGGTTTTAAGTTTAAACTAGTCAAAATATAATCGCTTTGTGCCTTAACCGGCATAATAATTACCCTGCGCGGCGAATGCAGCTTGGGCGGCTGCCACCGCGGCTTGCACGTGTTCGTTTATCATAGCTTGCAGTTGTGCAAGCGTCAGGTTAATGTTGTTCCTTCCGTGTCCTCTTCCAGGCATTTTCTGGACAGTTAAAGTACCAGTGTTCAATCACAGTTATACTCTATACATATCCCATAATATGTATATTAACAATTTCCCGTTATCCCACTATTAGTCCAGAAAACTTTTCGTGCACAATTGAGACGTCGTCGGAGAACGTCGCAAGTCGTAAGTACTATCGTCGAAAGTCGGCTTTCCCATAAAAGTCACCGTCGGCGTAGTTATCGTAGTAGAAATCAGGGCGTAGCGTGTAGCATCGTTTCGTTGTCTCTTTCCCCCGGAATAGTGTGCGTATTAGCGTTCGCATTTCGTATTCGTATGTGAAATTTTCCTAAGGTTTTTCCGTTAGACTACTTAGACACGGTCTACACATATATTTATATATATATATATATACATATGAAGTATTTACTTACACAGCAGAGCGAGTATCCCAGGTTGGCACGTAAAAATTTTGTTCTGGGAGTTTGTTTGTTTGTTTGTAACTAAGGTTTCAAGTTGCAGTTTCCAAATCGTTTTTCAAAAAGGATTCCAGTTCTCTGCAACTTATGGCTCTGATACCAATCTGTCACACCCCCAATTAACCACTAACGGAGTTTATACCGTTAAGGGGTGCGAGCAAACCAGGACCACTAGTTACAAATACTAAACGAATCAGAGTAAAGTCCAAACATTCATCATAAACAGTTTAAAAGTTTGCAGCGGAAAAGAAAACATGAGTATCTTAGCACTAACCACGTGCTTAAATTTCAAAACATAATTTGTTGTTCAATCCCCAAATTTAAGTTCAAAATGAAATAAGTAACTTCGGGTGCCATGCCAACCTCCGGTGGATACTCCTCAGCGATCTGCAAAAGTGAAAACCACACAAGTGTCAACCTAACGGTTGGTGAGTTCACAGTGGGCATGCCATGCAGCGGCCCGGTCTCATAAGCGTATGTATCAACATATAAATAGGTAATAGTTTTGCAAACAATGCCAAGTGCTGAATTATCGAATATGTACTAGTTAAGTAAAGATTAAAGCGGTCAACCGATATCGCGGGTAGCTAATCCGGTTTCCATGCACTAAGGAAGTTCGTACCAAAGCTGACGTAACAGAGTTCGGCATTTGCCGATGGTTTGTGCCTCCAGTTGTGTTCCTCATGGGACCCACAACTAAAATAGGCTGATATTGATCTCCGTTCGGCCTCCAACCGGTTGGCTACACATTTGTGTACCGCGGAGCAGGGTTTGTCAAACCCTCAGTAGATCTACCCAACATCACCTCGCTTTGTAAATTAATGGTACTAAATTGTTGAGGACTTTTAAGTTTTAAGGCATCCTTAGAAATCATGTGATATCATTTGGTTTAGACTTTAACCTACACTAGTCATATTAAAAACCGTTCATTCTGGATTTCATTTGAAATCCTAAAAAGAGTTTAAGTGTCAAAATGGTTGTCCCGGATTTCATTTAAAACCCCAAGGATGGATAGTTGCAAGTGCTTTCCATAGAACACTCCAACTTCCATAACAGATATTCCATTTGGCAATATCTCAAGATGTCAGCGTTGTTTTCCGTTAAGTAAATTCGTTGTGACCCAAACGGGCTCACAATTAAAGGGCTAGTGAAACTGACCTTAGGTTGCTCAGCTTACACTTCAAATAATCCAATTATGATTGCTAACGAAGACCTAATAATCACATTGATGTCTTAGGTGTTAGGTTGTGTCTAAACTTTAACTACGTCACTATGGCCCATAACATAGCACGTTGAAACTACGACTCGACACACCGACACACGACACCGATGGTTGATCATAAACGAGGGTTCACATTACTCAGAAATCAAAGCATGTTTCATTATTGCATAATCATGTAAGTCATGGCATAACATTCAAATAAGTTGCACAAGTTTGGGTTTAGGTCTGGCACAGTTTCGCTACACAGTTTCGCTATGTGCACGGGCAGCACTTTCGCTAGGGTATACCCGATGACACAGTTTTGCTGGCTAGATTCGCCCGAAACTGGTTTGAACTTTCGTTCATATAAGGCACAGTTTCGCTAGATAGTTTCGTTCGAAACTGATGGCACAGTTTCGCTATCTAGTTTCGCTCGGAACTGATTTGAACTTTCGTTCAGGAGTCTATGGTTGTTTCGCTCGGTAGTTTCGTTCGAGCAACACACTTAGTTTCACAGGCGACACTATAGTTTCACTGTATAGTGTCGCTGGATGAAGATTCAAATAGTTTGCGAAACTACAGTTTCGCCTAACGAATCTGTCAGTTTCGCTAGTCGCAGAAAACTCGCAAATTTGACAAAAAATCATTCTAACAGCTTCCATACTTCATATAATTCAGTATCTAGCATGCATAAACATTTACCAACATCAAACATTCAAATCTAACACCTTAAACATGGATTTTCATCATCAAATCTCCAAGAACACTTTTAAGCATAAAATGACCTAACTAACATGAATCTTCATTATGACATGATTTTACACGTAAAGTTTCAGTCTTTATGCTAGATCTAACATTCCTAAGCATCATATCAGAAGATCAAACGATTTCATGAAGATCTAAGCATGCTTTTTAAGAAAACACATAGAAAATGCAAGAAAGATGGTTTTGGAGACTCACGGTTTGATCTAGGATCCGAATGGGTGAGTTCACCAGCTGAGATGATGGTGGCTCGTGGTGATTCTTGGCTGACCAGAAATGGTTCACGAGAGGGAGATGATGGAGAGTGTGTGTGTGTGTTTTATGTGATGGAGCATGCAAATGAGGATTTAGGGTTTTTATTTCCCTTAAATACTAAGCTCCCCTTTGGGCTTATCATTGGGATTTGGGCCCCAATGATCAGCAAGTGATTAGCCCATGATTAACATGAATGCATACATTCTAATTACTCGATTTATCACATAAATATACAATTAAATAATTTGTCATGCTAATAATAATAAATACGTAAATACACAAAATTAAGCAATTTGTCACATAATTCAACAAGTAACAAATAGTCATGCTTTTGATAATAATCATGCATTTAAATCGCGTTGCACATGATCCCACGTAGTGGTAATAAATAAATGAATGAATAAACACCTGTGGACGGGTTTGGTGATCAACCAAAGGTCGTGGACGTATTCGGCCTAGTTAAGCATTAGTTACTAAGTTAATACTTATAACGTAACTAACGGAGGTTGTCTAACGGAAGTTAACCTTGGAATTCTCGGATGTCACACCAGAACCCGCACAATCATTTTCACCAATTCCCAAAGTCTTGGAACCCCCCAAATCACCCTCGGGCGCTGTGTTACCGTTTCCTTGCCCCATGCTATCGGGAAATCCAATGTTAGCATCCAACTCTTCTGACTTGCCAGATCCCTCCTCTGACACCAATTTTCCGGTAGATCCAACGTTCGCTTCTGACTCTTCCGACTTGTCGGCCCCCTCCTCCGAAGACGACTATTCAGCCACAAATAAAAAGTCCGGTCTCCAATCTTCCATGACTTCCGAAATCGCAACCCTGAACCTCCTTCCCTTCCAGCACACAAACCTAGATCCGAAAATCGTTTCCTGCGATTGTACCACAATTCCCATCACATCTTCAGAGAGATTTCTGTCGTTTAAATCCGCCTCTGATGGTTGACATATAGCTCCAAACGATTCTCCAATATTGTCAAAAACTTTCGCACTCCAAAGTTCCGGAAGAACTCCCTGAATCTTGATCCAAGCAATTCTTTCATAGAGATAAGCTTGACCCCTCCACATGTCAAGCTTGGCAAACCATGGCTCCCACAACTTATTCACCGCCATGACATCAGTAGCTTCCTCCTCCGATGAGAACGCAATAAGTACATGGAAGCCGCCAAGATATTTGATTTTCCAACCCGACATTGGCAACTCCTCCATCCACTCATTGATCATGCATAGCCTCCTTAAGTCTTTTGCTCTTCCGATAAGAGCCCTCCCACTCCAGCAATCAAGCGCAGCCGAGGTGGTGTCAGAAATAATAATATCCTTCACCGGGACCCCCGTCGTCATTCCCACAGCCTGAGCAAAAGATCGCTCACTAGTATTAAACACTTTGTTTCCACCACCAGAGAACCCACCTTCAACGCCACTCCCCTTATCCGCCACCCCGCCAGCCGCTTTCCTCCTATTGACCGGTTTCCCAAATCTATCGAACCTTTGCAAGTTAACCGTCAACTTCAAGAAGTCCATCTTAATATTATTGAGACTTGCCTCCAGATCAAACTTGTCGATGACATTCACAAATTTGACAAAGACAAATGGACTACCACCCTTGTCCACTCTAGCAGGAATGAAAACATCAACCACAACTCCGAACTTCTCGAACGTCTTCCATAGCCCCTCTGGCGAGATACCAGAAGGGAGATTAGCAACAAAGAACGACGTGACATCTTCTTCCTTGTACTTTGGTCGCCATCTTGTTTTGCTCACATAACTCCTGTTCCGATGATCCTGATGTCGAGTGTCTCCTCTCTCTCTCCGTCCCCTCATTTCCCTTCTCAAATCCCGTTAGAAACAGCTCGTATACGCCGACCCAAGTACCTCACAGGAGGATGCAATCTTTGGTGAGGATGGGAAAACCCTAACAAAACCCACCAAAGAGATCACTAACCCGTTGAGAGTCGAATCGAGATACAGGTGTGCTAACCGGAATGAAAAGTTTTCGCGGCTCTGATGTGAGGCTTGAATTGATTACAAATAACTACTGACTAATCAACACAACACAACATGGTATACATAAACTAATTTTGGATTAGAATCTTAGGTTTACAATATAAATAACATTGATTTCTCTACAAAATATAAGTGAGAACTACTGGCTAATTAATCACAAAAAATAATGCTAATTAATCACAAAAAACAATAATAATGTCTTGAAAAACCAAACTAAAAATCCTAAACCTAACATATCAACGGTTTCTCTAATTAAAATTAATGTAAAGATATGAATTAAGGACTCACTCCACCATCAGCACGATTTCTCCACCCATATTTGTGGTTATGGTTGTGAAGAACATCAACAATTGCATCCACAACCAAACAACAGGGAAACATGAATGTATTGATTCAGAGATATCGAAAATTCAGTAGAAAGAAGTGTTAACCTGTATGGAATCAAAGGGGCTAGAAAGAGTTATTTTATTTTTTCTTGATGATCAAACATAGAGGAAGCATTATAATTTATAGTCGAGCCAGACTATTGGTACAATGAAAGGAATTAAACATGACAGCTGTGATTGGGGAAAAAAATTAAATTTGAGGAAATGATGAGCTGGTTATGATCACTTTGACATTGCCAAATCAGCCTTTCTTTCTTTCTTATTTTAACACTCCCCCTCAAGTTGAGTAGTCGTGTCTCCAATGCTTAACTTGACTAAACATTCACTGAATGATTTCCCATTGACAACCTTGGTCAGGATGTCAGCTAATTGTTCTTTTGATTTTATAAATGGGAGTTCAATAATGCCACCCTCAATTTTTTCTTTGATAAAGTGTTTGTCAACCTCAATGTGTTTTGTACGGTTATGTTGGACATGATTCTCAACAATTTGAATTGCCGCTTTATTGTCACACATAATTTTTCTTGGTTTTTAGGGGAGAATCCGATTTCAGTTAGGAGTTTCCGAATCCATAATATTTCTGCTAATCCCCGGGAAACTCCACGAAATTCAGCTTCTGCACTTTATAGGGCTACAACTTTTTGTTTCTTGCTCTTCCATGTGACTAAATTTCCACCAACGATAGTTAAATAGCCTGAAGTTGATCGTCTATCCCCTTTATCTCCTGCCCAGTCTGCATCAGTGTACCCAAGGATGTCAAGATTTCCATTTGTTTTGAACAAGACACCATGGCCGGTTGTTCCTTTGAGATACTTAATAATTCTCCATACAGCTTCCATATGAGAGGTCTGAGGCTGATGCATAAATTGACTTACCACTCCAACAACGTAAGCTATGTCAGGGCGGGTGTGAGAGAGGTATATTAGTTTTCCCACGAGTTGTTGGTACCTTTCTTTATTTGTTAGATCTGCACCTTCCTCCATATGGAGTTTATGATTCACCAACATAGGGGTCTCTGCGAGTCTACAATCTATCATTCCAGTTTCAGCCAACAAGTCAAGGATACATTTCTTCTGACTGATGAATATCCCTTGTTTTGATATGAGGTCTTCTATACCAAGGAAGTATTTTAGTCTTCCTAGATCTATCATCTGAAATCCCGCAAACAAGTTATTCTTCAATCTTCGCATCTCTTCTTCACCATCTCTAGTGATGATCATATCGTCAACATATATGATCAAGCAAGTCACCCGATCCCTATTTCGTTTCAGAAAGAGGGTGTGGCCAGAATTGCTTTGCTTGAATCCATACTTCTTCATAGCTAGAGTGAATTTCTCAAACCACGCTCGAGGAGATTGTTTGAGCCCATACAATGATCTTTTAAGACGACATACTTCTCCCCCCTTAAATCCGTTTCTGAACCCAGGGGGAGCTTCCATGTAGACGTCTTCTTTTAATTCTCCATGTAGGAAGGCATTCTTTACGTCAACTGGTGGAAAGGCCATCCTTTATTAGCAGCGACAGAGAATAGAACCCTTATAGTGTCAAACTTGGGTATAGGGAAAAAGGTTTCAAAGTAGTCAATCCCATATGTTTGGGTGTACCCTTTGGCTACCAACCGGGCTTTATACCTTTTGATCGAACCATCAGGTTTATGTTTGATGGTAAACAACCATCGACACCCAACAGTTTTCTTTCTTGGAGGAAGGGGGCATTTTTCCCATGTATCATTCTTCAACAAAGCATCCATCTCATATTCCATGGCCTCTTTCCATTGTTTTGATCTCATTGCTTGTTCCATCGTGTTAGGAATGTCTTCCATGTATAAGGCGGCACTGAACGCTCTTGCTTCTTGTGACAAATTTTTTGTGGTAATGTTCGCCATAGGGTACCTTCCGTCTTTAGTTTGCTTTTGAGGAATGTATCGCTGTGGTGGGACTCCTCTCTTAGCTCTTGGTGGAAGCATATATGCTTCCTCCATCTCTTTTGAAGTTGTTGGATGTTCACTTTCCTCATTGGTAGCTGTCTCGTGATTTTTATTAGTAACACAATCATCATGAATTTCAGTTGAGTTACTTACCTCAGGTATCAGGTTTGGAGACATATCAGGGGTAGTGGCACTGGTGGACTCGGGCTCAGACTGCGTTCAGTTACTTACCTCAGGTATTAGGTTTGGAGATATATCAGGGGTAGCAGCACTGGTGGACGTGGGCTCAGACTGCGTGGTAGGTAAGAGTGGCTCTTTTTCTTCTCCGGTGTTATGCGGGAAATCTTTAGGTACTCGGTACGTTTGCATCCAACTCAATGTGTCTAACTCTTCCATCTCCCCCTGGCCACTGTGTTGGGAGTTATAAAAGTACTCTATTTCTAGGAAATTACAATCCATGGTTGTGTACATGTGTTTTGTGTTGGGGGTTATACCCTTTTTTATTAACCCCATATCCCACAAACACACACTTTTCAGCACATGGGTCAAGTTTGGTTCTGTGCGTTTTCGGTATATGGACAAAGACAGTACAAACGAATATCCTTGGTTGTAGGGTGAGTGTGGGTGGAACATCGGTGAATTCAGTGAGGACTTGTAAAGGGGTCTTTAGTTGAGGATTTTGGTCGGAAGACGGTTGATGAGGTAGGTAGCAGTGGCAAGGGCTTCAGGCCAAAATGTTCGGGGCACCTAGGATTCAATTAAAAGAGCACGAGTAATCTCCAAGAGAATCTGTTTTTCCGTTCCACCACTCCATTTTGTTCCGGAGAGTGAGGGCACGTGTTTTGATGAATAATTCCTTTAGTTTCAAGGAAGTGTTTCATCATTGAGTTAACAAACTCTCCTCATTATCGGAGCGAAGGATTTGGATGGGTTTTTGAAATTGGTTTTGAATCATGGCGTAGAAACTGGTAAATTTGTCAAATACTTCAGACTTTTGTTTCAAAAATAAATCCACGTCATTCGGGTGCAGTCGTCGACAAATAGAAGAAAAAAATCGAAAATTTTGGCCACCCGTGATGGGAGAAGGTCCCCATACGTCTAAGTGAATTAGAGAGAATGATACATTAACTCTAGTATTATTTGGTTTAAATGTTTGTCTATGACTTTTGGCAAGGACACATGTCTCACAATTCAATGATGTTTTTGAAGAAAATAGTTTTGGAAATAAAATATTCAAATACCCCGTAGATGGATGACCCAGTCTCCTATGCCATAACCATGCCTCTCTATCAGCAGTTCCATGAGCTAGCATCGCTTTCCCCGGCTGAGTCACTTCGTCCACATAATATAGCCCGTGTCTTTTAATGCCACGCCCAATGATCGCTCCCGTCCTGATATCCTGTATAAGACAAAAGGTAGGGTGCATTATAATGGTACAATTAAGTTCTTTTGTCACATGGCTAATAGATAGGAGTTTATAGGATAGTGAGGGAACATAAAGACAATTGGATAGTTTCAAGTTTGGTAAAATTTTTATAGTTCCCCCGTTTTCTACATCCATAGACCATAGTACCCCCATTGGCGGTTTGAATTTGTGTTTTTCTTGGTTTATTGGTATTTTTGAAATCCGACATTTCATACGTCAACGTATCAGTGGCCCTACAGTCGAAAATCCATGACGTGTCTTTTCTTTCACAAGATCTGTGGGCCATATTTGCAACCCCTAAACCTTCAGGGGTTGATTTATAATTTCCAAAAACTTGGTAGTCTTTGTTATAATTACCAGGGGCTTGTTTTGCACATTTTTTATAAATAAATATAGGTTTCGGATGTGGTAATAAAGAACCTGACGCCGCACACTTTCCTTCTTTACATACATTCCGATCGGCGCCACCGTTCAGCTCGTTGCCGCAACCAAAAATACTTAACACCACAGCCACCGGAATTAACACCGCCGCTACTAGGATTAAAATCGTTGCTTCCAGAGTTAACACCGCCGCAGCCGGTTGCTTGATAGCTACCCGCGACGGCAACCATTCTGCCTTTGTCACCTTTAGTTCCCTTTCGGTTTCTATTTGATATAAGACCGCACCAATCTCGTTTGATTTTTCTTGTTCGACGGCAGTTAGGCCGCCACGACGGTTCAAACTCTCGGACATGCTTGGTTTCGATATTTAAGACTGGGTTTTGAGGCTGTTAATAATATTTGCTAGTTGAAAACTTAGATATGAGTTATCTGGTTCGGACTTATTGGATGGGAGAAAGTAGATGTTGGTGTGGTGAAGGGTAGATGATGAGCAGGCTGGAAAGAGTTATTTTAATTTTTCTTGATGATCAAACATAGAGGAAGCATTACAATTTATAGTCGAGCCAGACTATTAGTACAATAAAAGGAATTAAACATGACAGCTGTGATTAGGGAACAAAACATCAAATTTGAGGAAATGATGAGCTGGTTCTGATCACTTTGACATTGCCAAATCAGCCTTTCTTTTTCTTTGTTTCTTATTTTAACAAGAAGATGATTCAAGAAGAAGAGAAGATGATTGAGAGCACAATGATCGAGAAAAGAAATGATTGAGAGAAATTATTGGATTGATTTCATTTCCTGATATATATACATTTGGGTATTTGGGTTTGGGTGAAGATATTCTTTGTATAACATTTACGAAGTTAAAGAAGATGGCTTTGAGATAGTTTTACTTTTTTTTAATGTTATATTGGATATGTGCCGGACAAATTACCAAAAAGTAGGTTTCGCCGCAGTGGTTTAGCTTAGGACCTTAGGTTATATATTTGTTTCTTACTTGGTAAAAAAAAACTTTATATGATGGAGGGGTTGTTTCTTACCTTGTAAAATCTTAGTCCATCTCTTCTTTGGTTAGCCCGGGTTCAAACCCACAGGTTGCAAATCTTTTTCCTTATAAAGGTGTCCTCTCCTTATGACTCTATATTTGATTATTTTCTTTCTTAAATTGTTTGGTTAGCTTATTTAAAATGTTCGTTATCAATTTTCATTCAAGTTCCAATTTTATTTTATTTTGAACAGCAAGAAGGAAATCTTATTCACCAAAAGGGGCAACTAGCCGCAGTAAGAAGCTGCCAACAAGCAGGCCCACACCAAATTATATTATATCGACATAGCATAACGTGTTCAAACAGGTAAGGAATGTGGTAGTAATAGACCACCCCTTCTTTTAATCGTTTTGTACTTATTAATTATATATTTTTTACAAGGCTATTGGTAAGACAAACATACAAACACTTTTCTATGCTTTATCGAGTTCAAACATTTTTATTTATAACATTCTTTTGTTACTTTCTTCAACCCTTTTTTTTATAATATAGGTAACTTCTCCTTACGAATCTTGATTTAAATATTTTTTTCTTGAATTATTTTCTTAGGTTATTCAACACTTTGGTTATGCATTTCTGACTGTTAATGGGCGCCTTGCTTAGAAACTTGTAGAAAAAACTTTTGTTAAGTCAAGAAAAGTTACATATACTAGAGAAGGGTAAAACGGATATAAACGAAAAGTTATTAAAAATTAGTATATGTGATATTTTAAATTTGTATTAGGTATATATGTTATTCTAGAAATTTAGGGTAATTTATAAAATTCTCTCTGTATATATGTTCTAAAAGTTTATAGGGGAATCTATAAAATTCTCTCTGTAATATAGAATTCAACTGGTGGGCCTAAACCCAAAACATATTAAATAAGGTTTTGTTGTTTTCTCTATAAATAAGAGTTCACCCATTCAGTTAGAGGGTACTTCATTTTCTTTGATGAAAAGCTCGCTAAACATCAAGTATCTCTCCAAAGATGGCATCTCTTCCTTCTCTTCAACAATTTTCAAATTTGTTGAAGGACTTCATCTTGTCAAAGGAAATACTAATTTAACTCCATGATTTATAAGGTGTACTCTTTTTAGTTAAGATTTTACTTTTCTATATATAGTCCTGTATATTTAGAAACATAAACTAACTCCATTTTTTATAGAGTTCAACTATCTACTAAAGTGAAGAAATAAGATAGAAAAACTCACGTCAAGATGTATCGCTATGATCTTACTCGGAGGATACGTGAAATGAAATCACATACACAAACAAATTAAATTGCAGAGTTAATCATGATACAAACAAAATAAACCATTAAACACTCGTAGTTGATGTATTGCAACTTAATGATATACAATTACTCATATTGATCGTTGACATTCAAGAGATAATAATGTTATAAAATGGTTGCAATCAAACGATAATCCATTATGTACACAATAGGCATTTAATGATTCAAAATCCAACTTAATGATGTGAAATTATACAAATATATAGTTCGAATTCAAGATATATTCATTTGAATATGCAAAAGAAGTTGCAGAGATAATCACGTAAATGTAAATAATCATAAAGTTGCAAACATAAATATCCGCATTAGAAAAACAAAATATAATCATGGAAATTAAACCTTATAGATGTTTTTGTCACACCCCATTCGGGAAATAGCGATGAGAGTAAACCACCCATAGAGCATAGTGATAACACCAAATAGAAACTGTGCCAAAGCCTAATAAATAAAACAACACGTTACAATTCATTAATTTAGTTAAAATGAAATTTGAACTAAAACATAGACTAATTCTGGATTTAATCTTAGGTGGTGTACAAAATCCGAACCAACGAACAAACTGTTTCTGATCAAAATTAATGTAAAAAGGATGAATCGGGAGTCACTTTTTCTCCACCCATAATTGTGGTTGCGGTTGGGAACAACATCAACGACACCCATAAACAAACAACAGCAATGTATAGATTTCAAAAATTCACTTTTTCTCCACCCATAATTGTGGTTGCGGTTGGGAACAACATCAACGGCATCCATAACCAAACAAGAGCAATGTGTAGATTTCAAAAATTCAGTAGCCAAGATGATTCAAGATTGATTGCAAGAAGACAAGAAGATGAAGATTAAGATGAAAAAAACGATTAGCGGCAAGAAGATGATTCAAGATTGATTGCAAGAAGGCAAGAAGATTAAGATGAAAGACGATTAGCGGCAAGAAGATGATTGCGAGAAAATTTTATTGTTGGGTTAATTTGCGAGAAGTATCGTCCGGTTATTCTCTATATTACATATAATTATACAATACATTAGAGCAATTGTCCATTAAACTACAAATTAGTAAGGTTGCGCTTCAAAAAATAATCAAAAGAGTAAATTACGGCTATCGTCCCTATGGTTTGCACGAATTTCACATATAGTCCTTAGTTTTCATTTATTACGGGTATGGTCCCAAGATTTTGTCAAATCGTTGCGGCTATAGTCCTTACGACTAACGGATGTTATAAAACCTATTAACTTTTTTAAAATTCCTAATAGTCCCTACCCTTTTATGTTTAGTTTTAAATAAAAAAATTATAACCCCAACCCCACCCCCCCCCCCCCACCCCACCGTCGATTCTTTCCAGATCTAGAACACCAGCCCCCCACCCCACCGTTTATTCTTTCCAGAGATATCTTCAAGAGATCGCACGGACGGACCATAGTCGTTCGCACGGCTGTTGCGGCACTTCCTTGACCATTGCGAACCGTAAACAAGCTCGGAGACCTTGAATTCGACACTAAAAACACACTAGAAGAAGTTTATAGATTATAATGCTTCTCCTTTCATCAATGAACTCACAAATTTTGATTCTTAACAAATACCATAAAACTAACCGCTACATTTAAAATGGAGTGAACAATTTAAAAAGTAGGAGATAGTCATTAAAGAAGCAAACGGGAGAGATGATCGGAAAGCTAGACGAAAGGTTTACCTGCAAGCTTGTATTATCTTTACACACTTAAGCAATTAGATTCCAAAGTTAAAACAATTTTTATGAGATTGTTGATTGGGCTGAACTCTAGCTGTGCCGCTTCGATTATAACACATGATTTGATTTCTGATAGCATATCATCAAATCAATTTTCCCCCGGTTCAGTTATGGCTCGTGTTTAAAGTAAACGAACTATGTAAACTGAATGGAACAGGAAAAAAATAATATAAAGGGACTATAGCCAGAGAAAGGGTCGTCGGATTTGGCCGGAGAAAGTTGCAGGCGCAAGAAGGAGGAGCAGGTGGTCGGAGAAAGTTTTAGGGTTTGATAAAGAAGATGAGTTTTTTATTTGTAATTTGTTTTAAAGGGAAGGGTATAACGGTCTTCTTAAATTCATTTAACATATTTTTTTAATAGACGTTATTCATAGGGACCATATCCGCAACGATTTGGCAAAACCTTGGGACCATACCCGTAATAACTGAAAACTATGGACTATAGGTGAAATTCGTGCAAACCATAGGGATGGTAACCGTAATTTACTCTAATCAAAATATAGTCCACTCAACTGGTAATGTTGTCATTAGGCATTGATTGTTCGGTGTTGTCTGTTGGATTGTAGTCATGTTAGTGTCACCACGACCTCCTCCTCGGTGTGAAGTGCTTAGGTTATCGCACACACGACAACCACGACCTAGAGGTGCACATCGAAACCGGTTCCGGGTCCGAAACCGGAGAACTGAACCGAAACAGGTCCGGTCCCAGACCCGAAAAATTAGAACCGGTCCCGGTCCCAGAAAAACCCGTCGGTTCCGAACCGATTCCACGTTTTAGCCGGAGAACCGGTCCCAGAACCGGTCCTCCCAGAACCGGTCCCAACCGGTTCTAACGGATCTTTCAAGATTTTTGCAGATTTTTTAAGATATTTGCAGCCTTTATTTAATGCTTTTGGTAGGTTTGCACTTATGATTTTCCAGCATCTTTACTCTGCATTGTTGACCCATTTTTTTTGTTTTTTACCCCCAAAGACACTAAAAACTTATTATATATACCATCATATATACTTGGTTCATTACATGCAAACAAAACTTCAAAAAATCACTAGAAAATTATCATTTTCAATCTCGATTTGTCGTTATGGCTAACCAAAGTGAAGCGTCCGTTGAAGCTGGAGAAGGTGTGGGTTCAAGTGTTTATGTCGTGAAGGTGAAACCAACACAAAGAAACTTAGACCCATGGACACATTTCGACTTATGTGAAATGTCGAACGGGACCGAGAAGGCACGTTGTCATGCATGCGGGAAACTTTATGAGCCGAAGGCAAACTCTAGTTTGAGGAAGCATTTGAGGCAATCATGTAGCGTGTTGAACGCTAACCCGGGTAAGGATCAAGCGCAAATGGGCACGAAGGGAGAAATATTCAATTTCGATTTGAGTATCGTTCGTGACCGAATGGCAAAGTTCGTGATTTAAGAAGCTCTTCCGTATGATCACTTCGACAACCCTCGCCTAACAAGTCTGATTCGGGAAACTCTACAACCTCGATACGCCCAAGTAAGTCGCACAACACTTAGGCGTGATTGTTTAAAACTTTGGGACGTTGCAAAAAAAGATTTAATTGCACTTTTTGAAAACTTGCAAACCGGTGTGAACTTAACAACCGACGTTTGGTCGGCTCCATACAATTTACCGGAGTCGTACCTATGTGTCACCGCTCATTATATATCTCCTTCTTCATGGAAAATGATGAAACGTACGGTTGCGTTCGAATTGTTTGGATATCCTCACACGGGGGAAAATGTTTTCAAACTATTGGATTATTTAATCCGAACGTTTAAATTGGAAACCAAAGTTTTTTCTATGTCTTTTGACAATGCTTCCAACAACACTACGGCGGTTGAAAAATTAAAACTCAAATATCGACCAACTTGCAACGGGGTTTTTTTCATAGTCGTTGTGTGGCTCATATTATCAACTTGGTGGTTGCAAGATGGTTTAAATGTTGCACAAGTTAGTGTTTTTAGAGAACAATTCAAAAACATGTTACGTTCCATCTTTAAACAAAGTCGAGCAAGATATATGAATTACCGGAAATTGTGTACCGATACGAATTCGGTTTGTCTTGGACCGAATTGGGACGTTCCTACACGTTGGAACTCAACTTTTAAAATGTTTCAAAGTGCTTTAAGACAAAGGGATACTTTAAAACATATTCATGAGCGACTAGAATCTCGTGGTAATGCTACACCATTTCCGGACGAGGGTTGGGCTTGTATTAAAGAAATGTGCGATTTGCTTGATGTTTTAAACACCGCAACTACACAACTTTCGGGTGTTTATTATCCGACAAGTTCTTTTGTTCTTCACAACCTTTTCTTGATGGCAAAAAAGTTGTGTGAGTTTGAGTTTAAAAATGATTTGTTCCATTCCATGGTGGTTCCAATGAAAGAAAAGTTTAAGAAATATTTTAAAGAGATCCCGACCGTTTTCACTTGTGCGACATTCTTGAACCCGTGTTACAGCGTTACGGGTGTTGAAACGGTTATTGATAGGATATGTTCCTATTTGAGTTTGTATAAAGAAAATCCAAATTTCGCCCAAGAAACCAAAATGGCTTTTCACACATCTATTCAAAACATGTGCAATGCTTATTTGGTTCGTTATGGTCCAACAACACAAGTCCATCACTCGTTCGCAAGTAGTTCGAGTATGGACCTGGATGATTTGTATAATATGTTTCGTGTTGAAAATACCAAACGTCAAAGAGGAAGCACCCCAAGTAGTGAGCTTGGGAGATATAGTGGGACGGATTTTTTGGCCACTATGACTCGGGAGGAATTTGATCATTTCGACATCTTGGCTTGGTGGAAAGGAAAAGAAGATCAATTTCCTATCCTATCCGCTATGGCCCGGGATACTTAGTGTCCAAGCTTCTACGGTGGCTTCCGAATCCGGTTTTTCTCTAAGTGGGAGGGTCTTATCGTTGAGAAGGACGAGGCTAACTCCGACTTCGATCGAGATGTGCATTTGCCTAAAGGATCATTTGGATGAGATGGAATGTATACAAAATGAATCGACTCTTGAAGATGAAACTACACTTGAAGATAGGCTTCACATAAACGAGATCGAGCTCGCAACAAACAATCAACTTGGCGATGAAGAAGCTCTTGATTTGACGATTCGCGTTGGACCAAATAGTTTGGATGAAGAATGAAGCTTGAAGGCATGAAGAGTTGAAGACAATAAGACGTGAAGAGAAGATTTGAAGACGTTGATTATTTCTTACTTCGTATTTGGTATTTTGGTTTGCCGTTGATTAAAGACTTTAAGTCGTAGTTGTTATTTGTATTTTCATTATTGTAACCGAACTCGTAACCGAACCCGTAACCCGGTTTTATGTTTTTAATGTTAACTAGTAAGTTGGATTTTGTTTAATACTTATTAAGTTGTTATGTTTTAGTTATATTTGTGTCTAAAAAATCAAACATTTGAAAAAAAAAATGTGTCAAAAACATCACAGTAGGCTTAGCAAATCAAAAAGAAAGGAATAAAAAAAAAACTGGACAGCCTCACATCCCTTCAGCACGCCGGTTCTGTGGGGGAACCGGTCCCGGAACCGATCCTTGGGGGAACCGGTCCCAGAACCAAACCGAATCGATTCTAGTGGTCCCAGGTTTTGCATGGCTGAACCGGTCCCGGAACCGGAACCGCCTGGAACCGGTCCTTTGACCGTTGACCAGAACCGGAACCGGTTCTTGAAAAAAACCACGTATGTGCACCTCTACCACGACCCATGCCTTGGATGTTGCTACCTGTGTCACAGGCGTCATGTTTCTGAATTTTGTTATGGCCGCTCGGGCCTCAGCGTCCCCAAACTCCACTCTTATGTTCGAACAGTTCTCCCACTCTATATGGGAATCTGTGTGGTTCATATCAACTGCCTCGATGTCGCGGCTAAATTTGCTCCTAAGGACTTGAAGATCCTTCTCGATCTCTAGTAAGCTTGTGATCTATCATGTTGTATTGCACACGTCCCGCACCTCCCGCCCACTTGACCCTGCTGCGAGAACCTGTTACGTGAGTTTGCTCCTCATGAGCGTCATTCGGTGTTCCTTCATTTTCGACGTTTGAGGGACTAGCATGTCTCCTACCCGCTCGGGATGATGTAGGGATTTCGACATGTTTGCAATTTAATATGCATACGTATATGTATATGTAATGAAATTCTATGATAAGAACTTGTGCGTGTGTATGGATGTGTATGATAATGCTACTCTAAGGATATAGTTAGCCCATATGCAAGACCTAGTTCACTGTAACCAATGGCTCTCATACCAATCTGTCACACCCTTAATATCCACATGCGAAGTATAACCGCGAGGCGCATGACAAACCAGGACCTAAGTTGTCACACCCCCAAATTAACCACTAACGGAGTTTATACCGTTAAGGGGTGCGAGCAAACCAGGACCACAACCATTAGTTACAAATACTAAGCAAATCAGAGTAAAGTCCAAACATTCATCATAAAACAGTTTAAAAGTTTGCAGCGGAAAGAGAAACATGAGTATCTTAGCACTAACCACGTGCTTTAATTACAAAACATAAATTGTTGTTCAATTCCCAAATTTAAGTTCAAAATGAAATAAGTAACTTCGGGTGCCATGCCAACCTCCGGTGGATACTCCTCAGCGATCTGCAAAAGTGAAAACCACACAAGTGTCAACCTAACGGTTGGTGAGTTCACAGTGGGCATGTCATGCAGCGGCCCAGTCTCATAAGCGTATGTATCAACATATAATTAGGTAATAGTTTTGCAAAACAATGCCAAGTGCTGAATTATCGAATGTGCACTAGTTAAGTAAAGATTAAAGCGGTCAACCGATATCGCGGGTAGCTAATCCGGTTTCCATGCACTAAGGAAGTTCGTACCAAAGCTGACGTAACAGAGTTTGGCATTTGCCGATGGTTTGTGCCTCCAGTTGTGTTCCTCATGGGACCCACAACTAAAATAGGCTGATATTGATCTCCGTTCGGCCTCCAACCGGTTGGCTACACATTTGTGTACCGCGGAGCAGGGTTTGTCAAACCCTCAGTAGATCTACCCAACATCTCCTCGCTTCGCAAATTAATGGTACTAAATTGTTGAGGACTTTTAAGTTTTAAGGCATCCTTAGAAATCATGTGATATCATTTGGTTTAGACTTTAACCTACACTAGTCATATTAAAACCGTTTATTCTGGATTTCATTTGAAGTCCTAAAAAGAGTTGAAGTGTCAAAATGGTTGTTCCGGATTTCATTTGAAATCCCAAATGAGTTTAAGTATTAAATAGTTGGTTGCGGATTTCATTTGAAACCCCAAGGATGGACAGTTGCAAGTGCTTTCCATATAACACTCCAACATCCATAATAGATATCCCATTTGGCAATACCTCAAAATGTCAGCGTTGTTTTCCGTTAAATAAATTTGTTGTGACCCAACGGGCTCACAATTAAAGGGTTAGTGAAACTCACCTTAGGTTGCTCAGCTTACACTTCAAATAATCCAATTATGATTGCTAACGAAGACCTAATAATCACATTAAGATCTTAGGTGTTAGGTTGTGTCTAAACTTTAACTACGTCACTATGGCCCATAACATAGCACGTTGGAACTACGACTCGACATACCGACACACGACACCGATGGTTGATAATAAACGAGGGTAAACATCACTCAGAAACCAAAGCATGTTTCATTATTGCATACTCATGTAAGTCATGGCATAACATTCAAATAAGTTGCACAAGTTTGGGTTTTGGTCTGGCACAGTTTCGCTACACAGTTTCGCTAGCTAGATTCGCTCGAAACTGATGACACAGTTTCGCTAGCATAAATTCGCTCGAAACTGGTTTGAAGTTTCGTTCATAGAAGGCACAGTTTCGCTAGATAGTTTCGCTCGAAACTGATGACACAGTTTCGCTATCTAGGTTCGCTCGAAACTGATTTGAACTTTCGTTCAGGAGTCTATGGTTGTTTCGCTCGGTAGTTTCGTTCAAGCAATACACTTAGTTTTCACAGGCGACACTATAGTTTCGCTGTATAGTGTCGCTGGAAAAATATTCAAACAGTTTTGCGAAACTACAGTTTCGCCTAACGAATGCACAGTTTCGCTAGTCGCAGAAAACTCGTAAATCTGACCAAAAATCAATCTAACAGCTTCCATACTTCATATAATTCAGTATCTAGCATGCATAAACATTTACCAACATTACACAAGCAAATTTAACACCTTAAACATGGATTTTCAGCATCAAATCTCCAAGAGCACTTTTAAGCATAAAATGACCTAACTAGCATGGATCTTCATTATGGCATGATTTTACACATAAAGTTACAGACTTTAGGCTAGATCTAACATTCCTAAGCATCATATCAGAAGATCAAACGATTCCATGAAGGTTTACACATTCTTTTTAAGAAAACACAAAGAAAAGCATAGAAATGGTCATGGAACTTACGGGTGGGTTTCCAAGCTCGATGGATGATCTTCAAGACTGAGATCACGGTGATCCTTGGTGGTTCACGGCTGACCAGAAGTGATCCAACGAGAGAGAGAGAGAGAATGGGAGTGTGTGTGTGTTTTGTGTGATGTATGAATTAAATGAGGATTAGGGTTTTTATTTTGGTTTATATACTAAAGCTTTGGTGGGCTTTCATTGGGATTTGGGCCCCAATGATTAGTCCACCATTAGCCCATGATTAAACAAATGCATACACCCTAATTACTTGATTAATTACATAAATACACATTTAAGCAATTTGTCTTGCTAATAATAATAAATACGTAAATACACAATTAAGCAATTTGTCACATAATTCAACAAGTAAACAAATAGTCATGCTTTTGATAATAATCATGCATTTAAATCACGTTGCACATAATTCCACATAGTGGTAATAAATAAATAAATAAATAAACACATGTGGACGGGTTTGGTGATCAACCAAGATTCGTGGACGTATTCGGCCTAGTTAAGCATTAGTTACCTAGTTAATACTTATAACGTAACTAACGGAGATTGTCTAACGGAAGTTAACCTTGGAATTCTCGGATGTCACATCATCCCCTTGTAAATGGAATTTTCGTCCCGAAAACTATTCTTGCGTTGTAGCGTTCGCAGCCTCGGCTATCGTTGTTGCTGTCGTTGCTGGGGAAAGAAAGCAAAAGTTTTAGGGTCGCCACATCCTCCTCCTGTTAAAGGAATTTTGGTCCCCAAAATTAAATCATACCTTGAGTTTCCGTGGACGTTTGCCCGAACAAGTGAGGATACTTTTTCTTCATTTGATCCTCCCGTTCCCAAGTATATTCAGGTCCACGCTTTGAGTTCCATCGAACCTTGACGATCGGAATCTTGCTACGTTTGAGGGCTTTCTCCTCGCGCCCCATGATTTCTACTGGTTGCTCGATAAATCTCAGATGTTAGTCAATTTCCAATTCCTACAAAGGAATTATTTCAGTGTCTTCAGCCAGACATTTCTTCAGGTTCGAGACGTGAAACACGTTGTGAACTCCATCGAGTTTGGCAGGGAGTTGTAATCGGTAGGCCACCGGGCCTACTTCCCCAATGATTTCAAATGGACCGATATAGCGAGGATTTAGCTTTCCACGCTTTCCGAAGCGTATCACTCCTTTCCAGGGAGATACCTTCAATAGTACATTGTCGCCTACCTCGAACTTCAAGGGTTTATGGCGTTTGTCGGCATAGCTCTTTTGTCTGTCACGTGCTGCGGCTATCCGTTTTCTGATTTGAATAATTCGTTCAGTTGTATCATGAATGATTTCCGGTCCGGTGAGTCCTTTCTCACCCGTTTCGGCCTAACACACTGGCGATCTACATTTTCTGCCATAAAGAGCTTCAAAAGGTGCTGCACCGATGCTCGTATGATAACTGTTGTTGTAGGAGAACTCCACCAATGGAAGGTGAGCCTCCCAGTCTTTACCGAAGTCAAGAACGCAAGCTAGGAGCATGTCTTCCAAAGTCTGAATAGTTCGTTCCGTCTGACCATCGGTCTGCGGGTGATAAGCTGTACTCATATCCAGTCTGGTTCCCAGTGCGTCTTGCATAGATTGCCATAGTCGGGAAGTAAATCGAGGATCTCGGTCGGAGATAATGGTCTTAGGCACCCCATGAAGTGCCACAATTCGGTCAAGATACAGCTTCGTTAACTTATCCATATTGTCACCTTCCCTCATTGGAATAAAGTGTGCAGATTTGGTTAGTCGATCAATGATAACCCAAATCGCATCCGGTCGATTCGATCGATGAGGTAGTCCCGTTACGAAGTCCATGGAGATATCCTCACATTTCCATTCCGGGATCTTTGGTTGCTGCAATAATCCAGAAGGCTTTTGGTACTCAATCTTAACTCTTGAGCATGTTAAACACTTAGCCACGTATCGCGCAATGTCGGCTTTCATGTTCGGCCACCAATACGAGTTCTTCAAATCTTGGTACATTTTGTCCGATCCAGGGTGCACCGAATACCTTGATTTGTGAGCCTCGTCCATCACGAGCTCACGGAGATTCCCAAGTAAAGGAATCCAAATTCTGTCATTGTAATATCTGAGTCCGTCGGACTTAATTTCAGAGTTACCATCCACCCCTCGCAGTGCTTCAGCTGCGAAGTTTTCTTCTTTTAAAGCTTCTTGTTGGGCATCGCGGATTCGATCCGGCAGTCCCGTGTGAATGGTAAGTTGCAGCGCTCGTACTCGTCGAGGCTTTTCGTACTCCTTTCGGCTTAAGGCATCAGCCACAACATTGGCTTTTCCCGGGTGATACTTAATTGCTAAGTCATAATCATTTAGTAGCTCGACCCACCTTCGTTGTCGCATGTTGAGGTCCTTTTGTTCAAAGATGTGTTGTAAGCTTTTGTGGTCGGTAAATATCGTGCACTTTGTTCCATAGAGGTAATGTCTCCAAATCTTGAGTGCAAATATAACGGCTCCTAATTCCAAATCATGTGTTGTGTAATTCTTCTCAGGAACCTTCAGTTGTCTAGACCCGTAGGCAATCACTTTGTCTCGTTGCATCAACACGCAACCGAGTCCTTGAATGGATGCATCGCAGTAAACCACGAAGTCGTCTACCCCTTCGGGTAATGAGAGAATCGGAGCTGAACATAACATGTCCTTAAGAGTTTGAAAAGCGTGTTCTTCTTTTTCACCCCATCTATATTGCACTCCTTTGTGCCTTAAAGCTGTTAAGGGTTGAGCCAATTGCGAGAAACCCTTGATGAATCTTCGGTAATATCCGGCAAGTCCCAAAAACTGTCGGATTTCGGCCGGCGCTCTTGGAGTAGACCAATTTTTGATAGCTTCCACTTTAGCTGGGTCGACATGAATTTCGTTCTGATTAATAATGTGTCCAAGAAACTGGACTTCGCGAATCCAAAAATCGCACTTTGAAAACTTGGCGTAAAGTTGTTCCTTGCAGAGTAATTCCAAGATAAGTCGTAGGTGACTCTCGTGTTCTTCCTTTGTCTTGGAGTAGATTAAAATATCGTCAATGAAAACTATCACAAACTGATCGAGGTATGGCTTGCACACCCGATTCATCAGATCCATAAACACAGCAGGCGCATTAGTTAGCCCAAACGGCATAACTAAAAACTCGTAATGACCATACCGAGTTCTGAAAGTAGTCTTGGGGATATCCTCATCGCGAACACGAAGTTGGTGATATCCAGACCGTAGATCAATCTTTGAATAGTAGCTCGAACCTTGCAGTTGGTCGAAAAGATCGTCGATTCGAGGAAGTGGATACCGATTCTTGATCATAACCTTGTTAAGCTCTCGGTAGTCGATACACATTCGGAACATTCCATCTTTCTTCTTAACAAACAATACCGGTGCTCCCCATGGAGACGAACTTGGACGAATAAATCCTTTGTCGAGTAACTCTTGAAGTTGTGCGGAGAGTTCGTTGAGTTCGCTTACCGCCAAACGGTACGGTGCGCGTGCAATCGGAGCCGCTCCGGGAGCTAAGTCGATTCCAAACTCGACTTGTCGAAATGGAGGCAAACCAGGCAAATCATCAGGAAATACATCTTGGAAGTCGCGGACTATCGGGTAGTCGTTGATTCTACGCTCGGGAAGTGTCGTGTCGGTGACGGTTGCAAGGATCGCGAAGTGTCCTTTACGAAGGCACTTTTGAGCTTTAAGAAGCGAAATAATACCGGAGACTGTTCTACTCTTTTCACCTTGGATTGTTAACACTTCACCTTCTTCGAGTGGGATACGAACCACTTTTTCTTGACATATAATTTCAGCTCGGTTTTCAGATAACCAATCCATTCCTACTATGACATCAAAACTACCAATCGGGAAAGGCATAAGATCGATTCCTAACGTATGGCCAGCTAGTTCTAACTTACAGTCCTTAACTATCTGAGTTGTATCATGAAGTTTACCATTCGCTAACTCTACCACATACTTAGCATTTAAGTCAATCGGTTTAGCATTAATTAGTCTAGCAAACTTAGTGGAAATAAAACTTCTTTCAGCACCAGAATCAAACAATACAGTAGCGAAGTAACCATTAAGCATGAATTTACCGTTAATCACGTTGGCGTCGTTGCGAGCTTCTCCTTGACCCATAACGAAGGCACGACCTCTACCATTCCCACCATTACCGTTTCCACCATTACCATTCCCACCGTTACCATTTCCGTTGCCCGGGTTTCCACCGTTGCCATTGTTACCATTCCCTTGTCTGCGCAATTGCGGGAAATCTTTCCTCATGTGGTCTTACGCACCACATTCATAACAGCCACGGGCTCCACCATTGTTGTTGTTCTCATTGTTTCCTTGCCCGTTGCGGTTGTTTCCGTTTCCCCTGTTGTTGTTATTGCCATGATTGTTGTTGTTATTTCCCCCTTGGTTCTGACCGTTGTTGTTTAACTTTTGTAAGTTGGTCCAGCAGTTGTTGGCCTCATGCCCCGGTTTCCCACATCTTCCACACTCCAGACCTTTGCTACACATACCATTGTGGTGTTTCCCGCACTTGCTACAAAACGGGGCTTTACCCTTGTAGTTTCCATTCCCGCCTTGGCGGTTGTTACTTCCACTGTTGCTGCCATTGCTGAAATTGGACCTTGTGTTGTCAGGTCGCTTGTTCTGATATTGGGAGTTAGAGGATCTCCCAGATTGATTCCCAACAGTTTGATTGTTCACAGATGTTGCTGGAGCTTCTTCTTCAGCCTTACGCTTGCCACTTAAGGCAGTCTTCACAGTGGTCTTTGCGGGTAGAGTACCCCCCTCGATTTCCTGATCGGTTAACTTATGAGCCAAACGAAAGGCTTGCTGCACGGTTGTTGGGTTGCTAGCTGTCACCAAGCTCTTGATTTGGGGTGCGAGACCCTCCAGATAACGCTCAATGAGTTTAAATTCAGCATCAACCATTGTTGGGCATAGTACCGCGTACTCGTAATAACGCGCAATGTATTCCTCAATTTCCGACCCAGACATCTTGGAGTTCAAAAACTCTCCTTCCAGCTTCTTGACTTGATCCCGAGGGCAATACTCCTCCATAATTAGTTCTTTAAACGCTTCCCATTCCATGTCATTAGCTGCATCTAACCCAATCATCTGGATCTCGGCATTCCACCAGGAGAGAGCAGCTCCCTCGAAGGTACCAGTCGCATATTTCACTTTGTTCTCAGCAGGGCAGTTGCACATAGAGAAGACCTTCTCAGACTTCTAGATCCACCTGAGGAGTCCTACCGCTCCTTCCTCGCCGGAAAACGTCATCGGCTTGCAGTCAATGAAGGACTTAAACATGCAGTGATGGAGGTTTCCTGATGCATAAATAGTTTGGGTTTTAAGTTTAAACAAGTCAAAATATAATCGCTTTGTGCCTTAACCGGCATAAAAATTACCCTGCGCGGCGAATGTAGCTTGGGCGGCTGCCACTGCGGCTTGCACGTGTTCGTTTATCATAGCTTGCAGTTGTGCAGGTGTCAGGTTAATGTTGTTCCTTCCGTGTCCTCCACCTCTTCCAAGCATTTTCTGGACAGTTTAAGTAGCCAGTGTTCAGTCACAGTTATACTCTATACATATCCCATATTATGTATATTAACAATTCCCCGTTATCCCACTATTAGTCCAGAAAAATTTTCGTGCAAAATTGAGGCGTCGTCGGAGAACGTCGTAAGTCGTAAGTACTATCGTCGAAAGTCGGCTTTCCCATAAAAGTCACCGTCGGCGTAGTCATCGTAGTAGAAATCAGGACGTAGTGTATAGCATTGTTTCGTTGTCGCTTTCCCCCGGAATAGTGTGCGTATTAGCGTTCGCATTTCATATTCGTGTGTGCAATTTTCCTAAGGTTTTCCGTTAGACTACTTAGACACGGTCTATATATATATTTATATATATATATATATATATATATATATATACCCATGCCTTGGATTTTGCTACCTGTGTCACAGGCGTCATGTTTCTGAAACTTTGTTATGGTCGCTCGGGCCTCAGCGTCCCCAAACTCCACTCTTATGTGCGAACAGTTCTCCCGCTCTATATGGGAATCTGTGTGGTTCATATCAACTGCCTCGATGTCGCGGCTAAATTTGCTCCTAAGGACTTGAAGATCCTTCTCGATCTCTAGTAAGCTTGTGATCTATCATGTTGTATTGCACACGTCCCGCACCTCCCGCCCACTTGACCCTGCTGCGAGAACCTGTTACGTGAGTCTGCTCCTCATGAGCGTCATTCGGTGTTCCTTCATTTTCGACGTTTGAGGGACTAGCATGTCTCCTACCCGCTCGGGATGATGTAGGGATTTCGACATGTTTGCAATTTAATATGCATACGTATATGTATATGTAATGAAATTCTATGATAAGAACTTGTGCGTGTGTATGGATGTGTATGACTAATGCTACTCTAAGGATATAGTTAGCCCATATGCAAGACCTAGTTCACTGTAACTAATGGCTCTCATACCAATCTGTCACACCCTTAATATCCACATGCGAAGTATAACCGCAAGGCGCATGACAAACCAGGACCTGAGTTGTCACACCCCCAAATTAACCACTAACGGAGTTTATACCGTTAAGGGGTGCGAGCAAACCAGGACCACAACCATTAGTTACAAATACTAAGCAAATCAGAGTAAAGTCCAAACATTCATCATAAAACAGTTTAAAAGTTTGCAGCGGAAAGAGAAACATGAGTATCTTAGCACTAACCACGTGCTTTAATTACAAAACATAAATTGTTGTTCAATTCCCAAATTTAAGTTCAAAATGAAATAAGTAACTTCGGGTGCCATGCCAACCTCCGGTGGATACTCCTCAGCGATCTGCAAAAGTGAAAACCACACAAGTGTCAACCTTACGGTTGGTGAGTTCACAGTGGGCATGTCATGCAGCGGCCCGGTCTCATAAGCGTATGTATCAACATATAATTAGGTAATAGTTTTGCAAAACAATGCCAAGTGCTGAATTATCGAATGTGCACTAGTTAAGTAAAGATTAAAGCGGTCAACCGATATCGCTGGTAGCTAATCTGGTTTCCATGCACTAAGTAAGTTCGTACCAAAGCTGACGTAACAGAGTTCGGCATTTTCCGATGGTTTGTGCCTCCAGTTGTGTTCCTCATGGGACCCACAACTAAAATAGGCTGATATTGATCTCCGTTCGGTCTCCAACTGGTTGGCTACACATTTGTGTACCGCGGAGCAGGGTTTGTCAAACCCTTAGTAGATCTACCCAACATCTCCTCGCTTCGCAAATTAATGGTACTAAATTGTTGAGGACTTTTAAGTTTTAAGGCATCCTTAGAAATCATGTGATATCATTTGGTTTAGACTTTAACCTACACTAGTCATATTAAAACCGTTTATTCTGGATTTCATTTGAAGTCCTAAAAAGAGTTTAAGTGTCAAAATGGTTGTTCCGGATTTCATTTGAAATCCCAAATGAGTTTAAGTATTAAATAGTTGGTTGCGGATTTCATTTGAAACCCCAAGGATGGACAGTTGCAAGTGCTTTCCATATAACACTCCAACATCCATAATAGATATCCCATTTGGCAATACCTTAAAATGTCAGCGTTGTTTTCCGTTAAGTAAATTTGTTGTGACCCAATGGGCTCACAATTAAAGGGTTAGTGAAACTCACCTTAGGTTGCTCAGCTTACACTTCAAATAATCCAATTATGATTGCTAACGAAGACCTAATAATCACATTAAGGTCTTAGGTGTTAGGTTGTGTCTAAACTTTAACTACGTCACTATGGCCCATAACATAGCACGTTGGAACTACGACTCGACATACCGACACACGACACCGATGGTTGATCATAAACGAGGGTAAACATCACTCAGAAATCAAAGCATGTTTCATTATTGCATACTCATGTAAGTCATGGCATAACATTCAAATAAGTTGCACAAGTTTGGGTTTTGGTCTAGCACAGTTTCGCTACACAGTTTCGCTAGCTAGATTCGCTCGAAACTGATGACACAGTTTCGCTAGCATAAATTCGCTCGAAACTGGTTTGAACTTTCGTTCATAGAAGGCACAGTATCGCTAGATATTTTCGCTCGAAACTGATGACACAGTTTCGCTATCTAGGTTCGCTCGAAACTGATTTGAACTTCCGTTCAGGAGTCTATGGTTGTTTCGCTCGGTAGTTTCGTTCAAGCAATACACTTAGTTTTCACAGGCGACACTATAGTTTCGCTGTATAGTTTCGCTGGAAGAATATTCAAACAGTTTTGCGAAACTACAGTTTCGCCTAACGAATGCACAGTTTCGCTAGTCGCATAAAACTCGTAAATCTGACCAAAAATCAATCTAACAGCTTCCATACTTCATATAATTCAGTATCTAGCATGCAAAAACATTTACCAACATTACACAAGCAAATTTAGCACCTTAAACATGGATTTTCACCATCAAATCTCCAAGAGCACTTTTAAGCATAAAATGACCTAACTAGCATGGATCTTCATTATGGCATGATTTTACACATAAAGTTACAGACTTTAAGCTAGATCTAACATTCCTAAGCATCATATCAGAAGATCAAACGATTCCATGATGGTTTACACATTCTTTTTAAGAAAACACAAAGAAAAGCATAGAAATGGTCATGGAACTTACGGGTGGGTTTCCAAGCTCGATGGATGATCTTCAAGACTGAGATCACGGTGATCCTTGGTGGTTCACGGCTGACCAGAAGTGATCCAACGAGAGAGAGAGAGAATGGGAGTGTGTGTGTGTGTGTTTTGTGTGATGTATGAATTAAATGAGGATTAGGGTTTTTATTTTGGTTTATATACTAAAGCTTTGGTGGGCTTTCATTGGGATTTGGGCCCCAATGATTAGTCCATCATTAGCCCATGATTAAACAAATGCATACACCCTAATTACTTGATTAATTACATAAATACACATTTAAGCAATTTGCCATGCTAATAATAATAAATACGTAAATACATAATTAAGCAATTTGTCACATAATTCAACAAGTAAACAAATAGTCATGCTTTTGATAATAATCATGCATTTAAATCACGTTGCACATAATTCCACATAGCGGTAATAAATAAATAAATAAATAAACACATGTGGACGGGTTTGGTGATCAACCAAGAGTCGTGGACGTATTCGGCCTAGTTAAGCATTAGTTACCTAGTTAATACTTATAACGTAACTAACGGAGATTATCTAACGGAAGTTAACCTTGGAATTCTTGGATGTCACATGAGTCATTGGCCATACTAAACCATGCAAGAAAACAGTTTTAACACATGCAGAAGCGTAAATAAAGATAAGTAAACATGTGACACAAAACACGCGCCCAAAACCATACGAAAAGAAAAACCATTAATGATTTAAAAAGCCATATGGACCTAGTGAAATGCATGCTGCCTAATCGTGCTCCATACCTAGATACCTGTGACAGACATGCTATGTGTGTCAGCCTAAAGGTTGGTGAGTTCACAAATTTATAATGTAAGAATAAATGTTTAAATAATGTAATCATACTTGCATTTGAGCTAGCTAGGCCAAAATCGCTATCACTATGTGGTTCGCAACCGAAGCGTGACTGTTTGTGTTTGTATTGCATTTTCACCACGTCTAACACGAATGATGATGATGATGATACTATCTAGGCTAATGTTACACATGTTCGACCTCCAGTAGAGTTAGAGCGACTAACACGAGTGAGGTTTGTCAAACCCGGTAGTACTACTCAATATTACCTTGCTTTCTCATGAATTAACGTTTCAAAATGTAAGGACTTGCAATTCGTGTTACCAATGGGTTGCAAGGATAACGACCAGAAAATTAAATAAAAAAAAGAGTAAATTACATTTTTCGTCCTTTATGTTTACACCAAATTTCAAGTTTCTTCCTTAAACTAAAGAAATAACAAAAAAAATCGTCCTTTATTTAAGGTGTTTGTAACAATTTAAGTCCTTTTCGCTAAACTCCGTTAGATTTTCTGTCAAATGATGTGTTAAATGACCAAACTACAGTTGCTTTAAAAAATAACAAAAGGGTAAATTACACTTTTCGTCCTTTATGTTTACACCGAATTTCAGGTTTCGTACTTAAACTAAATAAATAAAAAAATTGATCCCTTATTTAAGGTGTTTGTAACACTTTACGTCCTTTTTCGCTAAACGTCGTTAAATAATGTGTTAAATGACCAAACTACCCTTGCTTTAAAAAATAACAATATTACAAACAAACAAGGACCACCAATTTAACATGTCATTTCGTCGGAATCAATGACAGTGGGCTTTTTCATTGGACATTTTTCCGTCTCTAATGATTCCATTTGAACCGTAACACCTGCAGATATTTCTCAAAATCAACCATCCCATACAACTTCGATTTACCTCCAACAACTCAAACAAACCTAAATCAATGGAACTAATCATTACACCTCTAGTTACACCCTTATTTTCGCGACGACTAACCAAGCAATCGTAGAGTAACTACTTGGTAACAATGGTGTTAATAGGGTATTCCAAAGTTTATATCTAGAGGTGGAATTAAGGTTGGAGAGATGCGAAAGAACACAATGAAAAGAGGCAAGGATCACGATGAAATATGTAAATTTGATGTGTTTGCAGGGATCTCTACAAATTTTAACAGAATAGTTAACAAGTGTTACTCTAAATGTTAGAGCATACTGTAAATGTAACAGGAAAACAGTCAAGTATTAGAAGAAAAGATAAGATATATCCTTAAAAGAGAAAGACTATGAAAATCTGTACGATCTACAGATTTCTGTATTCGTACAGAACTACTCTGTAATTTCCGAAGTAGTTCTGTACAGACCAGATTCTACAGAAATCCCCATTTCTGTAGAAGGCTTCTGATGGGAAGCATTACTAGTCTTCAAAGAAGAGTCCTAAATGAGTTCTGGACTATCAGAAGATAAAGTTTACGAGAAAAACAAACATGCCTTTGTGTGAAGTACAAGTAAAGATGAATACCAACATGGTATTAAGCACGAAGGTAGTTGAAAACAGTTGAAAAGAGATAAATTGAATATCTTCAATTTATCTCTATATACTCTGACACACTCAAAATTCAACTGTCCTCAACCACATTATTCGCTTTCAACTTGCTACTACTTCTTATAAATAGCAAGCAGACTTCACCAAAGAAAGAAAGACAACAAGCACACAATTCATAAGCTTCTCAAAGCAATTAAAACCTACACCCGTAGAAAAGTTCTTTCTGTTGATATATTGTATACTATAAACTCATGTAAACCATTATTTACATTTGAGATATACCGAAAAACCTTTTTATGAATTGTTGTCTTCCAATTTGATTTACTTTTCGTAACTTGTTTATCTTGTTTAAATTAAATTGAGCCAATATTGTTAAAGAGCCATTCACAGGACCCAATACTAAAGGACATAAAGTGTGACAAACATCTTAGGAAAATGAAGTTTTTTCTTATCTCCTTAGTTTAAGTATGAAACCTGAAAATTAGTAGAAACCTTAATGACGAAAAGTGTAATTTACTCTTTAAGTAATAATAAGGGCATTTTGGTGATTTTTTAAAAAGTTGACAGAAAATCTAACACCTATTACCGTAAAAGATATAAAACATAACAAACCTATAAGATAAAGGACTGTTTTTGTTATTTTCTTTGTTTAAGGGCGAAATCTGAAATTTAGTAGAAACTTAAAAGATGAAAAGTGTAAGTCACTTTTAAAAAATGGTTGTACGTTGCGGGGGTTGAATTCAAGACCTCCGACTAAATTACAAGCAACCAAACCACCAAAGGAGATTATGTTTGTTGAGTAAATCTGGTTTCGAAAAGATTTAATGCCAAATCAGTTGAAGTGAACATGGAAATAAATATTTAAAAAAGAAATGGATTCACTTTATGAGAACACTGGAGCGATTTGGATGAACGAGAATGCACCAGAGTAGCAGTGCGCCTATTATGTTTCACAACCCCATCATCTTCAAAGAATCGATGTTCGTTCCTCCTTTTAGTCGAAGATCTTGTATTCTGAGCTGGAGTCTCCGCATTACACTCACCAATCAAGCCCGATTTCCGACTTCGGTTGCTCTGAATACTGACTTCGGTGCTCAAGATGCAGAATTCAATTCTTCAGATTTCCGAATCGGTTGCTCCGTCTCAAAATGCATACTTCTATACCTTCGATTGTCGGATTCAATTACTCTGTTGATTATGCTCTCCGATTCGAGATCGTCGTCGGTAGTGTTGAGACTAGGGTTCTGAGCAGAGTTTGGTTTTACTTATTCTTATGTTTCAGACCCTCCCTTGGTTCTCAAATGAACCTAACCCTTTATATATATATATATATATATATATATATATATATATATATATATATATATATCTTTCATTCTAATAAAGCAGTAAATTGGTGCCCACATGTCATCTTCCTAGGACATCCACATCATCATTCCACTTGTCAATACCACAATGAATATGAAAAATTATTACTAAATTCCAAAAATACAATTCAACATTATATTTAATACAAAAATTTTCCAAAATATACAATTCAAAATTATATTTAATACAAAACTAAATACTTATTTCATGTTAATAAATTAATATTTATGCAAAATCAATAAAAATAATTATCCTTTATGTGAACATTAATCGTTAAAGCTTCTAATATTCTATGTTAGTTTATTCTATTTTTAAAATATTCCATATTATTCATCATACAAATAGTTATTCTAATGGTTAGCAAATTCTTCGTTTTAATTAGCAACCATAACATAACTATTTGATATTATATAACAATAAAATGACCATGTCGGCAGTCCTACTGTTTTATAAAGCCAAATTTGAAACATGACAACATTGGTCGATAAAAATGTCGACTATCTAATCTAAATTGCAACATCGAAAATAAAATATTAGATCAGTCAAACATGATTACTGTAATTACTGGATTTATTACTTAATAAACAAAATTCTTGTCATAGCTTTGAAATTTGAACGAACTCAACTCTGGTTTAACATAGCCCAAAATTGATAATGAATTATGTCCTTCATAATTTTCAAATTAATTTCTCATCATTTTTTTTATCTCACCTTATGAACCTAATATTCAACCCGTGTACTACACGGGTTGCTAACCTAGTATATATATATATAGAGGAGAGTTAGGCTACATCACATAAAAAGCCTACATCCATTGCGGATTGATCTGAGGCGTCCATCAAGATCATCCAACAGCCAAGATCTATGGTGTTTTCGCCTATGGCGTTTTCGGTGGGGAAAAAAACACCATAGGCGGAAACACCATAGATCATGGCTGTTGGATGATCTTGATGGACGCCCCAGATCAATCCGCAATGGATGTAGTGTTTTTGCTTGATGTATTTTACCCTAAACCTATATATATATATATATATATATATATATATATATATATATATAGGGGAGGGATATAATGAAAACCTCTCCGAGTTTGGAAAACCGTGAAAACCAAGCTAAAAAATTCGATTTTTGTTCCGATTTTTTTTATGGTGATTCTCTAAGTTGAAAAGACCCCCTTTATGCAAAAAATAAAAAAAATGCCTAGTCAAATTTTTTTAAAAAAAAAATTTATAACCGAGGTTACATATGTAACAGGGTACTGTTACATATGTAACCTCGGTTATAAAATATTTTTTTTAAAAAAATTGACTAGGCGTTTTTTTATTTTTTTTTGCATAAAGGGGGTCTTTTTAACTTAGAGAATCACCATAAAAAAATCGGAACAAAAATCGAATTTTTTAGCTTGGTTTTCACGGTTTTCCAAACTCGGAGAGGTTTTCATTTTATCCTTCCTCTATATATATATATATATATGGAGAGGATCATTTGAGAACCAATTGGGTTTGAGAAATTTTGAAAACCATATTAAGCCACTAGTTTATATATATGGAAACCTCCCCCCCCCCCCCCCCCTCGAATTATAGTGGTTGAGATTTAGTTCTCAAAAGTTCTCAAAATAAAAAATTCTAATTTAAACCTAACCCTACGCTTGATAATCACGTAAGATCTTGCCACCGTGTTTTTGGTAGCAAAATGGTGTCAAAAGGGCTTTGTCACCATTTTGCCACCAAATGTGTTGTAAAAACATGTCTAGGTCATAATCACGCAAACTTTATTTCATAAGCAATTGTCACCATTTTGCCACCAAATATGTTATGAAAAATGTACAGGTCATAATCACGCAAGTTATATATAATCACGCAAGGGCTTTATTTTATAAGCAATTGTCACCATTTTGCCACCAAATATGTTTTGGTAGCAAAATGGTGTCAAAAAGGCAATTATCACCATTTTGCCACCAAAATATCATAATCACGCAAGTTATATAATCACGCAAGCTTTACGAAATTGTCACCAACTTAAAAAAATATGTTATGATAGCAAAATGGTGTCAAAAAGGCAATTTTCACCATTTTGCCACCAATACAATAATCACGCATGCTTTATAGTGAAAACCCATTTTTGTTGTGAAAACCATGTTTTTACATATGTAAAAAATAAAAAAATAAAAAAAAATTGTTTTTATTTTTTAGATGGATTATACATACATTTTTATTAGTTTTGGTGAAAAAAAAATTAAAAAACCGCCTAGCGGATATTTTTATAATTTTTTTTTAACTTTTTTCTTTTTTTAGATATGTAAATCACCCAGTTTTTTTCTTATACGTATGTAAATTTTCCAGGTTTTTTTAGATATGTAAATTTATGAGAACGGAAAATAAGCATTTTTTATCGAATTTTTTTTAAAAAAAAACTATCCATGATTTCTTAACCTTTTTTTAGCTCTGAACTAAAAAATCGATATTATACAATCTAGTATTTTTTTTATATTTTTTTTCAAAGTGACATTAGGGTTTTCACATCTAAAGTGGGTTTTCAAATGATCCCTCCTCTCTCTCTCTCTCTCTCTCTCTATATATATATATATATATATATATATATATATATATATGGGAAAGTTATTGTACAAAGGGGACTTTCCGTGCGAAGTGTGCAAAGGAGGGTAATATTGTCCACGTACGTTTAATAATCACGCAAGATCTCGCCTCCGTGTTTTTGGTAGGCAAATGGTATCAAAATGGCAATTGTCGCCATTTTGCCACCAAAATATGAATGATGTCAAAAGGGAAATTGTCACTAATTTGCCACCAAATATGTTGTAAAAACATGTCTATGTCATAATCACGCAAGTTATACATAATCACGCAAGTTATACATAATCACGCAAGGACTTTATTTCATAAACAACTGTCACCATTTTGCCATCAAATATGTTTTTGGTAGCAAAATGGTGTCAAAAAGGTAATTGTCACCATTTTGCGACCAAATATCATAATCACGCAAGTTATATTATAATCACGCAAGCTTTACGAAGACGAACGTAAACAAAAAGTTCTGCCACAAAATATGTTTTGGTAGCAAAAATGGTGTCAAAAGGGCAGTTGTCACCTTTTTGCCACCAAATATGTTTATTTCATAAGCACTTCCCACCATTTTGCCACCAAATATGTTGTGAAAAATGTACAGGACCTAATACATAATCACGCAAGCTTTATTTCATAAGCAATTGTCACCATCTTGCCACCAATATGTTATGAATAAATGTACAGGTCATAATCACGCAAGTTATAGATAATCACGCAAACTTTATTCTCATAAGCAATTGTCACGATTTTGCCACCAAAATATGTTTTGGAGGCAAAATGGTGACAATTAGCAAAATGGTGTCAAAAAGGCAATTGTCACCATTTTGCCACCAAATACAATAATCACGCATGCTTTATTTCATAATCACGCAAACGTCACCTGGACGCATAGTCGAGTACTAATTTTTTTTTAACTTCAAAAAAAGTATAGCAATACTATACTCGAATTAAAGAGAATTGAATGCTCGATTTTATGGTGTAATTGTTTTTAAAAGCCGATGTCATATGAAAATGTTATTTATTTCTTAGCCTTTTTTTAGCCATGAACTAAAATCGATATTATACAATCTAGTATTTTTTTTATTTTCTATTTTCAAAGGAACATTAGGGTTTTCACATATAAAGTGGGTTTTCAAATGATCCCTCCTCTCTCTCTCTCTCTCTCTCTCTCTCTATATATATATATATATATATATATATATATATATATCTATATATTATATAAAAGAAAAGATGGATGCTGAGGTGGCATCACCACAGCCCTCCTCAGCATCATTTTCCCGCCCAAATCACCACAATTTTATAATACATCGGACCTTTTTTTTTCTCTCGCGGGTATCTAAAAATCAATACCCGACCCGTGTTTAATTCGGTCGACCAAAGAACTGATTGAAACCCTAATATATATACTTAACATCCACAAAATCACATTAAGTTTTTTTCTCTCCCCTTTTCTTCCCTGCCGCTGCGATTGAACCCTTCCTCTTTCTCCGTTCCAACAATGAAGCTTGAAGAATCTGGCCGAGATCTTGGTGAAGCCCGTAAAATCAAACGAAGGTAACAACATCGATATCATCTACGAAGTCATCGATCTTACATGCATCGATTTTTCCGGCACCGGTTTTTCATATAATTTGTGATGTTCTCCTTAATTTTTTCTAAAATTAATTTTGACTGTATCAAACCTAACCCTAAACACCCATAATTTGAAAGATCAATTGCATGTCTTCCCTGATCTAGATATATGTATTTTAGGGTTTCTTAAATTCGATTTTCACTGTATCAAACCTAACCCTAAGATCGATTGCCTTAAAGATCCCTGATCTAGATATATGTATTTTAGTGTTTATTAAGGTTTTTTAAAACATAATCGATTTGAAAGTTCGATTGCCGATCTGATTAATTCCGGCACCGATTTTGTGTCTGACGTGGTTTATTAAAGTTTTTATTGTTTATTAATTTCTCCGTTTATTGAAGTATTGTTGGATTCCTTCACTGATATTTTGAATTCCTTCACTGATTTTGCGGATGACGTCATATATGAATGTGTATCTATCTGATTTTTTGGTCATAGAATGTCTTTATGAATTAACGTTTGCTCATCATCCTTATCAGTTACTAATTTTGAAATTACTACTTTAATGGATATTAGATTAATTCTGTTACCAATTATCACTGTTTCACATTTATATACTAATTCAATTTCTGTTTCACTTAAACAGGATGAGTTTCTTCAAGGTTGTTCGTTTTCTCGAACGTCCTTACTTGGTAAATCTTTCACTGTATCACTTTAATTTTATGTATTCATCCATTTAGTAACTGTCTCTTATATAATATTACAATATTGCAGCACATACCAAGTCATGCATTCAGTAGGTATTTGTACTCTAGGCCTGCTGTCTACAAGATCAACCTTCTCTTGAGGGATGATCTTCGTTATGTGGTTCGTCTCAGGCAGATTGATAACGAGCTTTACATCACTAAGGGCTGGCCTGCTGTTCAACGAGACGCTGATATACACATCAAATACATTGTGATTTTCACAATTCAAGATTTCAATACTTGGTCTGTCACCATTATGGGAGAGAATGGTGTGGGGCTTGATCTTCTTGATATACCCCCAAATGATGACATAACTGTTGATCTCTCGGATGGTGAGGATGATGTCATTATTCCACCACCATCCGATGATGAAGAAGATCAGACTGATGACGATGATGTACCTGCTGTTCCAGCATTTTCTCAAAAAGTCAAGATCAACAAGAGAGTTGCATACGTAAGTCAACTGTTTAATAATTTCTATTAAATTTTTATATTAAATTTTAATGTAATCATTTATATTAAATTTTAAAAAACTCTGCAGAAGGTACCACCACCACTGGCTGTTCTTGCTGATCTTACCAGTAGGATGATTCTGAACATCAAGGAAAACCAAGATGTTCATGCTGTTGATGTTCTAAAGGAAGACAAAGATCGTAAGCCAAGGTATTCTACATCAGTTTTGTCAAAAACTCTTTCTCATTTCATAGTAAACCAAAGAGAAATCATAATGTTGTTAAATTTAATAGAACCAATAAAAAAGTTAATGCCTTAACAAAATGGGGTTTAGATCTGTAAGAACCTACAATGTCACTAAACAATATGAAGAAGATCAGACAATGATCCTACTTCATTATATAAACTCTAAGTTCAGATTGATGAGATAAAACTATTACGTAGCTTTCAAATATATAAAAAACTTAACAATGTTAGCTAATTAATCATGAGGAACATGCACACATCCATGGATACAAAGAAACTGTTGTAGATAGTATTTGCTTGACAATTATACATCCAAACCTTCATTATTAGATCAATCACTTTATAATCTGCATTAACTGGTCCTGCTATAATAGAACAGGTAATAATGTGATTTGTCCCATTATTACTTATTTGTAATCTAATCAATGTCAACTATAAAGATTAACTTTGTTCCGTTAATGGGAACTAATGTCATTGAAAAACCAAGATTGTATAGTTAATGTGCTCATCTATAGTGTTTGTTTGTTAAAATGCTATGTAATTAGTTACTGTAATTAAATTTACAGCTAAGCCCACATATACTAAAGTCATTATTCGACCACCATAAAGAATTATTATATTTCTGTCCTGTTTTACTTATTTGTCTTCCATGTTTCTATTTAGGTTCATTGTTAGGAGGTGGGGAACTTTTGTGAATGAGCATGGTCTAAAGAATGGCGATCGTTGTGTTTTTTAATACAATCTGGAGGGTGCCTTCCTGTTCATTAGAAAGATGAAATAGTCACCAACTTCATCATGCAAACGGTATGAGTCTTTCTTTTATTTCGTGTTTTTTTTTTTGGGGTTGTCTTCTTCAAACAAATCTTTTTGTTAGATCGTTGCTGTTCACTTCGAACTCTTATTAGGTTTCATACCTAATTTTTTTGGGCGACGATCTATGTTTTCCTTTTCTGCATGACATCAAGTACAATGTGTATTGGTTTTTTTGTGCTTTCGTTTTGTTTCATGTTCGCTATGTTTTGTTATGACATTATGCTATGATATGTTATGACGTTTTAGTATATTACTTATCTTTATGCCTCTTATTATGTTTATTATCTACTTATCTTACTACCACTTTAATTTTATGGATTAATGAAATAACTCCAACATGACATGTAAATGTTTCATGTATATTATGTTTATTATCTACTTATCTTACAACATAACGTAACATGTAATCCATAACGTATATTCCATGCTATATTTATCGTATATTATAATGCAATACGACAACATAACATGTAATCCATAACGTATGATCCATAACATGTGATTAAAAAAAAAGATTAAAACATAATCAATCATATCAAAAAATCATAATCAATCATAACATGTAATTCGTAACGTATGATCCATAACATGTGATTAAAATTCTTTAATATAACTATCTAAACCAATATCAATCATATAAAAAAATCAAATACACAACATATATATGTCTGTCAAGTGTATGTATTTAAAAAAAAAATATCCAGTAAATATTCTAAAAAATTAATTATTAGAATACACGGAAGTCAAGTGTATGACCAGTTAATATTATGATGATGCAAGTCATATTAAGATGACATACATATATAATATGACCAGTTAATAACCAGTCAATTTATTAATTATTAATAATTAATAATAGTTAATAAAAATTTTAATATTTGTCAAGTAAATATTACTAGTTATAATTGGTAAATTTTTACTATCCAATTCCTAATTCCTACAGTGTTAGTCAACTCTGTTGTTTTAAAAAAATATCCGGTTAATATTATAAGTTTAAAGATTATTAATAATAGTTAATAAAAATGTATCATTTTTGGAAATATGACCAGTTATACATGGTAACTTATTATGACCAATTATTGATTGTCAATTAACGTATAATTTTAGTAAATATACAAAGTTAATCGTGGTAAGTTTTTATATTTAATATAATTAATTTCATCCTTAATTAGATTACCATCTAATTAAGGAAAATTACATCAAATTTTCATTCATATACGCGGTTTTTTTTTAAATATTCAAAACCATATCCATAAACAAAACAATCATTTCTAAAAATATTCCTCCCCTGGTAATTATATATTCCACGCTTACTCACTCTTCCCCATCACCACAACCTTCTTTCTTCATCTTCTCCTACCCTTCATTTCTACAACAAACAATGGCTGAGATCGAAGTTTACGACTCAATTACTGCTCTGGAGATTTCAAACAATAACCATATGTTGAAAGTGAAGATTCTGAAGACATGGAGACGTCCTGTTTTCAATGATCCTAAACATACATACTCCTTGGAGTTTGTATGCGCTGATGAACAGGTAATTGTTTCAACTTAACTGTTTAAAATTTAGTTTACTTTTATAGTGTTTATAATACTTACTTTGTTGTTTTTTTGTAGGGCAACAGGGCTCAAGGTTCATGCCTTGCTACGTTCTTTTATCGTTTTGAACGATTTCTGGAAGAGCAAAATGTTTTGACAATTAAGAAGCCATTGCTTGGTTCCAACGGAGGTTCCTGGACTGTAATTAATTCTCCTCTGAAGATATGTTTCAACAGGGAATCACAACTTGCTGTCTCACCAGAATGGAGTGGATCCAGACACTCATTCTCATTTACTGATTTCAGGACTATAATTGATTGTCAAGCATCAATTAAAAGTAGCAGAGGTAACTATAGAAGAATATTTCATTGTCATTCTTGAGATAAATTTTTTTATTATACTGTAATTGTATTACATAGCATAAACCTATGACTGATAAAGCTTGACAACTTTCCAATGTAGATATCATCGGTATGTTGATCGATTGTTCTCCAATCAAAAAAAAGATGAAGAACGACGTGGAGACCTCATGGGTTTTAATACAACTCCAAGATCTGAGGTAAATTATATAATCTTCTTCGTATATTACAGTAGTATCTCATTTTCACTGACATTATGCAATTATTGTACATATAAAAAATTAACTCATTTTTTCTTATGTTGCAGTGGTGAAAAAATATGGGTTACCCTGTTTGATGAATATGCATTCAAAATAACTGAATTTCTGTTAGCTAATCCTGGCTTAGGTCACTACTGTGTAGTTCTTCAATTTGCACGTTTTAAGATTTATGAAGGTACAAGACTTTTATTAAAGAAAATTAAAATTTCCGATTGGTTAATTTTCTAACATTCTTTTATTGTTACAGCTGGAACATCGAGACATTCAGTTTCCAATTCTTTTAGTAACTCCAATCTCTTCATTAATGATTCCGATATTGAAGAGATAACTACATTTTTGGCAAGGTACTTTGGTTGACAATTTGTTATTTATTTATTTTATTGGTCAACTTATAATCTAAATTATGGTTTCATGAGTATAAAACAACTATATGTTTTATGATTAAAATTAGGTTCAGCGAGAGAGATGATGGTCAGTCTTCCTCAACTTATAAGAGTGGTTCCCTATCTGTTTTGATCAGCAAAGAAGAAGACTTCCTTGATGTCACTGATTTTGTGTATTCTGCTCAAGTTGCTGATATTACAAAGGTAATCACATTCTATTTAGTTATCTGTTATGAGAAATTTTAGACCTTATCTGAACCTTATTCACTTTGATGACAGCCCAAAACAGTGGTTGTTGTTGGAACTATCAAGATGGTTAACAATCAGTGGTTCTATATGGCGTGTAACCACTGCCTGAGAAAAGTTGAGTCTCAACTAGAACCATTGAAGGTTACTGAAGGTGAACCAGGAAGTCCCAGGGAGGTGGTCACATACTATTGCAAGAATCCAGCTTGCAATGAGCCAAAGAAAGTCATACGCGCTTATCCAAGGTTAAGATAATCAACTATTTTCAATACCAAATATTTTACTCCGTCAGTACTAATCATCATGTTATTAATTTTAATGTAGGTACATGGTTTTGTTGAAGGTGCAAGACTCTACGGGCACCGTTGATCTCACTTTGTTTGATAGCGAGACCAAAAAAATCATCAACAAAACTGCTCTTGAAGTATTTGACAACTACACTCCTGATCCGAAACTGAAGGTCCATTCCTGAAACCATCATTCGAGAAGTTTTACTTCATATACACTTTAAATATGTTCATGTTATATTTTTTAAGATGACATAGTTCTTAACATGTCTATTTCATCAACTTTAAAACAGTTAATTTCATATTTTCTTGGTGACATTCATTTGAATCTAATCATTGTTATTCAATTACTAGGATGATGCGCTTGCAATCAATGTTCCTGATGAGATTGCATCGTTTATCGATAAGCGATACGCTTTCAAGATAACTGTGACTAATAATCATATCAGCAAGCGTTTCAACGTCTTACACTGTCAAGGCCCTCACTGCTGATGAGGTGATTCTCACAGCTTTAGATGAGAAGTACTTCAAACATGAGGTGATTTTCTATGTTAATTTTACATATTAGACATAATTGATGAGAAGTACTTTAAACATGAGGTGATTTTCTATGTTAATTTTACATATTATACATAATTGTAGTAATTTCATTATACAATGTAGTAAGATTAAACTGAAAAAGATAAATTCTGTATGACAGCTTGGTACAGATGATTCTGACCTCCTATCTACTCAAAACACATCTGGGAAGATATTTTGATAGTTTCTATTTTTAACGTATTAATTAACATTCTATATATAACTTTCTACACTATCTTTATTAATTATTTCTCCACATTTCAGTGCGAGTTTTAATGATGTCCTTTATTGTATAATTATTCCCAGGAAGTGATTTCTATTTGTGATGACAATGTCACGCCGTCCTCAATCAGCAATATTGCCAAATTGAATGCGGATGAAAGCGAGTCCAAGCAGCTGAAGCGTAATCTCGATGATTCATTTGAAAATCAAGAGCTTCTTACCATGTCTTCGGCTAAAAAACAAAGTTCATCATCCAACAGTGAGTCGACATCGAAGGGAGAGTTTGAGGGAATCGTTGACGGGAAGCTTCTGATTCCGAAGAAGGAGAAGTAACTTTTGGTCCTACAAAAGTATGATTTGAGTGATTAATTACTATGTTTGTTTTTTGGTTGTGGTAAACAATTATCTTTTGGTTTGTTTTTGCATTTAGTTCCCAATCTCTTTTGTTTAATGGTTTTCTATCGCCTATATTAATATAATTATTATGATTGATTCTTGATGTTTTGGTTCACTTCTATATTAATTCAAAAGCATTACTCTATGACAAATACATTTAGCACAAAATCCATTCTGTTTTGGACCGCAAAAAACTATTTTGGCTGTTTATTCTTATTTTTTAGTTGTTGATTTTGATTTCTAAAATGGCAGTGAAGGGTTAGCAGCAACTGTTTTGAATAATACACTATAGCAATCTATTATGCTTGACCAAAAACATATTTTACAACTGATTTTCTTTACTTGCAATCCATTACGCAGCTACATCATTGTGATGATAGACCAAATCCCAAATTTGTCACTTTTCAATTACAAATACAATGCTATCCTGATTTTCTTAAAACAATTATAACCCAACAGCCAAATAATTAAAAAAATACTACTTATGTTAATAAATTGTACATGACAACACCTATTAAAATTTCATTTCTTTTAAGAAAAAAAAATTTTAATAACATTCTCGAAAAATACTGATTCAATTCAGTTCAAATGTAACTATTTTTTCATTTTTGGCAACTTTGTATAATTGTGATTTGAAAATTTGCCAACTGGTCACGTAACTACCAAAAAAAAAAGATATCTCATATTAAATTCAAGAATTTTAATAAGCTTTCCATTTTTACGAAGTATAAATTTAGTAACAAATTTAATAAGTTAATTATAGCAACTTTTAATTACAAATTTAATTCCCTAATCAATTTCGAAAATTTAGTTGCCAAAATTCAAGAATTTTTAATACGTTACCATATTTACGAAGTATAAATTTAGTCACAAATTTAATAAGTTAATTATAACAACTTTTAATTACAAATTTAATTCCCTAATCAATTTCGAAAATTTAGTTGCCAAAATTAGAAATCGACTAACTTTATATATAGTCATTGCATCATATGAACATTTGATTTCCAAAACAAATAAACCTCTATGTCATGAAAGCTACTAATCATCATCATACATATAAGGGGATTCAATAATCATCTGATTCTTCTTACATAATATACAGGTTATGTAAGTCTATCTCTATTAATCTCTTTTTCTAATAACTTTGAGTCTTTCGTCTTTCATAAATAATATAGTGTTCTAATTATTTTTTCCCTTAGTAATAAATAATTCAACAACCAATCCTCATTTGAAACACTCGATTAACATTCATGTGAATCAACGTAACAATTTTTGTATACATTCTTAGAAGAATGTAATTAGTATGAGATATATATTTGTTACAAACTTACAATCACAATGATTAAATTGCAGAAGCCGATTTAATTTTTTGAAAATAGCATGTTGATCACTGATGTGTATAATATGTGTTTATCACATCACATTTTAATCAGCTTGACTACTTAATACAATAGTGGTAATCAATATCCATGTCAAATTTGATATTCTGAAAATATTAACATAATGAATTGAATAGTAGGTATGGTCTAGATCAAACTGGTTGAATGTTTATAGCTAATATTAACCTTTCTTTGCGTCATGTATGGTTGGGGAGAGAGACGTTGATTGTTGGGGGCAATTTACTAATTTCCGTTTATAAGAAACAAAGTAAAAAATGTGTGACGCGTACATGACGCGTTGAGAGTTGGGGGCAAAATAGTAACCTTTTAAAAGGTTACTATTCAATAAATAATGATGTTTGAAACCATTTCATATATTCCCTACAAAACTAAAACTTATAAAAGGTTAGATGAAACCAGTTTAAAAATTTTCTCATTTAGCTCATTTTTGTCATATAATTCATTTTTTATTAATACAACAAAATAATAAAAAAGTAAAAGTAATACCTTTTAAGTAAAATCTATGTATTTTATTTAATAATTATACTAAACAAGGTGTATGTAAACCATAACGATTAGTGGCCGTATATAATTTAATAAATGAGTAAATTTAAAGTAATACCTTTTAAGTAAATTTGTCTACTACATCCTTTCTTTTATATATGTGAATAATATTGTTATCACATTATTGTTAATGTAAATCTCAGAATGGAGAATAGAGATAATTGTAAACAGAAACGAAAGGATAGAAAAGAAATATTGGATGCAAAAAGGCGTAAACCGATGTATCGATCAAATGATCAACTCCACAAATCAACTGCTATATATAATACATTGCCGTGTAAGTTTATTAAATTGAATGGCATAAAAACTATATTTTTTGTCAAATTAAAAATATCTATAACTTTTCTTAAACTATATAACTGTCCACCAGCTGGTCCACGGTTACTTCCTCAACTTCAAGAGATTCCTAACAAAGACATGTGTTCGGCTTCCACCGTTACATTTCGAAGTCCTCTTATTGATGTTTCAAACGGTATTTTGATACTTTCCTGCACTACTAATACTTACATATATTCAGACATATGTAAGATACTAAAAATTTCGATTTAATCTGTTAGTTTCTTATCGAAGTTTTAATAATACATCGCAAGCATCAATTAAAAACAGAAAGGGAATACCAAGCTTATCAAAAGGTTTGTTTATTTTATCATTACTATATAATTATCAATAAATTATGCTTTCCATTGAAAATAGTTAATTACTATTTTTTTCCATTTCTTTTATTAGTTGTTTCACCAAATATTGCTTCTGGTAAAGAAAATCATGGGAAACCTGGCACACGACCTACCATTCTAATAGCTGGTTAGTATTTGTTGTTCAAATCTTGAAATATTCCTAACATCAAACTTTTTTATATAATGAAATTAATATTAATCTTGACGTGAAATTATTACATAATTGCAGATAATATCAATTCAACTTCATCCACATC
>JBCNJP010000023.1:74855168-74897568 GCA_039602395.1 Deinandra increscens subsp. villosa | reverse complement strand
TAAATGGCAAGTGCTATGAGTAGAATTGGTTTAGGTTTTTAATAAATTAGTATCAATGGTGCAGTTGAAATGTAATAGATGAACATAAATTTTAAAATTTAACTTTGTGTTGATTACTTGTGTGCTGTCTTTTAAGTAGTTTTGGGATCTTCTGAATACATCTGTTTGTTAAACTTATGAGTTGACTTTTAAAAATAGGAGTTTTCAGTCTGGAATTTTGAAAGCTTGTCTGATGGTAGAATTATTGTTAGGTTGACTTATATAGTCAACATGCATATCTTTTTGCCGTTTGGTAAGACTCATTTGGTTTCACGATTAGAGATTGACTAATTTGCGTAGGTGCCCCTTACTTTTTCTTAGCTTTGCAACGGTTGATACGTTTGTGGTATTGCCATTTGCAAATAGCTTGTTTTTCTGAACTAGAAATAATGATCTTCTCATGACTAAGGCAAACACTAGTGGTTATGTAAATTTCCTTTACCTTATGGCTTGAATTTCAGAGGGGCAAGTTATTCCATGCCATAGATGAAAGAAGAGAAAACATAGTCAGTTAACTTCTCCTTCACATGGTTGGACATTGTTTTTTATATTATCGCAGACATATGACACAAAAGATGATTTATAAGTTTATTATGACTCTATGGTTCCATAAATCTATACCTTAGAGGCTTAGATGTAATATATGCACCAAAGGGTATTTAGCCCAATGGTACCTGGTGCTTATCCTCATCCAAGCGATGCAGGTTCAAGTCCCACAAAGTGGGCAATAGGTGGACTTTAGGACAGGGTATGTCTGTTTGCCGTTAAAAGATAGATGTAATATGCATAGATTCATGTAACTTAAGTCATTAAACTACATGGACCCCTTGTTTGTTAGTTTGGTAACGTGCCCATTATACCATGTTTCTACATTCTACATATGTGGGGTCCTATTTTTCATTTCTTCTTACATCCCTTAAGGAACCCACAGGGGCATGCTCGTTTCTTTTCCCTACATAAATGGTACTCACGATTGGCGGTCATTAGTTGATCTCATCTTAGAGGAGGCAATTTCGACCCACTTAGTTATGAATGGAATGATTTGGGTTATGTTTTATCTCTATCAGGTCACACAAGAAAACAAGGATTAACTATTATAATATGTGTGACCCGTTAAAGATAAAATGTAACCCGGCCTGTTTCAATTTCGACCCCTACCAACAAAAACTACCTTTTTGCCCCCATTACCCAACCTGCTCATTTTACCACCTTTATTTCCTTTGCATTTTCCATGAATGTTTGAGAACACATCACTGATTTAGTGATTTACTCATCCATTGTTAGGTCTGGCCACTTGAAATTGTGTCAGGGTTTGCAATCGACCCACTCTCAATGGATCATGATAATCTATATGGATAAAATGCCAAATTCAGCCAGTAGCAATGGAATTTATATTTCCTACAACTAAATGTTGTCTTCTAGAGGACTTGAAAATCTCAACACAATGTCTTCAGATAGAAACCTGATGAATAACAACAACTCCATTGATATTCGGACACGGGCCTCTGATCCAACAAGCAGGTAATAATAATAATAAGATTGTCAAAGTGTACTATTATCTTTTTCATTGACCATTTAAGTATTCCCAATATTTAACCACCGTTCTATTGTTCTTTCTACAGGCATAATACTCAGACAGTAAATGATAATACCGCATTCTCTTCAGAAGAACAGGTATACTACGTGACAGTTGGTTAACATGTCTAAATGGGTATTTTGTGAAAAAAGGGTTGGATTGGCTTGAAACGCTCTTTGTTCAAAAGTTTAAATTTTAATAAATAACTAGTGTGCCAAATATGATTACAAAAAAAAATGTTATTTCGGTAGTGATCTAATTTATGAGTAAAATGATTTAAGAGGTTTTATTCATTAATAAATACACTTTGGGTATTTTAAACTAATTGTTTTATTTTACCGCTTGAATTGATTGAGCTAACGAAAATCAACCCGTTTTAAATAAATGGATCTGTTTGTATTTCTCATACATCTTTTGTAATTTGTCATTTTTGTAGGAACACCTTGCTCGCTTGAAAGCTCAAAAAGAGGAAATACAGTATCTTAGAGAACAAATTACCTTTGCAAGTGTCAGGGTATGTGCTGTCCTATTTGTTTGCCTTTGGTTTATATGTTATTTGGTCTCATGTATAGATATGGACATTTATAACTCTGGATTTTGTCATATCAGGAACGACAATTATTGAATGAAAAATACACATTGGAAAAGAAATTTTCAGAGCTACGATTGGTTTGTCCTATAACCTTTAAATCTGTCTAGATTATGTTGTCTTTTGGCTGGTGTTTCTTTATGTTCATTACTTTATTTGGTGGGAGTATACTATTGTTTTGTTCCCCTAAAAAAATGCAACATATTAATAATTATTTTGACAAATGGTCAAATACCTAAAATCCGCCTCAAACACAATGTTGAGAAAAATAGTGTTGACTAAGAATCAACCTCATCAACATCTTGTACTGATTGCTAATGAACAAAAAGGTTGATTAATTGGCAAACAAAACGTTCCATTTTCTTGCAATCAGGAATAGTAAGTGTCGCATCTTTTGGGAGATATGAATGGGTCAATTGAGGGTTGTGTTTTATCTCAAACAGGCATATTGTAGTTTTTAGCTAAGAACGGAAGTAGGGAACATGTTAAACGGGTTGAAAGTCGTCAAAAGTTTGTTAGTAAAGCATGCAACCACTGCATCCCCTAAACCTTTTGATTAAAAATTTAGACTATTATTTAGTACTATCTTTTTCTTTATCATAGTTAACGTGTTAATCATTATATAAAGATTTGAATTTGGATTAAAAAAAAAGTGTTTGTGGGTCAACCTATTGTGACATGGCTCATGTTGACCATACTAAATTGGCCCATTTCAATCTGGACCCAACCTGCCAGACCCACTCATCTTGCTACCTGTAGACAAATGGATTGCTTTGTATGATGGAGAATCTTTCGATCGGGTTACAGGCTCTAGATGAAAAACAAAATGAAGCCATTGAGTCTGCTGCTAATGAACTGGCTCGTAGAAAAGGCGTTCTTGATGAAAATCTGAATTTAGCCCATGAGTTGAAGGTAAGTCACCATCCTGGTTAGATTTAGTATTTATTTGATTTAATGTGTAGAAACAAACAAACAAACATACCCAACAAGATTACACTCGTTTTATTTAATGTGTATATAAGTATTTAATAGGAGCCCTTTGAATGGTCTTTTTAACATTATATTTCTTCTATTTCCTTAGAATTAAACATATAACTAGAAGTAAAAAAAGTTGTTGGATTTCACTAGATATGTCAAACTGTAGTTGGTTTGCCCCGTTTGAGGCCTAAGTTCTCAGCCCAGATTGTAATGCTGGTTTTACATTTTCGCTTTTTGCACACCAAACTGGTCAAATATGTTGTGTCAATCAGTTTGCCAGTTTGTTCGAATCTTTTTCTTTTAATTTCGCATGTAAATGAATTTATCGAATTAATATCTAAAAACAATTTTTTTACCTGTTAAAAAAGCACACTAACCCATTAAATACCACATCAGACCATTCAAATATATTGGAATTTTCATTGTTAAAATATTCATATCAGATCATTCAAATATTGAACTAGTTATGTTTCTCTTTTAAAGATGATACGATTCAGAATATATACCTAAGAAGAGTGCTCTATTTAAAGTCTTGTTCTACACCAATCTTAATAACTTTGCATCATATCAATTTTCTTTTCTTTTTTTAATTTCATTTTTTAAAGGGTTTTTTGATGCATAGCAATATCTCAGGTTACTGAAGATGAGAGGTATATCTTCATGTCATCTTTGGTTGGGCTATTGGCTGAATATGGCATTTTGCCTCACATCACAAATGCTGCAGCTCTTTCAGATAGCATAAAGGTATATAATTGCCTGTTTGCACAAATTTTTTCCTTTATTTGTCTTTACTAAAGGTTCTTAATATTTACATGTAGTGAAATAGTTAAATATTTGATTTTGTTTCTGTTTTGGAGTTAACCACCCTGAAGGGAATGCAGTAAATCATTAAGCTTGGTGATTAAAGAGAAAACTCAGTCAATTAACCTATGTATTGTTCCCAGTTATCATATGTATATATGAGTGTAACACCATCTGTTTTTATATTTAAATTCCATACCGAGGTACTTGATATAAAGCTGATCTAAGAGTTGGCAAATTCGTAGTTGGAGCAATTGAATAAAAGTAACTAGACTAGACAAGGGCTCAACTTAGAACGGGCATAACTTTTGATCCGTCTAGATGAGTTATTAGGCTTTTAAAACATTGATGAAAAAGGTGTAGAGGGCAGGCATTGTGACAAACCACCAAAGACCGTTTGCCTGACTCTCGGCCCCAATTTCATTTATATCGAGCTCCAATTTTGATGCCGACAATTTTCCCCAAATTTAGCCATTTTGACGTTTAGTCATCTATTTTCAATTTTATGCTGTCAATTTCAAAGATTTGGCCATGCGTGCATTTCCCTGGCATGATATACTAGTTAATTTGATCATAGATTTATCTACTTTTCCCATAAAAGTATTCTCTTTTATCTTTTGTGCTTCCGGTATGTGTTACTACCTATGCGTAGTAAGGGGTTGTTTGATAATCACTTACCCAGTCCAGTAAGAGCTTACTAAGGACTGGGTCAGAGTAAGCTTGTTTGATTAGATAGTATATTAGGTCTGACCGAGTAAGAACCTTCAGACCGAGTCCCTTATTTTTCTCTAGCTGACCGAATCTTGAGAAACATTTCAATTGAAGAGAGAGCATTTAAAAAATTAAAAAAATAAAAAAATAACTCTTATACTTTAAGTAAGCATAACTTCTTCAAAACTCGATAAATCTTAAAACTAAGCACACCGTTGCGTGCGAAATTGAAAAACGATTCAAACTAGATATATATTGATATGCTTTCGGTGAATGTTTGAGAAGTCGAGATGAACACGATGTCGATGATGTTTAATCAAGCATAACTCCTCCGAAACTGAATGAATCTTGAAAATAAGCACGCCGTTGCGCTCAAAATTGAAAAACGATTCAAAGTAGACCTATATTGATATGCTTTCGGTGAATTTTTAAAAATGTTTTTAATACATTAAAAATAAATACCTATATACATTTCTCAGTCAGCTCTTACTCAGTCATTAACTATCAAACAACCAAGTTTCAGTTAGAGTTTCTTACCCAGTCAACTCTTACTCAATTAGCTCTAACCCAGTCAGCTCTTACTCAGTCAGCAACTATCAAACAGCCCCTAAGTCTGTTTCCAACCAGAAAAGGTACTCATGATGTATTTAGGCAAAGACTTTTCACTCTTTTAGTTACCTTTTAGCAGGAGTCAACTTTTCTAATACATGTCAAGTTGGATTAACACACCCACACACTTTTTCATATATTTTTTTAAAGTTTCTAAACATCTAATGTAAAGACGGTTATCTTATTTCTCTGTTAAAAAGGCTAGTTTTAGTACACTTTGGGCGACTTTTGACCTGTTTGATACACCTAACCCATTTTATTTTTAGACATGTTTTTTTTCTTGTCCTTCTTGCAAAACTTGATGACTTATGCATCCTTAGAGTTTTGTTAGTGGACATATATGTGATGTTAATCTGCATTTTAATGATACTTATCTTTCTTTAAGTCTTAAATCAAATTTTCTTTTTTCTTACAGCACTTACATGATCAAATGCAGGAGAAGATTAGAGCATCACAAGTATGATCTCTGTCCTAAAGTATTTTTCAAACTGAATTTGTTGCGGTCACTTTGTAATCCTTCTAACATGCTTATTGTGCTGGTCATTTTTGTTGCATGCTTCTTTTATTTCAGGATCATCAGCGGTTTTCACCTTCACCCTATAACAATTCTACAGGTGGCAGACATTTGGAATCAAATTATGATGTTTCTAAATACACACCGGTCAATGGTCAAACAAATCAATTACCAGAAAATGATAATCATGGCAAGATTGCATTAAGGACTTATAGTTATAGGTTGGCATAATTAATCATAAAATAATCCTCAAGTACTTGGTTTCTTTATCCATAATTTGTTACTTTACTTTTGTGTTAATGGATTTCTACCCAAGTATTTAGCTGATTTATTTTTATTATTATTATTGTTATTATTATATTTATTAAATATTTTTTTAATTAATTAATTAAAATATTTTTTGCAGTGCAAAAACAGAGCATGTTTATGGTGATAATAATAGGGTGAATAATATATTTCAAGATGGGGCTGACAATAATTACTTTCAATCGCCTTCTGCTAATGATGGGGATGATTCTTATGCTTTAGAAGGTAACATACATAATTACTGAAAGTTATTTATCGGTCCCATAATATAAAATCAATGCAGAAAAATAGGAGATGATACTTTCTAAATTGTTTTATTAAAGAAATTCGATAATTATTTCAATGATAAGTTCTTAAAATCTTATTTGATTATTATTCTGCAACATTTGAAGGCATACGGACAAACAGAGTGTTGACGGGTCAGCCCGTATAAAAAATTACCCTTTTTGATTTATTATGCAACCCATGTGACCTGTCCATTTTGCCACCAGGAAATAGTTATGTGGCATGTTTTTTACCAATTACTGATGCCAATATGTTATATTTGAAAATAGAAGATGGCCCGGGAATAGAAGGCTTCCAAATAATTGGAGATGCAAAACCGGGAGGTAAACTTCTAGGTTGTGGATTTCCAGTGCGTGGGACCTCACTTTGCATGTTTCAGGTACAGACGCTTCTAGATGCAAATTTCTAGCTAAAATATTTGTTTAACTTTTTAAAATTATGAAAAAGGCTGACACATGGTGCTTTTATTTCAGTGGGTTCGTCACCGTCAAGACGGCACTAGGGAGTATATTGAAGGTACAAGTTATAATATTAACCGAATTCCTTAAATGCTACAGGATTTAGATAATTATTGTACGATATTGTTAATCATAGTTAAAAATTATTTACTGAAGTTTTCCCAATAAATAAGGGGTAACTTTATAGAATAGTAATCAAGTTTCTCAAGTGTTTCATTAAAGTCACTCAAAACTTTTTTTATCTCTCTAAAGTCACTCGACTATGATTAAGTTTTCCAATTGTATAGTTTTTTTATAAATCTTAATTTAAAGGAAAAAAAGTTAAGATAGGCAAATGAAACATATATGAGTTTTGGTTACTATTTAGTGATTATTTTTCCAATTTTCTTTAAATTGAACAATTATAAGACTAGGTTATTATTAAATAATTTTCGTTTTATAACAATTATCTCCTATTTCAAGTTAATTAAAAAAAAAATCACTCATTAGTAATCAATATTCATATATGTTTCACTTGCCCAACTCAATTTTATTAAAAGTTAACATTTAGAAAAAATGTACGGGTCAACCAATCCAACCCAACCACTTTGATCCATACAGAAAGATGACATGCTTCAACCAATTTGTAGTTTTTGTATTTTTGTATGTTTGATTAAAAAAAAAAAGAACCATTTTGACATGTTATCCAACATCCATCTTGTAGTTTTTGTATTTTTGTATGTTTGATTCTTTTGAATAAGCCTTTGAATCGTATAAGAATAATTATCAAATTAAAGTAATTTTGGTGGTACTTCCAACTCTTTAATCGGATAAGACAAAAGCACACAAGAACGAGTGTGAAATTATGCTATAAATTTCTCGTTTTTAAATCAGGCCAAAGTTAGTTTTATTTATAGGGTAAGAACCATCACAGCCTTTTAGTTGTGGGTAGAGAGTTGCTGCAGAATTCGTATATAAAACAAAAAAAAATTCCATCGTGGGGCTGGGCATAGAGACCCCCGCTAGGGCTTTGTCTATTGGACCCCACCTGGGGCGCTGCCTCCTTTAACCCTGGGTTCTCTGGTGCATAAAATAAGAATAGTTTTGGACGAATGTGCCCGCCACACTTCTTAAATGTTATCAATGTTCATCCTTATTTCTCTTTGATCTTAAGTAAATTCCCGATTTACCAAAATCGCCTGATGGCACTAAAGATCACCAACACACATTTCCCAAATTGGAAGTTTGTGTTTATAAGGGATGAAAATGGTAATTCTTGAAATGCCATAACAATCTATGTTTTCTTGATCAACAATTTTCTGTATGACACAGGAGCCACAAATCCAGAATATGTAGTCACAGCTGATGATGTCGATAAACTTATTGCTGTTGAATGCATACCAATGGATGACCAAGGCCGACAGGTAAACATCCTCTATACATTGTTTATAGTTATTTATATATTTATTATTATTATTATAAGCATTTTATTATTATTGTTAGTGTTATTGGTATTGTTCCTGTAAGGAATGATGAAATTTTTAGAAACAATTTTCTTTGGTCGATTCTTGAATTTCAAATCCAGAATATTTTAAATTTCACTAATTATCACAACTATACTTTCTTTTAGCAATGAATGGTAGCACATTCCTGCCAACATTAATTATGCTAAAAACTATTTTGATTTCAGGGGGAAATAGTGCGACTCTTTGCCAATGAGCAAAACAAAATAACGTGTGGTAAGTTTAATCTTTTAACAATGTTCGAACTCTTAAATTGTTTCAAGCGTTAAAAATTTGGTACTTTCACCCTTCATCTTTAGCTTGCAAGTGAAGTAATAATGTGTTCAAAAAGTAAAGTTTCCTGTTTTCTAATATCCTAATTCCTTGTAAAATAATATTCTGCAGATCCAGAAATGCAACAAGAAATAGACAAGTATATGTCAGCTGGTCAAGCATTGTTTAGTGTTTTTTTGCTGGTACGGTATCTGTAAACTAATACATGAACTTGATACTTAAAACATAATTTTAGTTTCTTGTCGCCAGTTTATTTGTGGAACAAGTTTTTTTTTTTGTTTGGTTTCATAACACGAGGTTGTTATTTTTGCAGATGGATTCCCCTGAAAAATGGGAGCAAACAACTTTCTCTCTTAGACGATCAAATTACCAAGTAAAAATCAATCAGACCCAAGATATTTTCATTGATGAGAAATATGATAGTGTTTTGTCGGTATGTAAATTCTGTTTTTCATGGATTTCCTTATCATTGATGACAATTTGGCCCATTTACTTGCGGAAAGATTGATTCGGGTTATCTTTATCTCTAACGTGTCAAATGGGTCAATTGGGTAAAATCTAGAATTTTGGCTGAAACAGGTCCAAATGGTTTTGAAAATCATCCCTTCTTAAATTGCAGTTAAATGACTGAAAAACCCTTTGACATGATAAATATAAGTGGATTGTCACCTCTCTTGTAATGATATTGCAGATCAAAATCCCTTCAGGGCTTACTCCACAATTTGTGTTGACACGTTTGAATGGTTCTTCACATCCTTTTACATTCCATGATGTTAGGTAATACCTTGACTTTACATTCTTGATGACTTTTGTTCAACTTTCTTGTTCCAACCTCCAAACAAATAGGCACATTTTGACCCTAATACCTTGACTTTACATTTTTAATGACTTTTGTTTGACTTTCTTGTTCCAACTTGCAAACAAATAGGCACATTTTGACCCTAATACCTTGACTTTACATTTTTAATGACTTTTGTTTGACTTTTTTGTTCCAACTTCCAAACAAATAGTCACATTTTGACCCTAATACCTTGACTTTACATTCTTGATGACTTTTGTTCAACTTTCTTGTTTCAACTTCCAAACAAATAGGCACATTTTGACCCGTAGGGTCAAACAAACTTCTTTTCAAATTCAAAAGTGTTAAATATATCAATTCTCATGCCAAGTTTGTTACCTACAATAGTCCTTATGACAACCTACCACAAATGATAAATTGTTGATAAAGTTCAAAACTTTTAAGTATATAACTTCAAGTTTGAAAGTAGTGCTTTAGATGGGAGTGTCAATACTGTCGCCTTATCGAGTTGGGAGGTTGAACCATTAAACCTAAACAGACCCATATATTTAATTCTTTGTTTGTGGCAAAGATAAAAAACATAACCCAGACACAACCTGTTTAACCTATTTATCTTTACAAGTGAAACAAGATGTTAGGTTGGAGGATTGTAATAAATAGGTCAAACATGTCAACTCGGACACAACCCCTTTATTGACACGACAGCCAAAAACCTGATTATTTTTGTCGAGTCAGGAATTGGCACCCTAATTTTTCTGACCATGATTGTCAAAATGGACCACTTTTTTAGCCAACTTTGAAATTGATTGCCCATGTAACAAGAAATGTAGTAATTAGTTTTCTTTGCTTCTTTTCTGTAGAATGCGCGACACATTCGTGCTCACCATGAGAATGTTCCAAAGCAAGGTACCTTTTCTAGCTCATGTTTTTCAAAATTTGATATTCTTTTAATAGTTTTGTAAAAGGCAAGTTATTAAAGGGGCTACTATCCATTCTTCTTGAATAGGCATTGGATGAAAGAAGGAAGACAAAAGCATGAAACTCTGTATACTTCAATATAGATACAAGTATTTATTATATAGTCATTCTTTGTAGAAATGAAGTAGAGGACAATAAGACTACTTTAGAAGGTTTTGTTCTGTAGATTGGAACCAATCGGTGAGAGCGTGAACAAGGGTGTGTTTGTTTGTGTCCTTTGGGTTTTGACTTTATGTTAAAAGTCAACTTACTATTAAGATTCCTTGGGTATAACAAGATTTAATGACCCATATAGAAAAACATGAAAAGACACGAGGTTTCTTCCAAATGGTTCCGAACGGTTAAATTACTACACATACATTACTACACATACATTTTACAGGATTTAAATTTATAACATTTTAGTTCAAGAATCACCGCTTTACAAATGATACAGGTTCTTGTCTTTTATTTTATCAAGGTTTTCTTCCATATGTGTCCAGCTCTCTCTTTCTCTCTCTCCTCCCTCTTTTATGGATGGTGTTTCTCTGTCTCCTCCCTCTTTTATGGATGGTGTTTTTATTTAAAGATTTATTTTCTCTCAATTTTTTCCATGGTGGACAATTGAGATGTTCTAAGGTTATGTTTGCTTTGCTCAAGTATTGGAATTGGAATTAAAAACTTTAAAGTTAATAAGGTTATTAGTTTCTAATATGTTTTGTTAAAAACTAACAACACACTTTCTCTCTCTCTCTCTCTCTCTATATATATATATATATGGTATTTGTCTTCTAATTATATTTTTGCTAAATATATGACACCATAAATGGTGTTTTCCGTTTTAGAAATGTCATATGTTTATTAAAATTAGAATTAAAGTATAACACAAAGTACTAATATCTAAACAAAATGTCATTTTAACAGTTCTTAATAAATGATGTCCGGAATTCAATGAATAATATTTCTATTTTTAAAATGTCATATGTCTACTAAAAGCATCATTAGAAAATAATACCATGAATTAATATCCAAATAGAATGTACTTCTTACACTTATTACGATAAAAGTGATTTTTACTTAAACCCAAACATATATACTTGTTTGTTTGTATATAAGTACACAGATACGAACTTAATCAACGAGGTCTTGTCTTGGTTGAAAAGAGTTAAAAGGGAGGCAATGTTTTTCAAAATTGATTTCAACAAGGCGTATGATTCTCTCGATTGGGATTTTTTGGATTCGATTCTCGCCCAAATGAACTTTCCTGATCTTTGGAGAAAGTGGGTTCGTGGCGTTCTTCAAGCGTCTAGGTCGTCGGTTCTCATTAATGGCTCGCCATCGAAGGAGTTTGTCGGGTTCAAAGGGGTGAGACAAGGGGATCCCCTATCTCCATACCTTTTTATTATTGCGATGGAGGCATTTAATTGGATGATGAACAAGGCTGCGAGCATAGGAGTGTTCCAAGGTATCATTCTTCCTAACAATGGCCCGACGGTTTCTCATCTTCTTTTTGCCGATGATGTGATGATTATGGGAGCTTGGTCTGGTCAAAACTTCCAGAATTTGCGAAGGTTGCTGTGGAGTTTCTTCCTTGTGTCGGGTCTGCGGGTAAATCTTTCTAAGTGCGGTGTGGCGGGCATCAATGTGTCGGCTCCGGAGATCACTTGCAAGGCAGAGGTTCTTGGGTGCAAAGTTTGCACTTTTCCTTTTGATTATCTTGGAATGGTCGTTGGAGCTAATATGAATAAGAGGAAGCATTGGGACAAGGTGGTTGATACGTTTAGGAAAAGACTTGCGGGATGGAAGAATAGTTGCCTTTCAATAGGGGGAAGACTCACTCTCATCAAATCGGTGTTTGATAGCCTCCCTACTTATTTTTTCTCGGTTTTTAAGGCCCCTAAGGTTGTTCTTAATACTCTGGAGAGCATTCGAAGTAATTTTCTGTGGGGAGGAGTTGACACCCGTAGAAAGGTTCACTGGGTTGCTCGGGATGTGGTGGCTAGGCCCAAGGAAATGGGAGGCTTGGGCCTGATGGATCTCCAAACGTTCAATTACTGTTTGTTATCCAAATGGGCCTGGAGGTACCTTACCGAGCAAGGGAGGCTGTGGTGGTCTGTTATTCACAGCATCCACAACAGGGTTGGGTCCGATTCTTTTTTGCCCCTCCGTTCGTCGGCGTCGGGAACGTGGAAGACTATTGTAAGTTCGCTGTCTTTCTTCAATTCTGTGGGAGTTGATTTCCGAAACCGTTGTATCGTTTCGGATGGTTCTTGGCGCTGGAACGGAGACAGCAGTGGTAGTTTTTCTGTTAAATCGGTGCGAAAATTGGTGGTTAATTCTTTTGCGAATCAGCCCCCTTTCCCCTTGTCTTGGTGCAAATCTGTCCCCCTCAAAGTCAACATCATGGCTTGGCGTGCGATTTTAGAAAGACTGCCTACCAAGGATGCGTTGATTAGAAGAAATATCTTAACGCACAGTGACGGGTGTGTGCTTTGTGGTGAGTCGACGGAATCGGTAAACCATGTTTTTACGGGATGTAGTTTCTCCGATATGGTTTGGCAACTTGTGGCACAATGGTGTCGGATTCCTCCTATTTTTGCCTTCTCGGTGGTGGATATATTGAAGTTGGGAAATGGGTTGAATGTGTCTGTTCATAAAGCTAAACTTCTGGAGATCATTGGGCTGACCGGTTGCTGGTGCATTTGGAATGAAAGAAACAAGGCAATTTTCGAGCATCGTCCCCCGTCGATTCACCGGGTTTTGTTGGAGATAAAAAGTTGGAGTTTTTTATGGTATGTCAATCGTTGTAATGATCGATCCTTATGTTGGATGGATTGGTATTCCTTTGCTTTGTAATGTTTGTGTTGTTTTTGGCCTCTAGTGTCTTGCTAGAGTGCCTTGTTTAATGCTATTTGCCGTTCAAAAAAAAAAACATAATTAATTTATATGCACACGTAAAAAATGTCAAAGTTGAAGCAATTATTTCTAATTTCTAATGAATTAAAAGTCTAAATAAATAACTTAGTCTAACCCGAGATAGCAGGGTGTCAGATTTTATTTGAAAATAGGTGTTCGAGTGAACACAGTGCTGATCGAATCCTGAATCGTTAATATAATAAACAGATAAACATGTATGTAAAGGTTACCTGTTGTCATCTGATTGAGATCAGCAACAGTTAGGTTGTCCATCCTGTAAGTAGTCTTGGTTCCCCTTTAGGGTGTATGCTAATGATGGTGTTAATCGTAAAGGGTTTACGATTCTAGAGAGAGAGAGATCGAAATTTTATGTGTGGTGATTAGCATTTAATCTCTCCAATAAGCTCTATATATATACACCCAAGGGGAAACCCTAGTCTATCTAATAAGGGCAATTACGTCCATCAAATAATGCCAGATAGGGTTAAATAGGTAATTGATTATTTAAGATAAATGATTAAAGAACATAATATATTATATTATATAGAAATATACGAAATCATATATATATATATATATATATATATATATATCTTCCTACTCTAATAAACAATTACAATTTTTGACACATGTCACCACTAGATTTATTCTCATAAAAGTTTTCCCTCCCAAATCTATTCCCTAATAAATTCTTTTTTATTGGAAATTATATCTTATTTTATAATTATGATATATTTTTATCTATTTATATTTATGGAATTATGACAATCATGTATTAATTTACATCTTATTTTTATTTAAAAATAATTTTTAAACTATTATTATTTTCATTTTAAAAAATATTTAGAAACTTATAAAATACCAATAACCACTAATTTAGTGTGTTTTCAAATATGATTGAGCAAATCATATTAATATTTTAATTAATGAATACCTAATACTATTTTACAAATCCAATCAGCATGTGGGTGATATTGTTTATAGGCGATTAAAATCATTTTCATAGTATCTAATAGGAAAATTGGAAATAAATAATCCCAAGTTTTCATGTTTGGCCGGCAATAATCCCAACTTTTAAAATAGCTCCCAGTGGTCCCAACTTTCACTATATTTACCTGTAATGGTCCCATCGTTAAAATCATTAACTCCGTTAACTCCCTTGATGATGTGGATGGCACGTAGGTTAATAGGGGATTTCAAAATTATATATAAAAAATTTCCAAGTCATGTGCCACGTCACCAATGGAGTTAACGGAGTTAGTGATTTTAATGATGGGACCATTACAGGTAAATATAGTGAAACTTGGGACCACTGAGAGCTATTTTAAAAGTTGGGATTATTGCCGGCCAAACATGAAAACTTGGGATTATTTATTTCCAATTTTCCTATCTAATATTAAATAGTTTTTCATACCATATCAAATGAGCCATGTTCATCCAATTTGTAAATTTTAGACATCGCAACTGATACAATTGTAAGTTTTCTAATATATATCAACATAATATTTTTTATTGATAACATTATAATCTTTTTATTATAATTTAGATTTTATAGTCAACAATAAGAATGTGCTCATTATAATTTTGATAAAACTTTATACTCATCTAACTTTCTATATAAACTTATAGTCTCAAGTTTGTCAATTCATAATTCATGTTAGTCGCTATTGAGGGTTTGATTGTTTTTTAAATATGAACACGTTTATCTTGCATTTTCTAAATATACAAGTAGAGACATGCTCGATTTTTTTATAAAGAGAGTAAAGTCAGGGGCGCAACTTTTAAGGGGCGGGAGGGGGCGCCCGACCCCCAGAAATTTTTTTTGCGATGTAGGGGGTATATAATTTTTGTGTAGAAAATTTTGATATACTCCGGTTTCGACCCCCCATTTACCCAAAAATTGACGTTAGGAAAAAAAAATTAAATCCCGACCCCCCACTTGATATTTTAAAGCTTCGCCACTGAATAAAGTCACAAATATCATATTATGAATTATAACTTTAGTTTTTTTAATATAATGTAATGTAATACGTTATTCAGGTAATAAGAAGAGTATGCATGAATTATCAATTATATATATATTTTTAATGATTCAACCCGTATAACATACGGGTTCTATCCTAGTATATATATATATATATATATATATATATATATATATATATATATATATTAAGTAATATAATTAAGTTTAACACACAGATCCATCTAAAAATGCCAATGAATACTTAACATATTCGTCAGATCAATTTAACATAATTTTGACCATTTAATCTTTAATACCAATGTGAATAAAATCCTTTCATAGGTAAAACTATAAAATAAACTAATAAATAAAATTCAACATTTACAACACAAGAATTGAAAAATGATGAACATGAATACATTTTAATAACACAAAAAATTGAAATGGGAGAGTGATACGGATTCGTATAAGCGGGTGAAGATAACCTAGGCTAAAACCTAGTGGCGAAGACGCTTGGCCAACCAAGTCGCCGACGACGGTGTGATATCCGGCCAACCGGAGCTATCGATTGAACAAAACATGTTCAACAAGAAAAGAGTTTTCTTTATTCAATAACCAACCCCCTCAATTATAAGATACAATGGTGCTTAAATAGACAAATAAACAAAAAGAAAACCTAATCAAACTAGAAAACTACTAATTAATAAAATATTATTCAAATAAAAGATAAATTAGGAATCAAGAAACCCTATTGGGTTTGGATTCCCTAGGTTGCGAATCGGTCCGTATACGGATCAACCGGTTCCGTATCAGAGAGTTTTGGTGGGTGATGACAAATAGTGTTATATTGCGTTAATACTGAATTGGTTATAGACATCTTAGATTTTCTTCTTAAATTTATAAAGATGAAGAAAAATTTAAGGAATGAGATGGAGAGGTTATTTGCATGATTTTATAACTTTTATCTTAAAAATAAAGATAAGATGAATTATACCAACCAGGTTGTGAGTGCTCTAATTCCGAATAAGTGGTTTCCACATCATAAAAAGTTGTCATGATAACATTTTTCAGAACCTTGTACAAAATTCATTCGTTGTTTCTTTTTCTTTTTTTTAATCAACCAACTCAAAACTAAAATCCGACATTATTGTCTTTGTAGATGATACCCTTCTAACGGACTCAACCAAATATGTCCTAATTTTAATATGCCCAAGTGAAGAGGGCTCAACTCGGTTAAGCCCATGATCCACTTATATAATGGGGTCTTCACATAATCACATATCATCTCTCTACCCTTATATTATCTCTTCTTGCACTACCAGGGACGGAACTAGAAATTTTTTTAGGGGGTCCATAAATTTTTTTACAGAGTCACTAGCTTTAGATGTTTCAGTTTCATATAAACGTACATAAAGAATTTTGGTCTATTACTTACTAAATAGTTTATAATGTAGGCGCGCGTAGCGGCACGACATTGCGAGTAAAGAAAAATAACCGACTAAAAAAACTCTAAATGATTTGATAAAAAATTATATACCGTAACATTGATAGCGATATAATAGTAAAAAAATAATAGTAAATGGTTAAAAATGAAAGAGAAAAGAAAAATTAACGCGAGAAAAAAAATAATATGACAAAATGTTGCCTATTAAAAAAGTCTATATTTTTATATATTGTAATATTTCATTATAAAAAGGGTCTAAGATAAATGAATTTGAAAAGAATAGGTCTATAATGAAAGTAAATAAAAAAGAGGTGGAAAATGAAGTACCCCATTTACTCTCCTCATTATTTATAGCACTAAAATTAATAAAGATAGCTGAGAAAAATAAAAAAATGTTGAACACAAGATTTGAACTTGCACCCCTTCAATATTAAGCAAGGGATCTTACCACTAGACTACTTGTTACTTTGTTTTATTTTCACAAACTAAGTATTTATTAACTCCTCTTCACAATTTTTTTTTTAAAAAATCATTCACATAATTTTGACTTTGCGTATGAGGTTGAGGGGGTTCACGAGGACCCCTGAGCCTAATATAAATCCGCCCCTATGCACTACCATATTCAAGTACTTAAACCCAATTTTTTAATAGCATATTTACATTCAAGTTTGTATCCTGACCCGAGAAGAAGATTAATGGTTTCATATTATCACATAAACGGATCTATACAGGATGAGTCACTCTCTTGCACTGTTGCAATAACCTTTAGCTCTAGCTCGTGGGTTTTTGTAGCAACATTTGATGCCATCCGTGGGACACACTACAAAATGTTCGTGTGCTCTAACTGATCTTCTAGTGCGGTTCATCTCTTCTAGTTCAGATATCTGGTTCTCAACTTTTGGATGGGATGTCTTGTAAAAAAGGTACACATATCACCTCTACTTACTATTATCATATTTTGAAAAATATAAAAGGAAGTCATGAAGCTACAACTAAATATCGCATGAAAGGCAAAGAACATAAACATAAACAGAAATTAAAGCTTGGGTTGGTTGTATATTTGTGTATATAAAGGAGCTCCTTTTAGACGGTCTAAACTTGTACCTATCTTTTCTAAATTTGAACAAGTTAGTGTTATTATGTAAATCCCTTAAAAAAAATTCTACTAACAATATATTATTTGGAAATCATCAGAGCAATCCAGTTATTTTTCATATCAGAGCCATTAAAAAAATATTTCAGTAGTTATTAAGGCATTATATGTTCCTTCTTGTAATATATATTAAGGGATGATTACAGAGTCCCTGCACCTCTGCATGCTTAGAATCCACTTACCAATCTCCACAAATGTAGATTTACAGACTGTGCCCTAAGAATCAATCAACCATAATTATGCTTCCCCTATCAACAACCCATTCATGAATCCATAGCCAAGAAGTAAAAATTACGGTTGGAATCATATAATCTAAAATCCAACAAGAAATCAGAGGGAGAGAGAGAGACGTACCTGCCGAAATGAAAGAAGAACAGAGACCCAAAATCAACCATCTCAGTCCCAAACCCATCAAGTCCAACAATGCTAATAACTACTACGATTGTCATTGTGACGGGTTTATTAGGCCCATCCAATGCTTAAACATAGGGTTCTCTTTTTGTTGCAGCACAAACACAATATTATAAGTCACACCCCGTGTCAGGCTGCTGCATAACGCAAACCAAGTCAAACACCAATCACATCTTCATAAACAAATTCAAACAGAAAAAATTATATGATATGAAGCTTACAAAGCTTCATCAGCCACCCAGCACCTGACTTTGAACCCTTGCTGTAAATTGCAAATTGAGTAAGAGAAATATAAGTAACATAAATAAACAAATTTAGAAGCTTGATACAGAATAAATTACGTAAATATTATTTACATTTGTCCCCTAAACTACAAAGATAATTGTCAGCATGACATCTATAAAAAAATAAATAAATAAATAAATAAACACAGTCCTTTATCCTTTTCCTAGCTTTGCTGTATCAGTTTGATACATTGTAAGTGGTAAGTCTTAACTTTGGTAACAATTTACGTTTCAAGTTCCATTTGTGGTGAATGTGGAAATAGTAGAAAAAACATGGATTATAAGCCTCTCATGAAATGACTGAAGTACATTACATAGTCCTTTTTTTGGGGATTTGCGACTTACCGTTGCAGAGACTTTGGACCTAGAAATTCTCCAAACAGCTCCGGTGATTTCAATAAGAGACATGTGGAATTCAAGCCTTCCTTCTCCATTCATGGCCACATATCTTTCAGCCTTCTTTCTCCTGTTCCGTGAATCCAATTTGCATTCAGCATCTTTTACTCAGCAATGCCCTTGTCATTTGATCCAACAAAGACATGAGTGTTAGAAAAATGTGAGTGTTTGATTTAATGACAATAATATGATCCAAAACAGAAGGACAACTTATTCAACACACATGATTTAGGAAAAAAAAGGCCACGCCACTTATTTAAAGAAACATCAACTCATATAGCTTAAGAGATACCACAAGTTAACAAATCAACAACGGGCCTAAAGTCATGAGCTAAAACATGTTAAATGGTTTTTGCACAAATTGTACAACTTTATGCAAGTGTGATCACCTTCCTTTTTTCCTTGTTACAAATTCTGAACCAGCAACAATTTTGTTTGCAACACACAAAAATAAATAAATAAAATACAATTGGTTAATCACTTCTTGTGGAAAAAAAATCAAACGTAAGATTTTACAGGCTGACCGGAAACGACTGTAGGAGAAGTGATCTTAGCAGATCTGTGAACCAAATTAGCAGGTTTCCCCTACTCAACTTGTAAATAGGAATTCAGAAACAAGACCTGCACCTAGGGGTGTAAACGAGCCGAGCCGAGCCCGAGCTCGTCTAAGCTCGAGCTCGGCTCGTTTAAATTTAACGGGGCTCGAGCTCGAGCTCGGCTCGATTCGAGTTTTATTTCTGAAGCTCGAGCTCGGCTCGTGAAGAATTCTTTAAGCTCGAGCTCGGCTCGTTTACTATTAATTAATTATTTTTTATATATATTTTTTAATTAAATTTGTATATATTTAGAATTATACTTTTTTATATAGAAAATATCAAAATAATACATATTATTTACTTATTTTATAATAACTCTATATATAATAATCATTATTTTCTAAATATATTTAAAAAATTAAATAAAAATTATATAAATAAAAGCTCGATAAGGCTCGCGAGCCGGCTCGAGCTCGATAGGTAAAACTCGGGCTCAAGCTCGTTTATTAAACGAGCCATATTTCAAAGCTCGAGCTCGGCTCGTTTCGAGCTTTTTATCGAGTCGATCTCGAGTAGCTCACGAGTAGCTCAGCTCATTTACACCCCTACCTGCACCCACTTTATTTAGACGTAGAAAATGTCATCTTACCAGAGTGCCTCTGGAGCCTGGAATAAGGTGACATCAAGTATCGCACTATAGATTTTGGGTGACTAAATTACATTTGCCTGTTTCATTCTAGCAGATTCACTTAACTCGACCTGCTGACACGTTTAAGAGTTATACAACCCATTAATAAGTAAATGGCTAAAAACCCAAACGGGAAATGCAAACCTGAATGGTCATTGGTTGTGTCAGCATTAGTGCCACCTGGTGGAGTTCACAATTTTCTCCAATAGCACCATCTCCTTTTTTTTTTTTTTTTTAACAGCAGAGATATGTTAAAACCACCACTAGCAAGATACTTTACGAGGTACATAAAATAAAACAAAAATACAACAGAATAATAAAATTACAACCCGTACAACGGATCACGTTTCCTAATATTCCAATCTAAATTTAACATGTTTGCTCGATTCGATAACCAAAGGTATGATCCAGATTTGATTTCAACATGGATTCTATTTTATTTTAATTTTTAACAGCAAATTTGGATCACTGACGGGGGCATTACCCACCCACCCGATCATCTCCATTCCCCATCAGGAGGAAACTCACCATAGGTGAGAAAACCCCCTGGCCCAACCTGGACCCCCATTTATTTTTGTCAAGGTGGGACTTAAACCAAGACCACCCACTTTTAATGTCTTTGGGTATCTCACCTTAGCCAATTGAACTAGGATCATTGGTAACATGGATTCTATTGATTTGACCTATTAACATGTTTAAGATGAATACACCCTGTTAATAAAAAAATTAGAGTATGTTGAATTTGATCCAAGAGTCACTTTGGAAAACATAATGAAAAGAAATAAAATTAGATTAGGAGTTGAGGTTTAAGTTATTAGGTTAATCAAAATGAAAGAAGAACATAGATTGCAAATTATATGAATGCCTATATATAAGAAAAAAAGAAAGTTTATACACCAAATTATAATCACATCACTGAAAATTTTAAACTCATTTTGATTCATATCAGAAACCAACATATGTTGAGATGAAATTCATAGAAAGAAAGGTAGCAAGGCGAAATACAGGTTACATATCAGAAACCCAGAAATAGATAGAGCAATTAGAAGTTGCATTGGTCCGTTCCTTCATGTTTGATGAAACCATGCAAATAATATTGAGGTATGCTGTTTTTGTATAATTACTGTGCTATCAACAAATTATATATTCTGAGGCCCTAATTTCTATTAACGACACTAACACAACTGATTACTAAAAATTTTGCAAGACTTACTTCCAGAAGTAAACGTCAACAATGCACAAACAGAATCTCTGGAAATCTACAAACTCAAAAAATGGATTAAACATTCTATGGCTGTAAAAAATGTGTCATCCAACTTTATAAAAAAATAACTGATAGTTATGTATGATACACTATTTGTTTAATTAGTAAAAGAACAACTAATGAGATAACGAACATGAGAATTTAAGTAAATTAGAAACAGAAGTGAAATATCCAAGTCGTAATTAGGCGGATGATTTTTATGATAAGCAAAACATCTGAAAAGGTTATAGTTAAGTTTCTTAGTAGATCCGATAATTTCAAGTATAACTGAGAAACATAATAAATTCAATAGAGAGAAGTCACAGACTCTAGGAAGTACCTGAAATTCGTTAGTCATGAGACAACTCTTCATATTGCATTATGGTTTATGTAGAGTCATTTACTTGTATACAATAACCACATTAACAATGAGTAAAATATAGTCTTTTATGTCTATATAAATTTACTTAAAGATAATGATGAAACTATTAAATCTTTGATACATGGCTTTAGCGGTTGCGAGTTGGGCCGTCTTCAAATGATACAGGGAAATAATAATGGAGATAATCAAGAGCAAAAACCGCCATCAGTTTACAGAAAACTATGGATCACCAAGTTTACAAATAAAACTACCTTTTTATTAAAGTCTGAGAATAACCTACTAACCAACCAAGCAGATTAGATGTTCATAATAGACGGAATATGTAGGCAAAATTCCCATGAAACAGTTAGTTTAAAAGTCTACAAAAGATAAACTTTGAAGTGCAAAATCAAGAACATAATTTAGACTCCGGAAAGTCATAAAGAAATCACCAACTTCAATCATTTGCAAACACAAATTGTTCAAACAAATACAAACATTGTCAAAAATAAAGCAAACGAATTTAATAAATTATATTTTACCTCCTTGGCTGCCCGAAACTCTTCTAGCTTATCACTTACAGACACTTTTGTCAGTTTTGAATCTCCCCTGCAGCTCATGAAGCAATTTACATCCAAAAAACTTAAAAATAAAAGTGTATTTATCCATATAATGACATCAAGAAGGTTCTAATATTAGCATTTTTACATGTTCAAAGGCCTTCAATAATAATGTTGTAAGCTCAATTAATATAGTAGAAACAATCAGATGTAAACTAATTGCATATAATAACGTTAAATTAGTTTATGTATAAGATAATGCCTCATGTAGTTCTTTTTAACAACATTACAGTAGAAAATTTTAGCATAACTAAAACTAAGCATATGCCCAGCAATAAGACATTAGAAGACTTTACAATACACCAAGAAACAGAAACAGCAGAAATGCCAACTGACTTTGCTTTGCTTTGTTCTGTTTTCTTTAAAGCTCACCTTTTCAAATTTATTTCTAAACCCAATCCATAGGTTATGAGGGTCATCCTCATTCCTTCAAACCCACACCCTTAAACCAAATCTACTAAAATAATATGAAACCCTTTACTCTAAGTCTCAAACACAAACCATCTTACCTAAAACTGAAAAACATATAATATCACTAAAAAAAATAAAAATAAAATAGATATACGAGTAAATACATACTTAGCAAGTCAAAGAAATAAAAAATACTTGAGATTCTAGACAGGGTTATATACGAACATCACAACCGACAACTGTAAACAGTCCAATTTGGCCCCTTTATTTCATGCGTAATGATACCAAAAGCAACAATAATAAGCAATACTCTTATTTCTAATCATTTATCTATCAGTTAATGGTTTTGTATATGTAATTTCAGATGGAGAAGTAATTTTGGTAAATAAGCAACTTAAACATTAACACCATATAGCAATTCATACATGCAGAATCAAAGAGTAGTAATAATTGAGTACTTCATGTGCAGAGTCACACACAGCGTAGTAATATTTGAGTTTCAAAAGTTAGACAATTCATTACCTGATCTCCACAACCATTTTGTCAAACTCATCATAAATGCATAAACTCTCCATTGACAGCAAGCATTAACGCACGAGCCTAAGACCATAAATAATAACCAGTCTAAGTAAGATAACTTGAAAATTGAACTCGATGTTCAAGAATATTCTCAGCAGAAGCAAAAGGATACCTCAATACAAAACTCTCCAGATTTCTCAGATGTGTAAACAGATATTGAAACTAAAGTAGCTGTGTAACAAATAATAATTATTGAAAAGGTTGATAAAATATGTAAAACAAAAACAACCATTTTGGTTGAAATAGATTATCTGGGGACGAAAATGTAAAGCATCGGCAGGCTAACCATTGTTTACATCTGACACAAGCTTTTTCAGGGCTCTCATTAATTGGAGGATCAAGGACCATTGTATGTTTTTCTTGTCTACAAAAAAATCTTCAAGAGTTTCTATTAGCAGACTCCATCAGCTATTTGTTTTGAGCACATAACTTGAGAACTGGAAGCAACTTGCCACTTTGCACCAAGAAAATGATTAACCAATAAAACTATGAACTAAATAAATGATAAACAAGAATATTATTAACTAATAAGGCATATACTATGACAGAACCTTTGTTAACACCATACACCCTATCTATGCTGCCAAAATAATGCAACAATTCTGTTTACAAACAGGAATATTCTAACTTTCACTAATTATGTATGTTACCTTCTAAAGCATAAGAATCATTCCCATCATTAACAGAAGGTGGTTGTAAGTAATCATTGTCAGCTCCGTCTGGAATTATATTATTCACCCTATTATTATTATTATTATCGTAAACATGCTCTGTTTTCAGACTGAAAAAAAAATCAGCTAAATATTTGGGTAGAAATCCATAAATACAAAGGTAAAGTAACAAATTATGCAATAAAGAAAACAAGAACTTGAGGAATTTTTCTAACATTAGTTGTACCAACCTAAGATGCAATCTTGCGATGATTAACATTTTCTGGTGATTAATTTGTTTGCCCATTGACCGATGTGTATTTAGTAAAATCATAATTAGATTCCAAATGTCTGCCACCTGTAGAATTGTTTTAGGGTGATGGTGAAACCACTGATGATCCTGAAATAAAAGAAACATGACGAACACAATAAGCACGCCAGAAGGATTACAAAATGACCACCAACAAATTCAGTTTGAAAAATACATTAGAACAGAGATCATACTTGTGATGCTCTGATCTTCTCCTGCATGTGGTCATGTAAGTGCTGTAAAACAAAACAAAAAATTTGATTGAAGACTCAAAGAAAGAAAAGTATCATTAACATGCAAATAAACATCATATATATGTCTACTAACAAAACTCTAAGGATGCATAAGTCATCAAGTTCTTTAACAAGGACAAGTATTGTAGCAAGTCAAATGGTAATAAAAACTTATCTAAAAATGAATAGAGCCGTTAGATGTATCAAACAGATCAAAAGTCAAAATTGGAAAAGTAGATAAATTTATGATTAAATTAACTAGTACATCATGCCAGGGAAAATCTAAATTTGGCACGCATGGCCAAATCTTGGAAATTGACAGCATAAAACTGAAAATAGACATCTAAACGAACGTGTGAATTAACAACATCCACGTGTCACGTTTTTTGAAACGAAATCAATCAAAATGGCTAAATTTGGGGAAAAGTTTTAAGAGTCAAAATCAGGGATCAAGATAAATGAATTTGGGGCCAAGAGTCGGATACAAGGTCACAATGCCTGGCCCTCTACACCTATTTCATCAATGTTTTACGAGCTTAATAACTCATCTAGACAGATCAAAAGTTATGCCCGTTCTAAATTGAGACTTTTTCTTGTCTACTTGCTTTTATCCAATTGCTTCAAGTACGAATTTGCCAACTCTTGGATCAGCTTCGTATCAAGTACCTCAGTATGGAATTTAAAGATAAAAGTAGATGATGTTACACTCAAATATACATATGATAACTGGGAACAATACATAGGTTAGTTGACTGAGTTTTCTCTTTTACCACATGTAAAACTGTAAAATGCTAATAAGTTTCTTAAGGACATATTTAATCACCAAGCTTAATGATTTACTGCATTCCCTTCAGGGTGGTTAACTCCACAATAGAAAAAATTAAAATATTTAACTATTTGACTACAAGTCAAATATTAAGAACCTTTAAAGACAAATAAAGGAATCTTGATGAAAACAAAATCGCACAAACACGCAATTATATACCTTTATGCTATCTGAAAGAGCTGCAGCATTTGTGACGCAAGGCAAAATGCCATATTCAGCCAATAACCAAAGATATACCTCTCATCTTCAGTAACCTGAGATATTACTATGCGTAAAAAATTCTTTAAAAAATCAAAACTTAAAAAAAAAATTAAAAATGATATGATGCAAAGTTATTAAGATTGGTGTAGAACAGGACTTTAAAAGAGAAACATAACTGGTTCAATATTTGAATGATTTGATATGCACATTTTAATAATGAAGATTCCGGTATATATTTGAATGGTCTCATGTGGTTATTGTGCTTTTTTAACAGCTAAAAATTTTGTTTTTAGATATTAATTCGACAAATTCATTTTCATGCGAAATTGAAAGAAAAAGATTTGAACAACCCGCAAACTGATTGACACAACATACTTGACCAGTTTGGTGTGCAAAAAGCGAAAAAAGTCAAACTAGCAGTACAATTTGGGCCGAGAACTTAGGCCTCAAACGGGCAAACCAACTTCAGTTTGACATAACTAGTGAAATCCAACAACTTTTTTACTTCTGGTTATATGTTTAATTCAAAGGGCTCCTCTAATATACTTATATACACATTAAATAAAACAAGTGTAATCTTGTTGGGTATGTTTGTTTGTTTCTACACAATAAGTCAAATAAATACCAAATCTAACCAGGATGGTGACTTACCTTCAACTCATGGGCTAAATTCAGATTTTCATCAAGAACGCCTTTCTACGAGCCAGTTCATTAGCGGCAGACTCAATGGCTTCATTTTGTTTTTCATCTAGAGCCTGTAACCCGATCAAAAGATTCTCTAACATACAAAGTAATCCATTTATCTACAGGTAGCAAGATTCTCTATCATCAGCTCCACTTGGTGCAGTTCACTATTTTCTCCAAGACTCCAATATCACCACCATCTTCTAGATTCTCCTCTTGAAACCCAGTATAATCATTCTCTGCATGTTGCTATACATGATTAGTGTACATTTTTATGCGGTAGGCTGTTTTAACTATCAACATACAAAACATGCCTGGTTACTAAAGTTTTTAGAAGATTTCTTGCTAAATGAACATGCGTGTGTGAACCTGAAACACAAAATAAAATTAAGAGAAAATTTATCATGCAAGTCTTGAATATACTAGTATCTTATAAATTTGCTACAAAAGCCACCTAATCAATATATACACTAGGTGGTCAAACCTTGAAAGTATGATTGGAGAAAAAGCTACATTGAACTATAACATTATTTGAAAACTTATTAGTTTGTTTTATTTTTTTAACAGCAGAGAGTTTTATTAAGAAACCGCCACTAGCAAGATACTAGTGGAGAAATGTTACAAGAGCATAAAAATAAAAATAAAAATAAAAATTCACAACCAATACAACGGATCACGTTTCCACGAATCCCAGTCAAGATTTCTAAGTTTTGCGCGGTTAGTTAGCCAATGATAGGTCTCTTGATTTCTTCAAAAATTCTTCCTGGATTTGTATTCCCGGATTTGTATCCCCGAATTAGAAGAAAAAAAAACTTATTAGTACATATCAGTTCTTAAAAATGATAATTAAAGACAAAACAAGTCAAGATTTTAGTATTAGTTAGTACCTTCAATGATTTAGTCTTATCATAGTTGCCTCCGGTCGGATTCCACATGCAGAATCAAAGAGTAGTAATAATTGAGTATTTCATGTGCAGAGTCACACACAACGTAGCAATATTTGAGTTTCACAAGTTAGACAATTCATTACCTAATCTCCACATCCATTTTCTCAAACACTCCATTGGCAGCAAGCATTAACGCACGAGCCTAAGACCATAAATAATAACCAATCTAAGATAACTTGAAAACTGAACTCAATATTCAAGAACATTCTCAACAGAAGCAAAAGAATAGCTCAATACAAAACTCTCCAGTTCCCGCTTCTTTTGCAACAGTGGCAGTCAATCCAACAGAAGATGAAGATTACCCAGATCTAGAAACTAGAGTAGTTGTGTAACAGATAATTATTGAAAAGGTTGATAAAATATGTAAAACAAAAACAAGCCATTTTGGTTAAAATAGATCATCTCGAGACGGAAATGTAAAGCATCGGCAGGCTAACCATTGTTTGCTCATGTTCAAAGTTGGCATCTGGTAGTTTACATCTGACACAAGCTTTTGCAGGGCTCTCATTCATTGCAGGATCAAGGAAAATGAATCTTCAAGAGCTTCTATAGCAGACTCCATCAGCTATTCGGCTTAGAGTTTTGAGCACATAGCTCGAGAACTGGAAACAACTTGCCACTTTGCACCAAGAATATGATTAACCAATAAAACTATGAACTAAATAAATGATAAACAGGAATATTAACTAATAAGGCATATACTATGACAGAACCCTTGTTAACACCATACACCCTCCCTCTCTGTGCCAAAATAATGCAACACTTCTGTTTACAAACAGGAATATTAACTAATGAAACAGTGATTATACCATACTTTCACCACATACCCTTTCTTTACAAACAGGAACAACATGTTTTATTTTTTTCAATTTTGTTTCCTAAACAAATCTCAGAAAATCAGTGAGAACAAAAAGAGTAAAGAAAAAAGCAAATGTAACCAAAGTAGAAGAAATAGTAAAAGCAGCAATCAAAACAGAAAATAGTTAACTTTATAAGTTGAGCAAGTAACACCTATTTTTCAGGAAAGATGCAACGAAACTGAGTAAGAAGTGGATTCATACATAGACTATCTTACAACCAAAATCTGAGCCATGAGGTGCACAGGGATTGACAAGATCATTCCAAATGACGTGTGCTTTTACCAGCTGAGGAAGCCATTTCGAAGAATTGGCTAATAATTAATGAGTTTGAAAATTTAAATAGTTGAGAAATTTAAATATAGAATGTAACAGAGAAGGAGCTTAAGGAGGGTCTGGATTTTCTAACTTGGAAGTTAGAAGATAGGGAAATGTAACTCTTCTTTTTTATTTAACCCGCTAGTCGGTTATAGTAACTAATATGGAGTCTAGTAGTCAATATTGGTGTGTATGTAAAAGGTATTATGGTTGTAATGTAAAGAAATAGGATTTTGATGGTACAAAGGAGTGTTTAAAATGAATGTATCACTAATCTTTAAATGAAATACGAAAAACTGTTTCTTAAACTTTCTAGCTCAGTAAATAAAGGCAAAAGATACGGAATGTAATGTTTAGCTTTAAATTTATTTTAATCAAATGTTGCAAATAGAGGTTAGGCATGGCAGGGGCAGAGTATCTAATCCTATACGATAGGAGAATGAATTGTAGAATATGCTCTTAAGAATTATTATATAACTTGAACAAATAGGAGTTAATAATAGATAACTGGGATAGATGGTGTAAATTCTAATTACAAACAGAAACTGAAAGTACACGGAATGTAAAGTAGGAGATAATTAAAGATTTTGAACAATGAGGTTGATGTTGGTAACTTGTAATTAAGGTTACTAATACTGAATGATGATATCTTTATAAAGCTGACAAAATTATTTTTAAGTTTTATGTGAAGTGTGCAAGTAAAGTTAGCAAATAAAAATTGCTGACCTAGAGCCGGTTCAATGGATCTTTTAACGCAGGATACATTATGAAAAGGTTTGACTAAGAGTCAATAAAAAGAAACTACAACAAGGTTGGAAACAGGTAACAAGAAGAAGAAAAATTTCATGAGTACTAACAAAGTTAATTTGTATAACTTAAACATTGCTAATACCTCAATCTCGGAGAACAAATTTTAAAACTTAGTAATAAAAATAATATGAGAACTAAAAAACACATAATGGAAGGTTTTGTAGTCAAAATATTAGCTACAACCTGAATCACTTTGCTTTTACCTAAAATAAAATTAAAAAATAAAAACTCACAAGAAACAACATTAAACAAGTAGGGCATCTATATAGGCATTAATCAGCAGCCAGTCAACGAGCATCTAAAATAACAAAATTTCTAAACTGTACCTAAATATAAAATTACTCCAATTTAAATATAAAGTTATTAGACAGCATATATCAGACGCTGCCTTTAGAAACATAATTATAAAACAATAAAAATAAAAACATAACATACACTAATGACCATATTGTAAAAGAAAATGAAAGAAATATAGGTTTGTAGTAAACAATGACTGCTAAAATACAAAATTTATTACAAACATATGTGGGAAATAAATTTATTGACACTGAGAAATTGATGTGGATACTAATGATAAGCAAAATGAACTGTTTTATTAAAATAAAGAAACTGTTGCATAGAAAATTACTAAGCCCTAGAAAGAGTAATGTATTATAACTTTTAGACAAACACAGTTGTAAGACCTAAGAAATTTAAAGGCCACAGGTAATTCCTGTATGAGTGGTAAGTACTAACAAATTCATTACTGCCAGTAAAGATAATGAAAAATGAAAAAATATTACGTAAATGATCCCTCTCAATCTCTTACCTCCACCAAAAAAAAAAAGGAGGATGGATACATCTAAAACAAAGGAGTTTGTTTTAGCAGAAATCAATAAGAGCACGTTAAATGTAATCTAAAGCAGCCTATGAAATGAAAATTTAAACATATATTAAACTGAACAACAGATCAGGCTACAAACTGTAATAACTCTGAGAGCCTTGGGGTTAAATAAGAAGTTGCAGAGCGAGTATCTTCTTACATAAAATTGTAATGAAGAAAACACCTAAAAAGTACTTAGATTATATGGGATAAAAGTTGTTAAATAAACAGGATAGTAATACTGTAATACATCTATGATCCTTAAAGCTGAACAAAAAGTTGTAAGGCAAGGTTTTGTATCCTATATGATTACTGAGTTCCAAATACTATAAATCTTCATAATTAGACAGTTGAACATAGGAAATGTGAAGAATAAGTGTTCAAATTTAAAGAAAGCAAATATACAGAAATTATTGAAGGGAATAGCATCCCAAAAAGCCTGCAATCAGACAACCCACAAACATTATGTAGTAAGTAGACAATAATTTTTTTATCAATCTAATTAACCAAATACAAAGATTTCTAAAATAAAGGTAGGGAATATGAATGTTATAGAGGAAGCAATTAGGTCACCCATATTGAGAGCAGCCTAAATAGAGTGAAGAAAGAGTTAATTAATTTTAGATTGAAGGATATGACAATATAAGGATACAGGGATCCCAAAATAAAATATAGCAAGAGCACCCATATTGAGAGCAGCCTAAAAAGCAGGTTCTACAATTAAACTGAAGCTTTGTACAGATCACGTTGTAAGAGAATGTTGGCTTTGTGATAAATGACAGTATAAAGAAAATCTAGAAACTGTAAATACATATACAACCCAAACCCAAAATCTAGTATAAATCCACAAATGAAACTTATATGTTCGTATTTGATAATCATACAGAAAGCTAATCGAATCAGATGAAAGTATTGGCTCTAATAATAAAAACTTCTAAGAATATACGTCCCAAAGTAGCATACATCAAGAACATCCATATTGTGAGCAGCCTAAAAAGAAGCTGTATTGGAACTCAGGTGTCACTAACTAATGGAGCCACCCTGCATCTTTTCCTAACAGACAGTAAATTTAGGACCTGATCTAGATATAAGAAAGATTGCCATATATAACAGTATAACACAAATTGGGCAAACACATAAAACAGCCACGAAGATAGAATATGTCTAGGTTTATAGATTAAGTACATGTTACCTATTTTACAGGAGAAGAGTCAAAATAAACACTGACTTAGGGGCCGTGCAGTACATAAACAACTTCGCAAGACACATATATATAGGAAAAACAATATACATCAACAGCAACTGTGGCTGGCAAGCAATGTGCCTGACAAGCAATCAATAGGGCCAAGGTAATCACGCACAATTAACAATTACATCTAAACCAGAGGTCGAGTGGTTTCTTAGTCCTTTGCCGGTACTTCCTAAACATCTATAAAACTGCAAACAACAGAGTTAAAAAAAAATCATATAACATAACTAAATTAAACAAACAAGTTCCAAATACTTGATAAGAATATTTCACCGCATCATAAGATATTGATCATTGATTAGATGAAGCTAAAAATAAGGTCAGAGATGTGAACAGAAACAATCGCTATAGCAGGCCATGATTTAATCAAAGAAAAAGAAAATATTATAGCATATCTAGGTTAAAATCGAACAGTACAATCAGAGCAAAATCAGATGTCAGAAGTGCAAAATTTTCAGATATATGATAAAAACCTGAAACGCAGCAAATATAAAGAAATTTTGAACCTTTGAAGGAAGAGGGCAGCCTGCGTGTTCTTGAGTGACGAAAGCCTTTTACAATCCAGGAAGAAGGCCAATTTCTAACTGCAACAAAATTAAAGGCCAATTTCTACCAGTAAGAGGGAAAAGAAAGATACTCACAAAGATTAAAAGAACACCAACAAAACAACGCAGAAACCTCAGACCTGCAAAAAAAATATCATCAAATTTAGACCATTCATTGCCTAATCAAATTACATTGCTAAAGTCTAAACACCAAACTCATTGACATTTTTTGTGATATACCTCCTGTAGAAATGACTTTGTTGCATTTGGTTTGGTAAAAGTTTCCTTCTTTGCTTCCCTCTCCTGTAAACAAACAAAATGTACAAAAGAATGTGATAAGCAAAATATATATCATAGCATGCTTGCATAATCAATTAGTGAAATGACTAAGGTTAGCAAAGAAAAATTTGAAAGGAGTTAATCAAAACATTGAAACCAGTCATTCGTGCAGGTTTGATTGAACCAGATTTATACATAGCCTCATAAGTCCGGGACAAAACTATCTACTTCATTAAAATAATCCCCCAGAAGACAGTGATGAAGATCTACTTCAGTCCTGCACTGAAGAGGAAAATCATGAAACTTATGTCAAAATTGTAGACTATAACCTGTGTACAAACAAACATCGACAACATAGGTGGCCGTGATCGATAGTAGCAGGTCTATGACACCGCCATCCTTAACTTGAATATCAAAGCATTACCTGATCTCCACATCCGTTAATATTTTAGTTTCAAGAGTTAAGACAATTCATTACCTGATCTCCACATCCATTTTGTCAAACGCTCCATTGACAACAGCAAGCATTAACGCACGAGCCTAAGACCATGTATAATAACCAGTCTAAGATAACTTTGGTTATCCATCATATACATGTCAATATTGTATATTAAGGCATATACTTTGGTTATCCATCATATAGATGGATAAGTATGTGACAGAACCCTTGTTAACCATACACCCTCCCTCTCTGTGCCAAAATAATGCAACACTTCTGTTTACAAACAGGAATATTAACTAATGAAACAGTGATTATACCATACCTTCACCATGTCTGAGATTGACAATTCATTACCTGATCCCTTACATCCATTTTTTCAAACTCATCAATGCAGCAAAACTATATTCTCACAGTAGCCTGTGACCATAAATACAATAACCAGTTTAAGAGATCTTCATATTTGAAGCTAATATTCAATAATAATCTTTAGAGCAATAGAAGCATACCTCAATGGAGAAAAAACTCTCTGAGTTGTTTCTGTTGTTTTCCATAGTTAAAACTTCCACTGAGGCGTGATTCTTTGAGTAGGATGGGAATCAGTAGCAGCAGCAGGCTTTGCTAATGATGTTACACGTCTTTTCGGCTGCTGCTGCTGTTCTCCATTAGAGGAAACTGATGGGTTTTTTGTGATCACTTGTTTAACTGGCTTTATAGTAGAGGGAATCAATTGTTTTACGGGTTTTATAGTAGAAAGGATCAGTTGTTTTACGGGTTTGATAGTAGAAGAGATTGGCTGTTTGACACGTTTTTCGTTAGATGGGATAGGCTGATGTTTTAAAGGTTTTATGGTAGTGGAGATAGGTTGTTTTTTGACCGGTTTTCTAGTAGAGGAGGGGATAAGGTGTTTTGTGGTAAAGGGGATTGTCGGTTTGACTTGTTTATCGGTGGTACTTAGGACTGTTAGTTTTCTGGTAGAGGGAATCGGCAGTTTTAGGGGTTTTTCGATAGAGGAGACATGAGAGGAGATTGATGGGTTTCTGGTGGAGGCGATCAGTTGTTGTTCTACTGGTTTTAAAGTAGAGGGAATCATCAACTGTTTTACAGGTTTGATAGTAGAAGGGATTGGTTGTTTTCTAGGTTGTTTGATAGGTGGTTTTTCATTAGAGGGGATAGGCTGATGATGTTTGAAGGGTTTTCCGGTAGTGGAGATAGGCTGTTTTTTTAAGGGTTTTCTAGTAGAGGAGGGGATAACGGGTTCTGTGGTAAAGGGGGTTGTTGGTTTGACTGGTTTATCGGTGGTACTTAGTTTTCTGGTAGAGGGAATCGGCAGTTTTACCGGTTTTAAAGTAGAGGGAAGCAGCTGTTTTAGGGGTTTGATAGTAGAAGGGATCAGCTGCTGTTTTCTGGGTTGTTTGATAGGTGGTTTTTCATTAAAGGAGGGGATAAGCTGATGACGATTTAAGGGCTTTCTGGTAGCGGAGATAAGCTGTTTTTTTATAGGTTTTCTAGTAGAGGAGAGGATAAGGGGTTCTGTGGTAGAGGGGATTGTTGGTGGTTTATCGGTGAGGACTGTTAGTTTTCTGGTAGAGGGAATCGGCGGCAGTTTTAGGGGTTCTCCGACATGCCGATTCGAACTACTCAGATCTTCGACCAGAAAGGATATACCGTTGAGTTTAGCATTGGTGCGATTCAGCGCAACATCAATATCAAGTAGCTGCTTTAATAGAGCAGCCTTTTCAGTAGTAGCAATAGGCCTTTTCTTCCTACTACTAACATGATGATGATGATTATCATCAGGGGGAATAGTAGTAATAAGACTGGGCGGTGGATTAGCATAAACAGGAACAACAACAACAGGTTCAATGGTAAACTGGAAAATACTGGTAAACCACCCATAGAGCATAGTAAAAACACCAAATAGAAACTGTGCCAAAACCTAATAATAAATAAAACAACACGTTACAATTCATTCATTAATTTGGTTAAAATGAAAGGGAATTGAACAACTAAAACACAGACTGATGATTCTGGATTTGAATCGTACAAAACCCTAACGAACGAACAAACTATTGTTTCTTATCAAAATTAATGGAAAAAAGATGAGAATAAGGACTTACTTCACTGTTTATCCACCTATAATTGTGGTTGCGGTTGGGAAGAGCATCAACAGCATCCATAACCAAACAAATTTCAGAGATTCAGTAGCCAAGATGATTCAAGATTGATTGATTGATTGCAAGAAGGCAAGAAGAAGAAGAAGATATTAAGATGAAAGATGATTGCGAGCGGCGAGAAAAGATGATTGCGAGCGGCGAGAAGAGGGATGATTGTTGGATTGATTTGCGTCTGGTTATTCTCTATAATACACCTATATACATTACGCTTCAAAAGTTACATTAAATTACAGATTAGTCCCTATGGTTGCGCATTACATAAAATTACTGATTAGTCCCTATGGCTGCGCTTCAAAAAATAATTAAAAGAGTAAATTACGGCTATCGTTCCTATGGTTTACACGAATTTCATATATAGTTTCTAGTTTTTATTTACTATGGGTATGGTCCCACGATTTTTATCAAATAGTTGCGGCTATAGTCCTTACGACTAACGGAAGTTAAAAAACCTCTTAACTTTTTTAAAATTCTTGATATGCCCATGCCCTTTTATTTTTTAATTTTATTTTTTAAAAAAATATAACCCCCACCCCACCCCACCCTCGATTCTTTACAGATCTGGAACCCCACCCCCCACCATCAATTCTTTTCGGCGAGTTATTCACGAGATCGCATGGTTGTTGCCGCACTTGCTTGACCATCGCGAACCAGAAACAAGCTCGGAGGCCTTGAATTCAACACGAGAAACAAACTAGAATAAGGTTATAGATTATAATGCTTCTCCTTTCATCACATGAACTAACAAATTTTGATTCTCAACAAACAACATAAAACTAACCGCTACATCTAAAATGGAGTGAACAATTTGAAACGTAGGCGATAGTGATTGAATAAGCAAACGGGAGACCTGCAAGCTTGTATGAGAAAAGGGTCACCGCCGGATTTGATCGGATAAGGGGTCAAGGGATTTGGCTGGAGAAAGGGTCGTCAGATTTGACCGGAGAAAGGGTCGCGGATTTGGCCGGAGAAAGTTGCAGGCGCAAGGAGGAGGAGCAGGTGGCCAGGGAAAGTTTTAGGGTTTGATAAAGAATATGAGTTTTTTTATTTGTACTTTGTTTTAAAGATAAGGGTATAACAGTCTTTTTAAATTCATTTAACATATTTTTTAATGGACGTTAGTCGTAAGGACCATATTTGCAACGATTTGACAAAACCTTTGGACCATACACGTAATAAATGAAAACAATGGACTATAAGTGAAATTCGTGCATACCACAAGGACGATAACTGTAATTTACTCTAATCAAAATATAATCCAAGTCAGCTAGTAGTGCATGTCCTTGATTACCTATGCTACCCGTGTTTCAAACCCATCCACCATATTTCTTTTTGGAGCATATGTTCTCTTGGTTTAGATCCTAGCATGCCCACTCTTTCTTCTTCTTTTTTATAGTTTTCTCTTTATTTTGTGATTTATTTCGATTATCGGGTTACTAAAATTCATATCGTTGAGCCTCTATTTCTTATCGTGTTTCAAACCCATCCACTATATTTTTCTTTTTGGAACATATGTGTTCTCTTTATTTTGATCCTAGCATGCTCATTCTTTCTTCTTTTTTTTAAAATACTTTTCTCTTTATTTTGTGATACATTTCAATTATCAAGTTACTAAAATTCATACCGTTGAGTCTCTGTTTCATTTTAGATTGCATTCAAACCCGAATAATTAGAACTAGGATGAAATTCCTTCATGTGGTATGAATTTTATTCTTAGCTTTTCTTTTGATGTTTTATATATTTTCTCTTTTAATGTTTTTATATATATTTAGATTACCCTTAAGACACCTTTTCTTTTGATGTTTTATATATTTTTCTTTTAATGTCATTATATATATTTAGATTACCCGTAAGACACGTATTTTCATTATAAAGAAATGAGATCTAGCATGCCCACTCCTTTTTTTAATAACTTTTGTTGGGATATATTTTTAGGTTGTCATTATATTTTGTCTTGATTTGGTTTTTGCGATAAGTATTTAACATTTTGCAGAGGGTGGTCTTGCAATGTCTAGTAGGCCTTGAAGTCATGTTCAACAACTTTATGCTCGATCTTAGTATATTTATCAAGAGGTTTAGGTACTTGAACGTTTACATCATCAACGATGGAACGGTCTGAGTACTGGGACCAACAGTGAGTGACTTCAAAATACGGTAATCTAAGCTACGAACAAACCCCTCCATACGAAGTTTCCATGTGTCGAAATCATCTGGAGTAAACATTGTTGGTTTGTTTGTGCTACCATTTGAAGGCATGATACTAAGATCATTCATTTTCAAAAGTTTTCAGAGAAAAGAGAAGTTTTAAGATGTAACATTCCAAAACTTGATAATACGTAAAGAATACATGACTAATGTGATAAATACATATGATATATGTGTTAGATAGCTAAACATGATAAAATGAATAGAAAATGCAAGTTTACCCATTACGGGGTAATAAACTGATAAAAGGTGGTGTTATACGTGTTGAGTGATAAAAGAGATAAGGAAATGAGATAGATACGTGTTTTATAACAAAGATAATTGATATATATGATGTTAGCATGAAAAACGTAGCTAAACTTTTATATGATAGAAATAGAGGATAGACGTGAGAAAATATCTTTACGTAACTACATTATATTAAATACATGTGTAAAAATGTGTTTGAATAGCATAGATGCATGTGAAATATTCGTTTGTTGAATATATACGTGGAAATACGTGCTTGAATAGCTATACGTATGAAAATAGATAATTACATGTTTGAACGTTAAACGGATTGCTAAAGTTAAATAATATGTAACGTATACGAGTATTATACGTATTTATATTTATTATACATATCCCGAGGTTTATAAAGTATAATAAATACATCCTAATATGATTTGAGACATAAAATAATAAGTATGTGAAAATTGAGGGGTTAAAACGTAAATTATGAAAAGTATATAAATAAATATATAAATATTATGTATGTATATATACGTTATCAAATGAATCCCGAACCTTAGAAACCTTGAGAAATATGTCCCATAATTTTTTGGTGCATAAAATAATAAAAGAATAGAAGTTCGGGGGGTGAAAGTGCAATTAAATAAAGATCAGGGGCTAAAAGTGTAAACAAACTCAAAACTGGCCAGAAGTGGGTGGCTCGCGTATCGCGAAGCCCCGAGCCCACTTCGGTGCGATACGCAAGGGAAAGCAGCATGCAACAGCTTCTCTTGGTTGCGTTTTTTACCACGATGGTCATCTTGCAGCTCACGATTCTCCTACTACGCGTCGTTTTTGAAGGCTTAGTCACTTAGACACATGTTAGGCACCTAAAACGCAGCTGATGGGTATAAATATAGCTCGATATCAGCCTTAAATCCTCACCAATTCACGAAAATTCCTCCTAAAAACCCTCTTTCTGGCCGAGACTTTCTTCTAAGCAATTCTCTCAATCGGTGAAGTATTCGAAGCTGAGGTTCTGCAGTTGAGCATTATTAGGTATGGTCTAAAATAACCTCTTTTAGTTTTTGATAATACTTGCTTCTAAGTATGATTTTTAAAAATGTATAAAAACTAGGGTTCTTGAGTTTGTTTTGCTAAAATCTGGTGATCGGGTGGAATTAGGCTCTGAATTTTTGTAGGTAATTCTAAAATAATGTATTATAAGAAAGCCCTAAGTTTATTTCAGATTCGGAAAATGTTTGGTAAAGGTTTGGTAAAGGTTTTGTAAACGGGTCAAAATTAGAGTTTTTGTAACGTTGTTCTGCCCAAATTGAGTAAACGGTTTTGAATTAAATTTTAATATTTTAAAGTGTATTATAAAATGTTATAACGGATAATACCCTGAGTTGGTTTGAAAAGAAAATGAGTTTTGATAAATAAACGAGAAAAAGGGATATTAGGGTTTTGAAATATGATTATCTAATATAAAATAATCCGGAGGGTATGGAGACTTGATTTTTGGTATGGTAACATGTTTATATATATAATAAATATACATGGGTTTAAAATGTATGAATAATAAAGTATTAAAGATACCAAGTTAATCGGATATTTAGAAGTTCATGCGGACCGTACCAAAAGGGTAAGCGCCTGTACTCTGGGGTTTCTGGCAAAGCGTGGGTGTCGTATAAATCCCAACTGGGAACTGGTATACCTCATTGGGCGATCCCGGGGTGAACGTTTACTTATAGGAATGCGCGTCTTCATATTATCGTTAAAAGAAAATGATAACTACCTAAATGGGCATTTTGGTTATTTTGACCTTTAAAAAGGAATAAACTTAATAATCAAATAGTATTAAGATAATAAGATATTAAAATAAACATAGGAAATGTTTATTGTATAAACCTTGCGTTAACACCATACGATACGCAAATAGGTTAAATCGGGAATCATAGCGAGAGTTATGTCCAAGTAACCGGTTAAAGATATAAGGTGAGTTTCTATGAGCCCACTTTTAAATGTTTTAATTGTTTTAAATGTTTTCGGGTTTATATACATACAAATGTTATATAAATACATTCAAATGACTTATAACTAAAATGTTGCCTCTATTGAACTGTTAAAGTATTAACTGTGAGGCTCCCTTTGAATGATATATATATTAACTGTTAAGGTGTTAATTGTTAAATGGATATATATGTGTTAATCTGTTAAATTATTGTTGGATTGATATACGTGAACTATTATGGAAATGCATTAAAATGCATATACGTGAAATGCGTTAAGTTGATAATAAGTTGAAAGACTTTTGGGCCAATATATATATATGATATGTTATGAAAATGATGTTAAATCATTTATACGTGTTATAACGTAATTATAATGACTGTGATATGACATGTGCTATGCTTGCTTTGAAATTAAATAGTCAAGTGATAAAAGAATTATTAGTAAACGTTATAGTGAATATGTATGATTATATAAGAACATGTGATACATTTGCTTTATTATTATGTGGTGGATACGCCGCTGGTACTTTCTATATATAAGCATAATACTAATAGTTACCCGGTATATAAGAAGTGTGGAGGATACGCCGTTGGTACATCCTGTATACATACACCAATGGTAAATTAGGGGATGTCCACTTGTTGCAGTATATGAAGACCTTATCGCTGCTTACTAATAACCCTAAATCACTTGGTATTTAACTAGGGGCAGGTAGTAGTACAGGGGGAGTTAGGAGGTAGTGTTACTCAATGGGGTTAGAGATCACTACAAATAGAAGGGGGGAGAAAGCTACTGTCCGTTATAGGGAATGCCCTAGAAAGGTAAACTCGGCAGCTAGTAGAAAAAGGTAAGCGTTGCGACTGTCCGTTATAGGGAATGCCCTAGAAGGGTAAACTCGGCAGCCAGCAAGAATGATATCTCTGCTTATAGCGGATGGAAGATAGATCTATGCAAATAGCAGATGGAAGATAAATCTTTGCTTATAAACTAGCAGGTGGAAGATAGGTCTCTGCTGATATAACGGCAAATGGAAGTTAGCAAGGGGAGTATAGCTTAGTCTCTGCTTATAAATTAGCAGATGGAAATATAGACTGTGAAGTAATCAAAGGGTTAGCGGGGCAGGTACCTCCTATTGAAAAACGTGCCTAGTTACAAATAACTGTTATGGTTTGTATGATTCAGTTATGTGTTATACTGTTTATGAAAAATGGATCTTGCAGGTCCAAGGGTTTTAAACCTCACACTAAGGTAAAGTTTTTAAAATATAGAACTCACCAGCGTAAGCTGACCTTTCCAAAAATGTATGTATGTCAGGTCAGGGTGAGGCTTCGACTAGTTATGAGAAGGCCCTTGTGATAAGGGATTAAACGGGCAAGCTATCGGAAAAATGAAGGTTTTGGCGAGCTGGCATAGTTATAGAAATAAAACGTAGTAATATTTAGTATTGCCTTATGTAAATTATCTCACTTACTTTGTAGTACTTGGTATATAAATAAAAGTTTTAAATTTCTGCTGCTTAGTCATCTCTGTTATTACCTTGTGTTCATGAGTAAATCCGATGAGTGACCCCTTCTAGAGCCAAGTCTGGGAGTGGGTGTTACATAAGAAGTAGAGTAAACATGTAAATATCGACTTTGAAGCACTGTAAGTCTTCAAAGTAAGAGCCAAAGCTCTTATACCACTTATAGGACTGAGATTCAAACACGTAGTTAGATTAACAAAATTTACTTGTAAGATTAACATTGCGGAATTAAGTTAAACTTCGTCTACTTTAACAGATTTGCATGTCGTTTGTAATATGTAAAAGATAGTTTTGCATGAATCTAGCAAGATCAAAGTAATAAAAACTCGACACTATTTGCATTAACTCACCAAGATTACATGATTACAAGTTGTTCGACAACGTGTGTAATGCTCAGACATAACTATGTTATATATAGTGCTAAGGGAAACCAATGATAGCCATTGATTTCCATACGATCATCTAGACCGTTGATATACACAAAGTCAAATTACTACCAAAAGAATAATCTTCGATTAACGAGGTAGATAGCGTGATTTTATCAACTTGCTATAAGGGGTATACGTCTCTCGATACAAAAGAGAGCAAACGGGTTGCTTTTCCGGCGAATAGACATCCGATGTGATATGTCAGTGATATTCCGGTTAAACTCTTTATCTGTTGAATAATAGAGTTCACCCGGAATATTCGCTTCCACTTTAACTCTTCTTCTCCGGTTGATTGAACTTTTTCACTTGTACTTAGACTTCCGCTTGATCTTTGTTCGGCCGAAAACTTCTTAGTCTTCTTTGTTCAACCGGAACTCTCCAAAAGCAATATTTCTTACAGAATATAACCGAAATCATGTTTAAAATTGAATTGCTTTTGGTGTTTGAATGTTTAAAACTAAGAACTTTGATGAAGATTGAATTTAGAATAAAACCATAGGGAAGAAGAAAAGGAGTATATGTGGTGCCCTAATATCCATTTGATGGATCAAGTTGTGTGTTCGAAGCATCGTGATGAACGTGAGTCGTATCTAAATTAATAGGGACTTTAGCACAAAAAAATAGTTTTACATTTATAAACCCTAATGCTACCTTAGGGACTCGATCACGCGTAAACATGTAAGTGTGCCTATCGCTATTGTAGTATAGCCTTAATGGTAAGAATAAGGGGTCATTCCACTGGGATGCGAATATCCTACTCCACCTAGTCTATTTCCGGCCTAAAGTTATTAACTAGACTAACTACCCTAGTTGTCACTTAAACTAGCTAACTAACTAACCTAACTATAATAGAACTTAACTTATTAAATGATTATGCCGAGGACGCTACCGATCTTAACTAATAAAGTTAAATATGAAGATAAATTATAAATGAGAAAAGCATCATATAGGCATCGAATCATCTTAACTTCATCAACTCCATGGAATGATTTGCTTGTGCTAATTGTTCTAATGAAAATAGGTCTCGTTAAAGTACCTAAATCAAGGTAATTGGTCATGTACTACCCATTAAGATAGCATGATCATGGTTCAAAACGTATAAGGAACCAACAACCATGACAAAGTATATACTCATCCAATTACCTAGCTATAGGACAACATAAACTTACCCAAATGAATGCTAAACTCTATATGCCAGGCCATGAGGATAAAAACATACACCCAAGCAAA
>JBCNJP010000023.1:74823573-74854668 GCA_039602395.1 Deinandra increscens subsp. villosa | reverse complement strand
TATTCCAATGCCTATTAATATATTCTGATGATTAAAATATATTTACTCTATATTTTATGCGAACGTTTCAGTGTTATTGTTATTTGAGCGAGTCTAGACATACCCAACTATCAGCAATGAACCATTTAACATGAACACTATTTTTATTAAAGTGGTTTAAAAAAAAATTATTCATTTGGTCTTACATCCGTTATACCCGATAATACCCGTTTTTCACCAAAACGATTAGAAAATACCCAATTTACCAAAATCTTGTACAACTCATCACCTTACCCCAAAACTCACGTTTCCCTCTTTCTTTTCAAGTTCTCAAACCAATTTTTTTTAAACAAATGAAGAGTAGTTTGACCTTACTTTCTTGATAAGTACTATGTAGATACACCCTTTGGTAAAAGAAAGCAACCATGCTAACATAACAGTAGTCAAAATTACCTAATTTTCCATACACAAACAAAGCCCAAGTATATCCTACATGTCCCAAAACCCCTTTCCTTTTAGACCAACCTCACGACAAACCCATCACCATCATCATTTTTGGTCGTTCACAGCAAGCAAAGCCTAATCTTAAAACAACTTTAAACCCTCTCCATGTATTTCTCACTCTTACACCACAAACTCTCCAAAATCAACATCTAAACTCTCATCCAAAATTCTCTAGCTCACGAAATCCTCTTCACAGCAGCAAACCATCACCAAAAGCACCCATATCCAACCATACAAACTCATTTTCTAGTGCTCTTAAGTTCACAGTTTCAAAACCCACCATTGACTAGCTTCAAACCCCTCCATATTGTCGTCCCATATTCACGATTTTGACATAACCCACACACCCATTTCTATGTGATTTACACAGCAGCACCTAGGCACTCTTTTGAACTCACCCAACTCAACCTAAACTCGCCATTCTTGTCCCTCAACTGTGGTTTTACAGCAGCAAACGAAGACCCCTTCTTCGAACACAAAAACAACCAACAAAAACCCACATTTCTTGGTCGATTCACTGTTTCGGTACAGCAACAACACAACCACTTTGTTGGATATTAAGTGTCCAGACCCGACAAATCTTGAACCCGACCCGGTTACGACCCGTAAGAGTTACACCGGGTGCAACGAACTCTAAACCCGCTTACTAGTTAACCGGTGAAAGAAACGGAAACGTTTGATTATATATTTATTATTTATACTTGTTATAAATAATTAATAATCAATAATATTATTATTAACTGGCTTAATAATAAAGGGTGAACGATATTTAAATAAAAGTAGTTTTATTTAAAATCACGGTCGAGTTATACGTTAGTGAAATGTTTACTAACGTTAGCTCGTGGGCTCTCGTACAAGATGGGCTTTATATTCGAGAGGGGCCCGATATCTTATACATATTAGATGATTAGGGGTGAAACCCTAATCATCCTAATAAAAAATATCGCGGACGGCAGAAAAGGAGAATTAATTCTCCTTCGTTTTCTCTTCCTCTCGAAAACCCTATACACGGCTTTGCCGTTTTCGGTCGATCGCCGCCACCGCTCGTCCGGTGGTCATCTTCGAGCCACCGTATCTTGGTGATCGTTGATAGTTAGGCCGTTCCGTCAGTCAACGCCCGTAGACCGTTTTACGGTCTAGAGATCGCCGTCTCGTACGCCTTGATCGGCCGCTCGGTTTGCCGCCAATCGCCGCCGCAAAAGTGCCGATCACCACCGTGTAAATCGCCGCCGCCGCTCGCCGCCGTCGCCGTCGTCACCCGCCACCACTACCGCCGCTCGCCTGTCGTCGCTAGACCGTCGCCTGTCGACGCGAGCCCGACGCCTTTCACCGTGCGCCGTCTCCAGTTGTAATCGGACTTGGTTCCGATTGATCTCGTACCATCGCGATACGCGACAACCGTTGGAGATCGAAAGTGGTCCGTTTCAACCTAGCGCTTCGTTCGTTGAAACTCGGTGTCTTGAGCGTTTGTTCAACACCGCCAAGGTATATCTAAACTCCGTTTTAGTTTAGATGTTTTTATTTCGATTAAATGTAATCGTTATTATTTTCGCGCTAAAATGTTTACCGCGAAATGGTGTTTGCGTGATTAATCATTTTTGGTGATCGTGATCCTGTTGACACGATTTCGACACCTACGGTTTACGCGTCTTAAATTAGTAAAATTTATTTATTCCGCTGCGTAAACGGATTACCGGTTTAATCCGTTTTAACTCTTAATTTACTAAACCCGGTCGGTAATGTTTTAATTAAACGGTCAAGTTTTTTTTAACGTCACCGGGCACCCGTATACCACTGTCGAAACCCAACAGTGGTATCAGAGCCTTGATCACCACACGCAAACCCTAACCGGTCGTTTTTAAACCGGTGGATTTCGCGAACTGGGGTTAAAACCCGAAAGTCGCGAAAGTTATACGAATTGCTTTTCCAAATGATTGGTCGATTTAATTCCACCAATCGTTTTCAATTCGTTAATTGATTGTTTAACGCGCATATTCGGCTCGACCCATATTATGGCTCTAATTGGTTATCGTAATTTTGGTTTGGCCCATTTTGGCCCATTCATGTCTTGGTTTTGGTTTGGCCCACTTGTTTCTGGGTTCAAAAGTTGTATCGTAAATAAATTAGGATTTATTTATTTTCTCGTATAAGCTAACCTTCGCCTTGGACGAACGTTACGAGCTTGTGATGCGACAACCCCATCGTGGCGATTGTTCATGCAACGATCCCTAGCATGGCAAGTATCCATGACCTAAAGACCGACGTACACCAATTGTAACGTGGGAGCTTGTCGAAGCTAGTGGGAGCATTGGAGTCGGCCGGATGCTTGTTTCCATCCCTATGGTTGATTTTAATTTTACGTCCCAGACCTTCTTCGATATTGTCATAAGGCTCTGACAATATCGGAACCTCCTAAAGCCGAATGTGTGTCTGTTTGCATGTGCGTTTTGGTTGCTTGTCTTAAACTGTTTAACACGCCAACTAAAACTCCAAACTAAGTTTTAATCGGTTAAAACTGTTTTACAATCAATTGGTTCGAGTCCTAATATTTTCTAAGACTCGATATTTCATAACCAATTTTATTCGACTATGAACTCGAATTTTTCGATCTTTAAATATCGAACTTTTAATAATTGGTTACTGCCTCGCGACGCGTAGTCTTTAATAAGGAGGTTATTAAATTGACTGTCCCGAGTGAGATAGGGTTCTGTAGCTTAGTCAAACGTTTAATTAATTAAAACACTGACTAATTAATCCTATCTGGTAAGCCGCAAAACGGATAGATTATGCCATCCTAGTCAAGTCTAACTTGGAACATATTTACCGATGCATCAGTGTTGGAGTATTTCAACACCGCACTTGGTGTTTAGGGTATCTTCCAAGGTGTGTGCATTGGAGTATTTCAACACCGTGCATGCACACTGACCACTGAGGACATCTATCATTTTCTTTACGAGTACCTTGTGTATTGGAGTATTTCAACACCGTACATCTGGTCATTCGTAGACAAAATTGGCATGGATGACGCTAAACGTATTTCGCGAATTAATTTGCGAAAGCCTCATAAACGGGAGTTGTGACTGTTTTTCACAAGAGACAATCGTTGTCCATCCAATTACTTAGTGACCGGTGATTGCACTTAACGCTGCCTTTGTGGGTCGACTACTAATTGGGTTCCCATATTCCTATTCAAAACTTGCTTACCGTATTTGAATACGAATAAAACATCGAAACACTAAAACGAATTGCCTATTGTTTCATATGGCTGCACCTGTTGCAAACAACGAGGTTTTCCAGCTCAAGTCTCTCCTTGAGAAGGAGAAACTTGATGACACCAACTTCCTCGATTGGCATCGAAATCTGAAAATTGTCCTGCAGATGGCCAACAAACAACATGTGTTGGAGGCCGAGGTGCCCGTTGCACCCGCAAATAACACTGCGGCTGCTCGCGCTGCACATGAGGCACTGAGAAAGGATGCCAACTCAGTTGCGTGCCTCATGCTGGCAACCATGTCTACTGATATTCAGAAGAGCATGGTTGACAGGACGGCGTTTCAGATGATCGGGGAACTTAAGGGCATGTTTGAAACCCAGGCCCGGCAGGAACGCTATGAAACCGTTGTCAGGCTCATCACCTGTCGAATGGCTGAAGGCAGTCCTGTCAGCGCCCATGTCCTTAAGATGAAGGGTTACATCGACCGACTTGCGAAGCTCGATTACGTCATTCCTCAGGAAATGGCGACGGATTTGATCCTCCACTCTCTTTCCAGTGCGTTCACTCCTTTCCGGATCAATTTTAATATGAACAGCCTGGTTAAGACAGTGACCGAGCTTCACGGTATGTTGAAGACCGCTGAGATTAATTTTCTCAACGGTAACAACAGCAAAGGCAAGTCAAATGATGTGCTCGCCATCCGATCCGGAGGTGTCATGAAACCTGAGGTTAAGAGGAAACCTGGGCAAAGGAAGAAAGGCAAGGGCGCTGCTGCTAGAGGGTCTAGTGGCACCGGAAAAGGCAAGTCAAGGGCTTCGAAGGCACCGCCGCAAGCTGAGCGCCAGTGCTTCGAATGCAGCAAGATGGGGCACTGGAGGAGAAACTGCCCTGAATATCTTGCCAAGGTGAAGAAGTCCGATGCAGGCACTTCCGGGGGTATATATCTATTACCTCATGTTATAAACCACTTCACTTGATCCTTCAAAATATATGTTTGACATACTTTACATTTTGTAGGAACGTGAAGTCGTAGAAAGCAAAAGACCAAGAAGACATGACATCTTTGCATGATTGCAAACTTTGAATAAAGTCATGTCGTACTTTAATTCTTGGTAGTATCTTTAAAACAACTTGCTTGTTTTCCCTGGCGGGGTCCAGGATGATACACTTTGCTTTATTTTTGAATCTTAAACATGCACTAAAGTTTCCGGTTTAAACTTTATTGATATGCATTGTTTTTCTACACTTGAAAATGTTTCACTTGGTTGGTAGATTAGATTCAAATATATATATAACATGACGTTAAGCCTGGTGCTATTGATTTAATGATCATGAGACTAGCCTAAATGCAAAAGAAGAACGGTTGTTCTTTATAAATCCATTAAGGCCATGACGTCTCTTATTCTCATTGTACTTGCTACAACGAGATTAATCAACCTATCTTGATTCATAAAACCTTATGGTTTGGAATCGCATAGCTTGAGACTTCATTAAATCAAAATTTGAACTTTTGTGAAATCACTTGCTTGATTTCGTCAATTCAAACAATAGGACCTTTGATGAGATCAAACGCTTGTTTATAAAAGTTCAAGCCACCAGCGAAACTTATGTAACACAATCACTGGTATGATTCTGTTATATATAAAGACACTAAGTTTTGTGCATATGACCATGATGGTCAAGGATAGATATATACATACAACACCTTGAAAGTCGATGACTACAAATGGGTTGTACTCGTGCGTGTTAAATTAAAATCCTGCTAAGCACATGTTGCTTACATTATGAGGATTTGTTTTCAAAGTTGGAAAACCAATTAACACATGACTTATGACTTGCCAATGGCCACCGTTCACACCTTATACCCACGAATCATTTCCTCGCCGATCACTTGCGACTCAAATTGGTTCCAAGAAGAGTCTTGCGGGAGACCAAGTTTGAGTTATGCACGTCCACCTAATTGATGTATTGACATCAAAATTCCTTATCAAATAGAAACTTGGTTTCTATAGGAATTACCGGACTGTGCACTTTGACTCTTGAAAATATTCAAGACTCAATTAGACAAACATCTTTTCACAACAAGTAGTTGTTGCTATAATGAAAACATGTTAAGCATTCTAAATGACTTATAATTCCAAATGAAACTCGGACGATTTTACTTATCTAAAATCTTTCATTATTGGTTGGTCAATGGATTGAATTGTCAATCCTAAATCAGACTCGGTACTCTGATAGAATAATCATCGAGGCGTCTAGCACGCAACTCCTTTCAAACACAAAGATGACTGTATCTAGGATACCATCAAACTCTGGAAGTTTGATATCATCTTGCTATCTCATGTATGTGACATGACAATTGGATATTACTCATTTTAGATTCATACTGTGTTTATGAAACTAAATAACTTCGTTCTAGGTAACGAAGTATGTTTGCTAAGAGTTGTCTTGCAGACCAATATCCTAACGGTTTGAAAGAAAGATGATTATAAGAATGCATCGTCTACATAAAGCAAGTGGGAGCATCACCACTAATCCTTATCGGGATAACGATTAAGTGCTGATCCAATGTTCATTAAAGTTTACTGACTTAAACTTGTAATGAAGCCTCAACTTATCTCCAAGTTTCAAGAACCACACAAATTGAAAAACATCTCAGGAATGGCATCCTCAGATATATATTCAATTTATTGAAACAAGTCGTATCATACTAGTTATGAAACGAGAACTATCCAACATAGGGATGTTGCATGAGTGTCACTGTAAAGAGTTACACAACGACACAAGCTGGAAACCGAATCATCTCAACTTGTCTTGATGATGAAAAATGTTCATGATGAGTACTCGAGTATACTCACCGAACAACAAGCCATCTTAAGTGAACTTTTGAATATTGAATGTAAGGGTACATTCGAAGAAGTTAATTGGATTATGTTGATAATCAATTAAAATGCCATAGTGATAACACAGTAATCCATGTGCTTACCAAGGGCACAAGTTTTATCACACATTCAAATTCACTTAAGTACTTTTGCTGTTCTGAGAAACACCAAAACTGATGAAACAACTAAACAGGCAAAACCAAAACACAGGCATAGAACCTAGCATGAGAATTCACAGTTCCATTGATCAAGTTTGATCAATAAGCTAATACTGTTACGTATTACCTGAATTCTACGCTACATTGTTCTACTTTAGTGTTGGGATGTCGAACCTTAAACGTTTGCACCAAATCATTCGATCTGATCTAAAGGGTTAGATGCAGTTTTCGAATTCTGCGAAACGTGTTCGAAATTTATACGTTTTAAACATCCATGAATATTTGGTGAAATATTCTAAAACCGTCCGTAGTCGATCTAATTTGTGGGAACAAAACTGATCTATGACTATTCTGACTCTGGACTCAAAGGGTTGACTCTCCAGACTCACAGACCTCATTAGAGAATGACGTTGTGACGTAACTCGTATCAAATTGTCTTCATGGATTTAATCATAAGACGAATTTGATTAATGGTATACTCAATAGTGTCCTTTGACCTGAGATACATATGCTACCTCCCGTTTGCCAAGGACTGTTCTTTGATTGTAGTATACGCTGTCGCGTAACTGCCAGTAAAGACTACTTTTGGGAATGGATCTGAGGCTTAGTGGGAGCTGTATGTAGTCAAGATGGGATTCTGTACTCTTGCACTAATACTGCAACAGCTAGACATCGTGGGCCCTCTCGTGAGTTCCAAGTGTTAAGTGTAAGGCCTTACCCAAACCTACTGTGTGTTTGTTTTGGATCACTTCGAACTACGACACGAGAAATAGAATGATTGAACATTAAAGAGAATGAATAAATCCATGTCTCTCGTTCAATTGATGTCTTATACAGAAGGGAACTAATGACTTCTAAATACCACAAGTCTAATATCAGTTGTTTCACAACAGATATGCCTTGGTTGTTGACTTGAAGTGTCATAACTGGTTGGGACAGTCATGTGTAGCTAGAGCACCTCTGTCTGTTTCTTAGATCTTGTCGCGATCAGTCCAAGTGGGAGATTGTTGGATATTAAGTGTCCAGACCCGACAAATCTTGAACCCGACCCGGTTACGACCCGTAAGAGTTACACCGGGTGCAACGAACTCTAAACCCGCTTACTAGTTAACCGGTGAAAGAAACGGAAACGTTTGATTATATATTTATTATTTATACTTGTTATAAATAATTAATAATCAATAATATTATTATTAACTGGCTTAATAATAAAGGGTGAACGATATTTAAATAAAAGTAGTTTTATTTAAAATCACGGTCGAGTTATACGTTAGTGAAATGTTTACTAACGTTAGCTCGTGGGCTCTCGTACAAGATGGGCTTTATATTCGAGAGGGGCCCGATATCTTATACATATTAGATGATTAGGGGTGAAACCCTAATCATCCTAATAAAAAATATCGCGGACGGCAGAAAAGGAGAATTAATTCTCCTTCGTTTTCTCTTCCTCTCGAAAACCCTATACACGGCTTTGCCGTTTTCGGTCGATCGCCGCCACCGCTCGTCCGGTGGTCATCTTCGAGCCACCGTATCTTGGTGATCGTTGATAGTTAGGCCGTTCCGTCAGTCAACGCCCGTAGACCGTTTTACGGTCTAGAGATCGCCGTCTCGTACGCCTTGATCGGCCGCTCGGTTTGCCGCCAATCGCCGCCGCAAAAGTGCCGATCACCACCGTGTAAATCGCCGCCGCCGCTCGCCGCCGTCGCCGTCGTCACCCGCCACCACTACCGCCGCTCGCCTGTCGTCGCTAGACCGTCGCCTGTCGACGCGAGCCCGACGCCTTTCACCGTGCGCCGTCTCCAGTTGTAATCGGACTTGGTTCCGATTGATCTCGTACCATCGCGATACGCGACAACCGTTGGAGATCGAAAGTGGTCCGTTTCAACCTAGCGCTTCGTTCGTTGAAACTCGGTGTCTTGAGCGTTTGTTCAACACCGCCAAGGTATATCTAAACTCCGTTTTAGTTTAGATGTTTTTATTTCGATTAAATGTAATCGTTATTATTTTCGCGCTAAAATGTTTACCGCGAAATGGTGTTTGCGTGATTAATCATTTATGGTGATCGTGATCCTGTTGACACGATTTTCGACACCTATGGTTTACGCGTCTTAAATTAGTAAAATTCATTTTATTCCGCTGCGTAAACGGATTACCGGTTTAATTCGTTTTAACTCTTAATTTACTAAACCCGGTCGGTAATGTTTTAATTAAACGGTCAAGTTTTTTTTTAACGTCACCGGGCACCCGTATACCACTGTCCGAAACCCAACACACTTTACATCTCACGTTTCAACCTTCCACAGCAGCAAAAACCCTTCAAGTTTCGGTACAAAACTCACTCCTTCAGCCCTCCAAACCCCAGTCAGAAACTTAGCCTTGAATACTTCGAAAACCATCACCGAAAACCCTCATTTTAGCACGTAACGCTCACTGTTTCTAAACAGCAACTCACAAGATCCTTTGAACTCACTTTAGGAACTTAAAACACCCCTCAAACTTTGTTGGTTCACGCCCCAAATAGCAGCTGCAAGAACCACACTGTTTCGCACATAAAATCATAAGAAAAACCTATTATTTCGACCCAGTTTCTGACCCAGATCGCAGCAGCAAATCAGCTGCGTTTTCTGCCTAAATCCCAGACCCCGAACACTCTTTTTATAGGTATATAACTCACCTTTCAATCCCTCTTCGTTTTGGTTACAAAACAGCCCCGAACAACCCCCCGTTCGGACCCGTTTCGACACCGAAAAGCTCACTTTTCACTGTTTCGGACCAGCTGCAAACCTGCACGTTTTCAAGCAATAACAAGCCATGTCCAAGCCTATTGTCAGGTTTCTCAAGCAGTGGTCAAGTCCCGTTGGTTCCTCCTACCTTCCCGTCGCTCGTTTACGTGAGAAAACCCTCTTTTCCTTCATGTTTTCATGCTCGTTTAACTCGAATATTTATGTTTTTAAATCTAGTATTTTGATGAACCTTTCACACTACAAATGCATGTGAAATAAAAACATAATGTTTTGTTGCTTAAAAAGCTTGATTTTAAGACAAGTTGATGAAAGGCATAAACAATGGTTCAAATGGGTTAAGTTGGTGATATGTTGTTATAATATGTGTTTAGATATTAAAAATGGTATTTTAATATGTTAGTGAAACATATAAAATATGAAAAGTTGGTTAAACTAATCAAAATTGTTAGTTGACTTTTGTTGACTAGTTACATGAAGTTCATGACATATTATGATGTTTTGTTATGTTTAGAAAAATTATCAAAATAATGGTTTATGATAAACGGCGAAACTTTTATAAAAGGTTTGGTTAAATTTTTTTTTGATACATAAGTGTTAGTTGACATTATTCGGTTTGAGATGATTATTATGTTATGAAAGTAGAAATGGTTATTTTGGTGTCAAAATGGTTAACTTGGGTTATATAAGTTAACCGGGTCGTTTAAACGAAAAATGGTTGTTTTGGGCTAAAGATATAAAATTTGGGCTTAAAAATATATTTTGGGCCTAAAGCAAGGTATTGGGCCTTTAGAAACATATTTTGGACTTAAAATGCACTATTGGGCCTTATGGCGGTTATTGGGCCAAACGGACCCAAGTTGGCCCATAACAAGTTCAAACGATGCTAAACGCCTTTTTCACAACTTTTTGGGTTAAATAATGTTAACCGACACATATATTATATTTGGTTTCTAAAACCGAGACCACACGTGAAAATGTATTTTTAGAGTTATAATTTTCAAATGTGTTATTTGACTAACTCTTGGAAAATACATATGTACAAATATATTAAATATATTTATTTCAATACACGATAAACAAGTCAGGTCGAGTCGGGTCAACGTGTCGATTGACCCAAACCCGAAAGTCAACATTAGGATTACAAAAATATAGTTTATATTTTTGAGTGTCTTAAATATATTTATATTTTGGTATACACATATACAAATCATCAACGTGTCGTCACCAAAAGTTTTACAATCACATGCAAAATGAGTAGTGTTGGGTGAAAGGTTACATCACCCACTTGCTCCTATTCACATACTGAGACTGTAGGTGTCTAAAAACTGTTTTAGGGCACGCTAGGTCGGCATACATTTCATTGCTACATAAAGTTCGTCACTCATAGTTTCAGGTGAGTTTCACTATAACCACGGCTCTGATACCAATCTGTCACACCCCGATGTTTCCGATTACGTGGGCGTGTGACGTCATGGGGTCATAGTCGTGGTTACGAGGAACGACCTCTATCAGATTCTTTTCATGTTTAAAGATCAAATTAGTATTTAAAGTTGCAGCGGAAATTCATAAATACTGATAATATGTTACAATGCTGGAAAAGATGAAATACGATAAACATTACGATTGTTCATGATTTTATTTAATAAAAAGGAACGACCATGACACCATCCCTAAAGCAGGTCCTAATAGTTGATAGACTTCCCATTTGCATGCCGAGAGCGGTTTTCATTTACCTGAGAAATACATGAGTTTGAAAGAAAGGTCAACATAAAGTTGGTGAGTTCACAGGTTTAGGACTCTACAAATTGTATTTGTAAAACGTTGAAGATATACAAGATATTATAAAGGTTACTCGTTTGATGCATTGATCTACTTGTTCCTTGATTTCAAACACTAACAGATTTACCCATCGATGGTAACTTCCCCTAAGAAATACCAATGGCATAAAATAACTGACATGTACCCCCAGACTGGTTACCGGTGAGTCAGAACTGGAGCGACCAGCTAGGGTAGGGTTGTCAACCCAAATAGATCTATTTACTAGTTATCGTTTCGTTACAGAATTAATTGAAATCAATTGATGATGGGATTTGTAGCAATATGTTATTAGCAAATTACTATGAAGGGGTATGAAAGAACAGATAATCAATAGCGTAACAGTAATACCATAATATCAAGTAAAAAGATTTGTTTGATCATGATTTCTCCCCCAAAAGTATAAAACAGTTTATAAAGGAAAGGGGCCGTGAAACTCACCTTTTCCAGGTGAATGATGATGAAAACTGATACAAGCTGTAGTCGACTGATATCCTAATAATAATAGAACGAGTCTCAGGTCTTGATGTGATTAGTTAACGTTCTGGTTAACCAATGAGTTGGGTCGAGTCTTGACAATTCGTTTCCGTTTGTATGTTGGTAGTTATTCGTTTTTGAAAAGATATATTTTGAGTAAAACGCTGAAGGTTTGATCAATTTATATCACGGATAAGATTTAGAAGTAAAATAAATGTTTAAATATATATATATGTAGTTAGCTATATATTTTCATATATATTTGAATACATATATATTTTCGTGTTATTATTATTTATTGACGAAATAAATAATATAGAGAAATATATAGTTAGTAGTCCTTTTACATTTAATATTTGATCTTGATTCTCGTTAGATTAAATATACCGCGAGCGAACCATGTTGGTAAAAGTATGTCTTTAATTGTAGACTTTCCCTAAATATTGATGTGTGGATATAAAAAGGTTTTGCTTGTTTTTAAAAGGCATTTTATTGAAAGTGATAACATCGGATGTTTGATCTCTAACTCAATATTTATAAGGTGGTCGAAATGATATAGAGATGTAAATAAAAATATGTTCTTAGTCCACTTTTATTTTATAAAAACAATAATTCACAAGACGGTTATCAAATATATATATATATTCTCGTATATGTATATATATATATTTCGAACTAGGTCCGACCTCGGATCGTCTTTTTAATTTATATATCATTAATCATTTTCCGTCATTAGTCCGAGGTCATTAGGATATTTTTCTCAACGGTTGTTGTCTCTAAACTGAATATGTTCGTCGTTCCAAAATCAAATCACTAGATTTATCAAATAAATATCGAAATATTTTATTTATCTAATCATAAACATTTGTTTTAATCTGAACGATGTTAGTTATAAAAATAATTATAACTTATATATATTTTGATCGTTTTAACTGGAAATTCGACCAAAGCGTTCACTTGTATTCAAATCACCAATATACCAACTAAATATGTCTCGAGAGTCGATCGTAACCCGATAGCGCCACCTTTGTAGTAACAAATGAGTGTTTACCCAAACCGAAATGTTATCATTTTATGTGAGTTTTCAACCCGAACGGAACCGAACTAGACATCAAGACTCGTGGGTTATCATCGGTTAATCGGTTACGTAAGCATGTAAAAGGAGGTCTACGAGTCTTACAAAGATGGTAGCGGTGGTCGTGTTCCGTGTTGATCGGAGGCGGCGATGATCGGATGACGGCGTGGCAGCGAGGGAGATGGCAACAGCAGTGGCGGAGACGGCAGCAGCAGTGGGGGCCGATGATGATGATGATCGGAGGTGGTGAGGTCGGTGGCGGCGGCGTTGATCGTCGAGAGAGAGAGAGGTGGCGGTGGTGTCGGGGCGTCGAGGGAGAGAAAGGAGGTGGCGGTGGCGGCTGGTGGTGTTGATGACGGGTGGTGGTGTGAGGGTGATTGACGGAGACGGGAGAGAGGAGGCGGGGAGAGGAGAGGAGACGGGGAGGTGGTGGTTGTTGTGGTTGTCGCCGGCGCAGAGGGGGGGTTCGGGTGGCAGTGCGTCGGCCGGTTAAGGGGAGCCGGCGGTGGGAAGGTGGCGCCGTGAGGGTGGTGGCGGTGGAAGGGAGTGGAGGTGGTGGTGATGGTTTAAAAAAAAATGGGGTGATGATGATAATTATTTATGTAGCAAAGCAAGTGGCTGGGGATGAAATCTCTGGCAGATTTTATTTTAAACTATGGTTAAGTAAATCAAGGATAAATAAATTTAACCCAAGGTTAAAGAGATATTTAGATAAGTTTAGGAAATCTTTAGGCTTTTATAAAAACTAGATAAATTGCTAAAATTTATATAAAAATCTAAATAATTTGTTATAAATTTCTTATCACGCTGGTTTGGAAAATATAAAAGTTAGTTTTTATATTTATTTTTCTTGTTATTGAAGTTCCATCGATCTTAGGATGAGAATTTCTGTTTGTTAATATACTTTTCAATATAAACGTGGAAACTTTGTCAAGTGTGGACGATTTAGGCGTATAGCTTCTACAACTATTATTACCTATTCGGGTCAAACATGTATATAAATACGTATATAACTATAGTCAAAGAGTACGGTTTGACCTGATTTTCTGACGGGTTGCCACAATTTTGCCACCAAATATGTTGTGAAAAAATGTACAGGACCTAATACATAATCACGCAAGCTTTATTTCATAAGCAATTGTCACCATTTTTGCCACCAATATGTTATGAATAAATGTACAGGTCATAATCACGCAAGTTATAGATAATCACGCAAGCTTTATTCTCATAAGCAATTGTCACCATTTTGCCACCAAAATATGTTTTGGTAGCAAAATGGTGTCAAAAAGGCAATTGTCACCATTTTGCCACAAAATACAATAATCACGCATGCTTTATTTCATAACCACGCACACGTCACGTGGACGCATAGTCGAGTTCTAAAAAAAGTTTTTTTAACTTCAAAAAGTTATAGCAATACTATACTCGAATTAAAGAGAATTAAATGCTCGATTTTATGGTGTAATTATTTTTAAAAACCAATGTCATATGAAAAAGTTATAGACGTTTAAAAAGAGATGGGGGAAACTTTTTTGTAGGTTATACTCATTTTACCCCTCTAGGTTATTTGCACGCTTAATTTTTTTGTTTTGCATCTGGATTAGATCTCCCAAATCTGGACCACTCATTTATCAAATCAAATGCTAACATCACTTCACACACTTTGCACACTTCGGACGGAAATACTCATTTGTATTTGAACTTTCACCTATATATATACATAGGGGGTTGTGACATAGGAAGCAAGTTTGAGTTAAAGAAAAAAAAAGGAAACACTTTGTGTGGCTCTCTTTGCTCCAGATCAACAAATTTGTCAAAGAGAATAAGGGCAAGGTGGTCATTTACTCTTCTGTATAAGCATCTCTCATTTATCCTATGTACTTATCATATATTTAATTTATTCACACATTTTATATTATCTTTCATCTCTCCTCTTTCCTCTTTTCTTTACTAAAATAAATAACTATTATGAGTTTTTTTTCCATTAATTAGCTTATTTCGAGATTTGGGTTCTTAATTTGATTTTTCTATTTACTGGATTTTCAAAAAAAAAATAACTAAAAAAATGTTATAAAAAAGGGATTCAGTTCAATGTGTTAACTAAAAATGAAATTTTTTTTTTCCAATTTGGTATAGTTGGTAAAATTATTCATTTTTTATATAAAAAACCCTCCACCTACAAAGGAAACAAGTTTATTGGTTAATATACGTAAACGTTACACATGTTATATAAAAAAACAAATAAATAATTTTATTTAAGTTACTCATATAACAATTTGTACCATTTGTAACGTTTCACAAAATGATATATGAAACATGACTAGAAAAATACATATGTAATATGTTACACATTAAAATTACATATGTAACATGACTGTATAATACATTTTATTAATATTTTGTGAGCTAACATTTTATTAATATTTTGTGAGCTAACATTTTATTAATATTTTGTGAGCTACGCGTGTAACAACTTGTAACATATGTACTATTACACGAGTTATAAATTATTTGAGCTACACATGTAACAAATTGTAACATATGTAACGATACTGTCACACCCCAACCGACGGCGGAACATGTTGGGGTGCAGTGATTGTCCAGATGCACATGACAACTAAATTAAGTTATAATACTTAGACATGCCATTTTTCATTAATCAATTGAAGATATTGTACAATAAAGTTAAACATGCAAAATACATATCAAACTGATTTAAAATCTTTAATCTAGGTACAGCAATCCTAACGTGATCACAACATAGCTCAAGTATGGATTCCTGCAACATGTATAAGATAAAGTGTCAACTACAAAAGTAGTTGGGGAGTAAACACAAGTTTAAATAATGTATGTATAATTTCTACAACGATATATGTGTAACGAGATATTTTCATATATATAGTCAAACAAATAATGAGTTAGAGACGATGAGCAAGCGCATTAAACCCTAGACAACTAGGCTTCCAATCACTTGACGCCTCCAGGCAGGCCAAGTGGGTTGTCAAACCAATAGATCTATTATTGTAACCCTGGCTCGGTATGTTAATGAGTACGCGTGTCGGGGCATGATGACTGTCCAGATGCTCATGACAACTAAATTAAAGTTGAAATATACTTAAACATGCCTTTTTATTCATTTATTGAAATATTTTGCAAACAAGAAACAGACAAAACATAACCAACATAAGTGCTGTAATTTAAACATCTTTAAACTAGGTCCAGCATCCTATAGTGATCACATACTGGCTCAAACATGGTTTCTTGCAACATGTATAAGATAAAGTGTCAACTACTAAAGTGTAGTTGGTGAATAAACACAGGTTTAATTTATAATATTAGTATAAAGCATGCGATCTATGTGTTAAGTGAACATTCAAAGAATATGAGCAAATAAGAGCGTATCAAACCCTTGACAATTAGGTTTCCAATCACCCATTGAAAATATGTTTCAATTTACCGGGTGGGTTGTCATACCAATAGATCTATTACTGTTACCCCGGCTCGGTGTGTTAATGAGTACGCTTAGAGTTTGAGTTTGAGCACAACAACAGCAATAATCCAAACAAGTTCAACACATCTAGAACACACATAACGAGCATAGGATTTGCATTTTGTTTTAGAAAATAAATATAGTGTTGGAGTTTGAGATAGAGATACATGTTGCACCCCAAAGTAATAAAGGAGAAAAGGGGGCTATGAATACTCACTTGATAAGGAGATAGGGAATAAGAGATACGCCGATTTGTGAAAGATAAGTAACTTGGAGGTTATCCTAATGAATCAAATAAGGTATATGAATATAGAAAATCAAAATGAACCAAGTTCTAAGTATTCGAGGAATGTTATATTTGATTAGGTCAAAATTACCATTTTACCCTTTTATAGGTAAATTAGGGTTAGTGATAATATGAAGACGCACATTCCTATAAGTAAACGCTCACCCCGGGATTGCCCACTGAGGTATGCCAGTTCCCATTTGAGATTTATGCGACACCCCCTCTTTTCCAGAAAACCCAGATTACAGTCGACTACCCTTCTGGTCCGCACGAACTTCTAAGTACCCGATTAACTCGGTGTTTATAATACTTTATTGTTTATCACTTTTGAACTCATAAATACTTATTATATATAATTAGGATTTAATGTCAAAAATCAAGTCTCAATACTTTCTGGTTTATTTATTATTAAATAAATAAATTCAGAACCCTAATTTTGGTAAAATAATTAAATAATTACCAAAGCTCATCAGATATTGGTACAAACTTAGGGTTTGATTCCTAATATTATATTATGATATTCTTGAAAATATGAAACCTTATTTCAACGTCGTTTATCCGGTTTTGACAAAATAATGACTTCAAAACCCTAGTTTAAGCATAAATATTAAATAAATATCAAAACTCATTAGATTTTGAAATAAACTTAGGGTTTTGTTCACAATAATATATTAAAATATTCTTAAAAGTAACAAACCTTAATTTAACATCGTTTACCCAATTTTGGCAGAACAACGACGAGAAAACCCTAATTTTAATCAATTTTTAGATAAAATACCAAACCTTATCAAAACTTGAAATTAACTTAGGGCTTTCTTAATATACATTATTTTAAGATTAACTATAAAAATTCAGACCCTGATTCCAATCCGATCACTCAATTTTTGCAAAACAAGCTCAAGAACCCTAGACTTTAGAAAACATACTTAGAGATCAAATTTGCAAAAACTGAGATAGGTTATTGTTAATCATATCTAATAATGCTTGACTACAGAAATTGAGCTCCTAACTCCAAACGATCGGATCGAATTTGATAGAAGAAGGTTGCGGTTCTTTAGAGGGTTTTTAGAGTGAAGAATCAAGAAATTGGTGAGGAATTCGATCGAGTTTAGGCCGCTATTTATACTTGTCGAGGTCGCAGGAGGTTCCTACACGTTGCTATGGTGACTAATTACATTAAAATCGACATCTGGATGGCCAATTCGTGGAGAACAAGTCGAATGACGAGGCTGATAGCGACCTGGAAACTGAATTGGGCGGCGGTACGCGACGGGTAAGGCCAGGGCTCGGCGACCCGCGAAGCAGTTTGGCCAATTGGCAGTTTTGGTCCCTGAGGTTTATTAAATGCATTTTGACCCCCAAACTTCTACGGGACTGTTATTTTATGTACCAAAACATTATAAAACATGTTTATAAAAGTTTCTAAGGCTTGGGGCATGCTCGATGACATATGGATACGTGCGTTTTATAACTTTCAATAAATTGCACATCTATTCCCTCAACTTTTGTTTTATGTGTTTCACCTTTGTATCTTTCGATGTAATCAATGTTTTAAGTTAAACATAATATTAGAATACTTTCTTAAGATTTATAAGACTCGGGATACGTTTAACGAGGTATAAAATATATAATTTATACTTATTTATTTATATATTATTTGTTAAAAATTATGAAAAATCATCAAAATTCACTAAAATTTAACATAATTCATCATATTGATTTGTGATATAGAATTCATTAATTAAATATAATGTTATGGAATAATAGAATGAGAATTTTTGGAATGTACGAACTCCCGGTTAATACCGAAATCGCACGAAAACTCGTATTTTTGCTATTTTTGTTTTAAACCGTGAACTTTTACGAAACTTCACACATATTCATTTGTGTGTATGAATAGTATTACCCACAAGTATTATACATGTTTAGAATGCTAAAGTTTTCTGGTTTTGCATATATAACAAAAACGATTGAGTTATGGATCCGATTTGTGATAAATTGAAACATTGGATGTCAGGAATATTGTGATTAAAGGATTTAATCATGAAATACATGAGATAACAATATAAAATGTGAAATGATTCTTTATTGATTATCAACCATGATAGGAAACAGGTCGGGTATTTACAAATGGATTAACCGAAGTGTTACACTTGACATCAATATGCAGATCATTATTTGAATGAATCACCATTCGAACGATAATGCAATTTTGGATATCATGTTCTTCTCTTTATTAAGATCAATATGGGAACCCAGACCAGATTAAATCATGGTTTTTAGAAAGTTCAAGAATCACAAACGGATAATTATTCCGTATAGGGATAACGCCAATAACGATAATTGATCTTGAGGAGATAGGCGATTCTGTGAATTCTCTCGAAGATGTCGCTAATATAAGAGTTTCGATATTTGGTGATGAGTCCATCGGACTGGTGATATACATTCAAGATGTATCATCTTTAATGAATGTGTGTTCCTTAAAGTGGAGAACTAGATTGAATGAATTTTGATAAAGTGACATTTTAACAAGGATGCCACGTATTCCTTACGTAAGTAATTACGGGTTTTGATGAAGGACACGTGTCTTTAGCTTACTGGATGATTTGACGTCACGAATAGTCAGGTCTGGGTTATTTGAATGAGGAACGAATTCCGTATGATGCTAAGATACTCAATCTAATGATACCGTTTGGAGCTTCCGAGAAATGCAGATGTGTTCGTCATGGATTGTGTTGCAATTAAGGATAACGGAAATTGAGGGTAATAGGGTTTTTATCCGCTGATTAATCATAATCGGAGGTTTAAGGGTAATGTGAATATAAGAAATAATTTAATAACTAGGAGGACAAGAAGCAAAGAGTAAAGCCCATATTCTGATATATATATACAAGATGAACATCGATTAGAAAGATTACAAACTTTGATTACAAGGAAACCGATTTATTCAAGTATTAACAAAGTCCAAACGATCTTTAATCATCATCACTTCTTTCTTAAGACATCATCCATGATGAAAGTTCCAGCAGTTGCTTGGAGGTTGATATTGTTGTTTCATAGGAGGGTTACCGGCGGCAAGTAGGGGGCACGTGCATGGTAGGTGACCAAAGTTTCCACAATGGTAGCATGGAGTAGAAAGTATTATGGGTAGCAACAACAACTTGAACAGGTGTTGGTGCCATAGGTTGAACTATTGGAGGTTGGGCTCTTGGTGGCAGATAACAAGTCTTCTGGAAATGACCATATCGATTGGAATTATAACACTTGCGACAAGGTGAGATCACCGGGTGATGATGCTGATAGGTGTTACACAAAGGATAAGGTCCAAAGTAAGGTTTCTTGGTCAATCGAGTATCGGGATCCTTCGGAGTAGTAAGAGTAGCAGGAATAGCGGCTTTTGCAGGTGTGTTGCCTCATTAAGATGTTTAGCCTTCATCATCCTCTTCTTGGTTTTCGCAGCGGGATGTTTGATGACTTCTAATCCTTGAGGTAGTTCAGTAGCATCATTGTTGACAAATTTATCGTTGAGGGCTTGTAGGAAAATGTTGGAGATGATAGCTGCCACTTGTTGAGCAATTTGTCGGGCCATTTGTTGATCGTCAGGATTCATGCTGATAGAAAATGTTTAGGAGACAAGGAATAGGATAATCAATTCGGGATCATGAAGAGGAATATTTTATAAAATATTTGAATTTAGAAATCACGAGATTTCAAATAGGGGATAGAAAAGAAATCATATTGATTTAGTAAAACATAATGGAATGGCCTTCGTTTCTCGATTGAGAAACTACAACCGTGACTAATCAGAGTTAATTGGAGTCCGTAGCAGTAATTGACATGCTTTGGACTAATAGGTTCCAACACTCTCACCAAAAACTTCTAGGTAGGCATCCAGGTTCACACGGCTGATCAGGATTTATACGCAATGCATGCCTAGATAGACCTCCGGCTACCGGTGCCTTCCCCTTTTCCAGTTACTACATGTCTACTGCTAGGAATTTAACTCCGATGGAATTTTCAAAATCAGAATTTTCAGAATCTTAAAATGGCACGTAAGGCACCATTACTAAGGATAGAGGCTAGGAAGCCATAAGAGATTAGTGTATATGTGTGTGTCGAGTGTTAAGGTAAAGGTGAGATCTAAGAGAGGCAAGTTTAAATAGCATCTAAAGACATAATATAATAATAGGCATGCAAACATGAGTTAATCATGTAGGACACCTAAGGAATATAGTCTAGGTTATCCAGTTCTAATAACCTAAATCCCTATATCCAAGGCTCTGATACTAATATGTCACACCCCAACCGACGGCGGAAGATATAGGGGCGCAATGATTGTCCAGATGCACATGACAACTAAATTAAGTTGTAATACTTAAACATGCCCTTTTTCATTAATCAATTAAAGATATTGTACAATAAATCTAAACATGCAAAATACATATCAAACTGACTTAAAGTCTTTAATCTAGGTCCAACAATCCTAGCGTGATCACAACATAGCTCAAGTATGGGTTCCTGCAACATGTATAAGATAAAGTGTCAACTACAAAAGTAGGGTTGGTGAGTAAACACAAGTTTAAAATAATATATGTATAATTTCAACAACAATATATGTGTAATGAGATATTTTCATATATATAGTCAAACAAATAACGAGTTGGAGACAATGAGCAAGGGCATCAAACCCTATACAACTAGGCTTCCGATCACTTGATGCCTCTAGGCAGGCCAAGTGGGTTGTCAAACCAATAGATCTATTTTTGGAACCCCGGCTCGGTATGTTAATGAGTACGCCTTTTGAAATAGAGCACAGTGCTAGAGCAAACCAATCACAATAATCCACACAAATTTAACATACATAGAACGTATCCAATCAACATATAATTGCATTTGCGTTTTAGATATATGATTTTGAATAAAGATACATGTTACACACCAAAAGGTTTAAAAGATAATGCAGGTATGATTTCTCACAACTCAGATTATCATTCAAATGAATCACCATTAGAAATGATAATACGAATTGAATAGTCATATTCAAAACCCTAATTTCGACATATTTATTAAATAAATATAAAAATATTTTATAAAATTGTATAAACTTAGGGTTTTATTTATTATAATATATTATAATATTTCTAAAAATATCAAATCTTAATTCAATACCGTTTACTCAATTTGGGCAGAACAACGTTACGTAAACCCTAATTTTGACTGAATTTTAGATAAAATACTAAACCTTCCCAAAACTTCAAATTAACTTAGGGCTTTATTAAAACATATTATTTTAGGATTACCTACAAAAATCAGACCCTAATTTCAACCCGATCACCCAGTTTTAGCAAAACAAGCTCAAGAGCCCTAGTTTTAATACAATTTCAAAAATCATACTTAGAGGCATAATTATCAAAAACTGAAAGAGGTAATTTTAGATCCTACCTAACGTAGCTTAACTACAAAATCTCAGCCTTCAACTCATCATAGTTTGAGAGAATTCGATTGATGAAGTTTCTGCGTTTTCTAGGGATTTAAGAGAAAAATTTGAGAAATTGTGAGGGTCTAAGCTCGTTTTGATACTCCATTTATATGTCTCAGATGCGCCTGACCTTCCTACACGTGCCTAGGTGACTAATTTCATCAAAATGACGCGTATATGGCTGAATCGTGCTCCCCAAGTTCGAAAAACGTGTCTGAAAACGAACCAGCTTATGAATCTGTGCAGACGTATGTCTCGCGTATCACGAAGAACCATGGTCATCCCCTCGCGATACGCGGGGGGGGGGGGGGGAGGCACAATTTGATTTCTATTTATTTATTTTTTTCTTTTCACTCGTTTTAACTCGTTAACCTCTAAAATTTTATGAGCAACTTATATTGACCTTATAAAACATTAAGGAACATAAAAATATATTTTTGAAATTCACGTGAATCCCAGTTATTAACGGATTTGCACGAAAAACGGTAAATTCATTTATTTATGTTTTAATTAACAAAATTGATCTATAATTTAACCAATTGGTTTTTAATGTTATAAAATGATTGTAGAATATTGCAAGGTATAAATTTTGAGATAAAACCCCGAGATTCCCAGTAAACGATAAATCAAATGCCGAAATTGCGTAAAAACCATAAATCGCTTTATTTTCATTTTAAGCAAATCGTTTAACCTAAAACTTTGTAAATTATTATTTTGCTTTAAAAAATGATTATGGAATATCTCGAACATAATTTAAATGTATAGTTTAGACGAATTCTTCCGGTAATTGTTAAATTAAAATTCGATATGCGTGACAAGTTCAAATTCGGGTTGGATTTGTAAATGGGTCGGACACGGGTGTTACAGATATGTGTGTTATATAGATAAAAATCAAGAAAAAGTATATTTGAGCTACGCATATAACAACTTGTAACATCTTGTAACATATGTAACGTTTTATTTGTTATATAGAAAAAAATCAAGAAATAAATTTATTTGAGATACACATGTAACAAATTGTAACATATATAACAATACATGTGTTATATAGACAAAAATCAAGAAACAAGTTTATTTGAGCAACGCATGCAACAACTTGTAACATATGTAAATTTACAAATGTAATATAGATAAAAATTAAGAAGCAAGTTTATTTGAGTCACGCATGTAACAACTGGTAACATATGTAACGTCAGATTTGTTATACAGACAAAAATCAAGAAATAAGTTTATTTGAGGTATACATGTAACAACTTGTAACATATGTAACGTTATATATGTTATATAAACAAATCAAGAAACAAGTTTATTTGAGGTGTGCATATAACAGCTTGTAACATATGTAACGTGACATGTGTTATATACACAAAAATTAATAAGCAAAGTTTATTTGAGGTACGCATATAACAACTTCTAACACATGTAACTTTACACATGTTATATAGACAAAAATCAAGAAGCAAGTTTATTTGAGCTACGCATATAACAACTTGTAACATATGTAACGTTACATTTGTTATACAAACAAAAACCAAGAAATAAATTTATTTGAGCTACACATGTAACAACTTGCAACATATGTAACGTTACATGTGTTATATAGACAAGATCAAAAAAACAAGTTCATATGAGCCACACATATAACAAAAAAAAAAAAAACAAGTTTATGTGAGGATCACATGTAACAACTTGTAACATATGTAACGTTACACATGTTATATAGACAATTCAAAAAAGAAATTTATTTGAGCTACGCATGTAATAACTTGTAACATATATAACATTAGATGCATATATTGACAAAAAAAAAATTCAAGAAACAAGTTTATTTGTGCTATGCATTTAACACATGTTATATAGAAAAAAATTACAGAAAAAAATTACAAAAAAAAAAAGAAAAAAAGTTACATATATAACATCAGACAAGATACACTTAGAAAGTTCATCTTCAATTTTCAACAACTCTAGCTCCCACCACAGTCTTGATGGGACGCGTAGTCCGCCATCAGAGCTGCAATAGCTTGCTCTGGTGTGCAGTGTAGTGTTGGTAGGACTGGCGTAGTCATTACCCTCGGTGTGATACGTCTGACTCCGGTCACGGGTATCCAAGTGTCTCCTCCTGAGACCGGTACTGGACGTGTCGGCTCGTCTGTCGCAGTGTCTAGGGGTATCTTCCCCTTGTTTGTTGATGATGCTTTGACCGACGACAAAGATGCGGATGGCGTCATGCCTGCAATATACATCCCATGGAGTAAATAGCTACTTCATGAATAATTATCCAGTTAATTAGTAAAGCACTATAGAAGTAGATGTGAGAAAGCAACATAAAATCAGATGGAAGTAACACAGTACTAGGTATATATATATATATATATATATATATATATATATATATATATATATATATAGGGTTAGGTTCAAATGAGAACTTTTTATTTTGAGAACTTTTGAAAACTAAATCTCAACCACAAATTTCAGGGGGGGACCACTACAATTCATGGGAGGGGGGATACATGTAATAAACATGTGACTCAAATTAGTTCTTTTTAGTTCTCAAATCAAATTGGTTCTCAAATGATCCTCTCCCTATATATATATATATATATATATATATATATATATATATATATATGTATGTGTGTGTGTGTGTCTGTAAGCCAAATCACGTATAAGTGTATCGAATGTGTGTGTTTAACGTACTTCTAGGCCATAGTTGGATCTAATGCAATCCTAATTCTTTATGGTTGATGTCTCCGATATCAATCTGCCACACCCTCAAAATCTGCTTGCGCAGTATCACCGCATGAGACATGTGACAAACCAGGATCTAAGCATTAGACACATAAAACAACGTTATACGTACAAAACCATTTCAAAAGATATAATTAAGTTCTAAAATCCAGCGTAAGCAATAACAAGTTAAAATGTTTATAGGCGTCCATGTGCCCATCATAAAATATAGTTCAAACATAACCATATGTTTAAACACATGATGCATGAATCCCTAACGTACGTCCTAACCAGTGGCGTCTAAGTATCAACACAAGGTTGATGAGTTCATAAGTTTAAATAAACAAGCATGACAAATGACAATTTACCAAAAGTAAAGCAGTGAGTCTCTACAAGACCTAACTATATGCAGACCACCATGTACCGAAAACCGTGAAGTAAATAACGATATCGCACCATCGCGCGGGTTTTATGCGAGTATGCCGTAAACACAAAACCTTGTTACAACTGTTTCATACTTGGCGGGCTACTCAGTGAAAGCAATATGGAGGAGAAGAATATTAGCAGCAGCAGCAGCAGCTGTTGCATTTCACACGAATTCTACAAATCTGCTTCCAAAAACCCTAACAAAATCGCGGTAATTCACGCTTCCCCACGCCATCTTCGTAAGCGTACAGAAATCGATCAGTCTATCGAGGAGGCGTCACCGTCTCATCATCACCCTCCGGTCTACGAAGATGACATAAGCTTCACATATTCGCAGATTCTAGAAGCCGTTGCCTCCCTTAGTCGTCGTATACGGTTCATCCTTGACGGCGGCGATGATCCTTCTCTTATCAGATCTTCGTCAGGTATATGTCCTAAATCCGTTCATATATTGGAATGAAATTATGATTCTCTATAAATAATCTATGAACAGAGCGGTTTGCAGATTTTTGAAATTCGTGTTAGGTACCGGAAATCAAGTTATGTTAGGTTTATTTGAAGTTACTTTATGCGAATTAGGCTATTGGAGTGAAATTATAATTATCACTACGAGAGTTAATAATCTTATGGCTAGGACTCTTTGATTTTGCATTCACAGATAACAGATTTATGAAATTCATGTTATTATGTATCAAAAATAAGTTATGTTTATTAGAGGACATATATTTGTAATTATAGAGGGTGTCAAAGTGTATCGTAGCATATTATATATATATATGTAGGGCTCTTGTATTCTCAACGAAACTGATATCATAAACACGTTTAGTGGGATCAGGTGGGTTCAACTGTATGTTCTGAAATGCAGACCCGATGTCAGAGCGGCTCAAAGCATCATAGTTAGTGTAGTGTCGGGTCGGGTCGCCATGTGGGCCGAAGGATATGGCTGGTTAGAGGGTGGCCGAGAACTCCAGGGGGGTTGGTTTGGCATGGGCAGGGAGGGGCATTACACCAAGCCCATGGTCACCCTCACTCCCATATATGTAAAGAAGTTCGAAAAGGATATATTTTCTTTGAACGGCTCGAAAAGGATATCTACCTACACAAGTCCAGATTTCAGTTTTTCAAAAACTGAGATTTTTAAACTGAAAAGAATGCGGTTGCCAATGAATGTGGAAATATTGAAATGGCAAAAGTAATAAAAGCTAGGTTAAACAAACATGCTTTGCATATCTAATTGACGATAATTCATGTAAATGGCAAGTGTTATCATTAACTGTTGGAGTTGCATTTTTTTAGGACCTCTCTCTATTGATCAGTCAGCAAATGCTCCAAGAATTGTGGGGATATACATGGTTCCTTCTGTAGAATATATAATATCTGTTCTTTCTGTTATTAGATGTGGGGAGGCATTCATGCCGCTAGACCCTTCATGGCCAAACGGAAGAATATTATCTGTTGTTTCTTCTTCAGCTGCCAGTCTTATTCTTTGTAATTCTCTTTTGTCCGATGGAAACTGCACTCAACAGATCAACAAAAATCATTGGCTCATCGAAAGTGGTGGTTGTCCCATTTTAGTATTTTCCATGAAAACCATCCTTAACAAACACTTTTCTCACCCTTCTTTGCTTTGGCGATGTGGAAATATGAGCTTGAGATCATTTTGTTACTTAATGCATACCTCTGGATCGACTGGAAAACCTAAAGGTGTTTGTGGTACTGAACAAGGTAAGCAATAAGGTAGCGTTTGGTATGCAGGAATGGAGGGTGGAAGGGAATGAGTCATTACATTGGAATGAAAAATGACATGTTTGGTAGCACATTGGAATGGAATTGACCATTACATAAGGAATATGGTTCCTTCCATACATAGAGATTTTTATTCCTTAGGGGTAGAGTGTTTTTCTTCCATTCCCTCAAGTAATGGAATGAAAATTTTCTTCAGTTTAATTTTTTATTAGAATTTTAGAAAACAAAAAAAATCAAGAATAAAAAAATAAAAAAGTACGAAGAAAAATATAAAAATGAAATAGAATAATAAAATAGTTATAATAAAAATAAAAAATATAACAAATAAACCCAAAAAATAAAAATAAAAGTAAATTTGCAAATAAAAAATAAAAATTAAAATTAAAAATAAAACTTAAAAATTAATATATTTAATAAAATAAATTAAATAAAAGTTAAAAAATAAAAAAAACTAAAATATAAATATAAATCAAATATATTATTTTAAATAGAAATGTTGGTAAAACTGTATTCGTTTACTAACTATCAAACAACACGAAATTAATTTATTTCATTCCCACATGGTAACCAAACAGGATGATGGAATGGTAATGATCCATTTCATTCCATCAACCATTCCATTACCTTGTCCATTCCATTCACTCGTTCATTCCATTACCTCGTACCAAACAGGCCCTTTTAATTTTCTGAACATGAAACTAATCGTACAAATGAAATATTTATTATATGTTGTTTTTATATCTTTTTAGGTCTTCTCAACCGCTTTTTATGGATGCAAGACATTTATCCCTTGTGTGGTCAGGAAACTTTGCTGTTCAAAACATCCATAGGTTTTGTTGATCATCTGCAAGAGATTCTTGGAGCTCTACTTACAAGCTGTACTCTGGTTATTCCTTCTTTTAGTGGGCTAAAAGAAAACATACTTTCCATCATCGAGTATTTACAGGTATTTCAACACCAATGTAATTGGCTTTAGCTTAATGTAAACGAACGAATTGTGCAAAGCATATAATACTACTAAAAAATGGCCCCTTTAAGAGCTGCTGTATAAAAATTTGTATCAGTTTCATGTGAAGGAACTGATGAAAACATAAATAAATGGGCATATATGAACTTTCGTGCGACATCTGTGCTAATAAATCATTATTTATACATCAAACAAATGTGTGTGTGTAATGGCTGCCTGCGTATTCAGCAAGTCAACTTCCCTGAAAGTTGTTCTTCATGTTACTTATTTTACTCATATTTTTTCATCGTCTATCACTCTATCCGAGATTGGAAGATTCATCACGATTGCAATTGCAACATCTCATAATTGTTTTTTTCCTTTATATTAGTAATATAAGTCTTTCTTTATGCTTCTACTTCAAAGTCTTTTTGGATGGTTTGATGGTTAATTTAAATCTAAATACTAATGCTAAAATTTATGTTTACAGCACATTTTTCGATGATGTTTTTTGTAGACAGACTTTAAATTCTTGATTAATCAAGTTAATTTATTTCTAGTGGTGTAGGTTCATGAAACAAGTAAAATCTGAAAAGAAAATCTTGAAACAACAGATATTGACTCTCTTTATATGTTTCTTTCCACTTGGCCCCTTCGTTCTCTACGATTATCCTATCTTTCTTAGTCACTTGAAAGTTTGTTTTATGCAATTTTGCATATCAATATTCCTGTTTAGAATTGTACATCTACTCACACCTATAAATATCTTTGTAACGGCTATATGACATTAAACCCAGATTGGTAACTATTTTTTTAATTGAGACCATCTTTATAAAAGAACAAAATTCAATTTCTGATAAGACTTCAACTCTTGTGACTCTATTTATAACCATGATTTGTTCTTAAAAGTTGTTTTTAGTTTATCAAATGTCATATTTTGAAGTTTATTGGCAGGACTTCTCTATTAATAGGTTTGTTGCTGTACCATCACTAATGAGGATACTTCTTCCAACTCTTCAAAGTTCACCTATTATGATAATTCAGAATTCCTTGAAGCTGTTGATACTAAGCGGAGAAATCCTGCATATATCCTTATGGAATTCTCTCGCAAAATTATTGCCTGATACTACTATCTTGAATCTCTATGGGAGTACAGAGGTGAGTAGAAGATTCTGGATTACTTAGTAGTATCACTTTATGTATAGATGTGACAATTTTGACTCATTTACTTGTAATTGGGTGGATTTGGGCTGTGTTTTACCTTGAACAATTCAAAGGGACCAAATAGTTGAAACTTGAAAGTTACCCGAAGTCTATTCTTAATGCATACGACCTCCTAAATTGTTTGTTCAAAAGTTTAGATTGTTATTGTTATAATATTTATTTTTAAACATAGTTTATGCATGAGTTATTTAATTTTTATTCGTCCCCAAGGGGACATCCTGGTGATAAGGTGCCTCCCTTTATTCTGGAGGTCGACGGCTTAAACCCTACAAGATGCACACCTCTGTTATCAAAAGCCAACAAGGCTCGCTCCTAGGTCCTCAGGTGCAGCTGAGTGCAGCCTTGTCACCTCGCTTCAAAAGCCCCATTTTCAGGCCCTCGGGCACATTTCAGGCCAACTTTCGGCCAAAATACATCTGGACAGATCTGAAACAATTACACTAGCTAAACAAGTCTGGAATCAATCCAAAACAACCTAAACTAGACCAAAACAAGCCTAAGCCATGTCTAAAACCACTAAAAATGATATTTTTATACTATACACCTTGCTTAAAAAGCCCTCGCTTTTAAGCGCCTTGCACATAGGCCCACGGCTTACCCTTTGTGCCTTGAGTGCACCTTGTGCCTTTGACAACTATGATGCAGGCACAAGCGGTTAATAGGAGTGGTTTAGGATCCCTTTTAACCAAAACATGGACAAAAAGGTGTTTGTGCGTCAGCGCAACTAACCAGGCCGGCTCTACTCATACTAAACCCACACTTATTTTTGACCTGTGCCTATACTTACCTATACCTACCAGACCCTCTCATCATTTCGTCCATAATTATATGTATGTAGTTTACAGTTGGGTCCTTTAGTATATTTAAATTTGTGTATTTACTTGCTAGTTCTAATGTATTTAAATTTCATTTTAAGGTTTCAGGTGATTGTACATATTTTGAATGCAAAAGACTATCGTCAATTATGGATACCGAGTCACTCAGTACTGTTCCAATAGGAATACCTATTCCTAACTGTGAGGTGAGGCTTGTTGGCGAAAAGGCACCTAATTACGGAGAAATATATGTTTCTGGACTTTGTATTGCAACAGGATACTTAAATCATGACATCATGCCTCTCAATACTGTAAAGAAGCTTCCAGAATCTTCGTTTTGCTGTTCGGTTAATGAGAAGGAAAGTCAACTTTACTTTAAAACAGGTGACTTTGCCAAACAACTTCAAGGAGGTGACTTGGTTTTTATCGGGAGAAATGATCGTACTGTAAAGGTAAATGGTAACCGAATGGCATTGGAGGAGATTGAAAATGCAATAAGAACACATGAAGACGTGAGTGATGCTGCTGTAATATTTAAACAAGGCGAAGGAGAATTTGCAAATCTTGAAGCATATATAGTTTTAAAATTAGGGCATGATTCTGTTAAAAGTTTGAGTTTTTCTCTTCGAGGTTGGTTGGTTGATAAACTTCCATTGGCAATGATTCCTAAGCGGTTCTTTTTTGTTGATTCATTACCAATTTCTTCATCTAGGAAGGTAGATTACAAGTTGTTGTCGAGTTTAAGGTGTTCCATGTCAGATATCTCGAGTGAAAGTGAGCAAATTCCTCATGGCAATCTACTGCGAACAATAAAAGAGGTTTTACTCTTTATCCTTTCTACAATATTTGTGAAGACTTAAAATAAAAAATAAAACCTGTTAATTATAATTATGTAACACATACTATCATATCTCAGGCTTTATTATGATTTGTATATGTGTCTAATATTGAATTTCATATGTAACATTTCAGGAGGATAAATTGGCTCTTGAATGCCACGGGTGTGACCCATGGGTCAACACACACATTGACTGACAGAATAAGAATAGAAATAAAAAAGAAACTGCAGACAATTGTAAATTTATCAATTTTGACCTTCATAGAA
>JBCNJP010000023.1:74786029-74823073 GCA_039602395.1 Deinandra increscens subsp. villosa | reverse complement strand
ATAGTTGTCTAATATCTTAGATGGTCAATAGCAAGAAAATTGGAGGAATATTGGTTATGTAGCTGATAGAGTGGTATACATTCGAAGATAGAGGAAAATTCATAAGCAATATGATGATAGAATGAAGAATTTGTTAATTGTTGACTTTTCTGGTCAACGGTTGGAATATTGTTGTCAATGGAATTTAAAGAATAACACTGATGCTTCTGACAGTTTTGAAGTTCAAAAATTTAATTTGGGAAGGGTTGATTAAAAGTAAAAAATGCTTTAGGTAAAAGGGTAGGTGAAAACCTTTATAAATGGAGGAAGTGGAGCTTAATTTATTTTTATTTATTTATTTATTTTTTTATCATTTTGCTATGTTTCATTGTGAGTTTCGGAATTGAAAGTGACGTGTGTTTTTAAATCGGCTTATTATCCCCTTTCTCCAAGGTAATTCTTTAAATCGCATTCTATTATATGTGTTTTTTGAATGATACATATGTTTCCGGTTATGAACTACTCCTATATAAATTAATCAAAGTAAAGAAAATTTTGAAATTTTGATCAAAAGAAAACAGTCATAGTTTTTGTCACGGTACTCCACTTTAGATTCTCTCTCTTAGAAAACGTATTATTGAAATACAAATAATTTTTTTGTTTAATTTCTATAATTCAATAAAATTTATAAAAATAAATTATTATTGTCTTTATTTTTGTATTTTTTTTTAATTACGTCCGTGCATGGCATTGGTATGAAAGACGGGCAATTTTTAAAATATCTCATATTGGATGGAGAACGAAAAGTGACAAACAAACCAAAACATCTATGTTGTTTATAAGTCTATATTTTAAATTTTTGTAACTTTTATATATTATCGAATGTTATTTTTTTTTTATTTTCAATTATCGAATTACATTAGTTATAATATATTAAATTTTGGATTTATTTTTAAAAAATCTACACGTGAGTCGCACGGCTATCAAAAGCTAGTATGTGATATATGCTTAAACACAAACCCTGGTTACTACTCTTTCATACTTGGCGGGCTTCTCAGTGAAAGCAAGATGGAGGAGAAGAATATTAGCAGCAGCAGCAGCTGTTGCATTTCACACGAATTCTACAAATCTGCTTCCAAAAACCCTAACAAAATCGCGGTAATTCACGCTTCCCCACGCCATCTTCGTAAGCGTACAGAAATCGATCAGTCTACCGAGGAGGCGTCACCGTCTCATCATCACCCTCCGGTCTACGAAAATGACATAAGCTTCACATATTCGGAGATTCTAGAAGCCGTTGCCTCCCTTAGTCGTCGTATACGGTTCATCCTTGACGGCGGCGATGATCCTTCTCTTATCAGATCTTCGTCAGGTATATTTCCTAAATCCGTTCATATATTGGAATGAAATTATAATTCTCTGTAAATAATCTATGAACAGAGCGGTTGGATTTTGCGTTTGCAGATTTTTGAAATTCGTGTTAGGTACCGGGAATCAAGTTATGTTAGGTTTATTTGAAGTTACTTTATGCGAATTAGGGTATTGGAGTGAAATTATAATTATCAGTGCGAGAGTAAGTAATCTTATGACCAGAACTCTTTGATTTTGCATTCGCAGATATATGAAATTCATGTTATTATGTACCAAAAATAAGTTATGTTTATTAGTGGACATATATTTGTAATTATAGAGGGTGTCAAAGTGTATCTTAGCTTATTATATATGTAGGGCTTGTGTACTCGATTATATTCTCAACGAAACTGATATCATAAACACGCTTAGTGCGATCAGTGGGTTCAACTGCATGTTCTGAAATGCAGACCTGATGTCAGTGCGGCTCAAAGCATCATAGTTAGTGTAGTGTTGGGTCGGGTCGCCATGTGGGCCGAAGGATATGGCTGGTGAGAGGGTGGCCGAGAACTCCAGGGGGTTGGTGTGGCGTGGGCATGGAGGGGTATTACACCAAACCCATGGTCACCCTCAAACCCATATATGTAAAGAAGTTCGAAAAGGATATCTTTTCTTTGAACGGCTCGAAAAGGATATCTACCTACACAAGTCCAGATTTCAGTTTTTCAAAAACTGGGATTTTTAAACTTTATAGAATGCGGTTGCCAATGAATGTGGAAAAATTGAAATGGCAAAAGTAATAAAAGCTAGGTTAAACAAACATGCTTTCATATCTAATTGACGATAATTCATGTAAATGGCAAGTGTTATCATTAACTGTTGGAGTTGCATTTTTTTAGGACCTCTCTCTATTGATCAGTCAGCAAATGCTCCAAGAATTGTGGGGATATACATGGTTCCTTCTGTAGAATATATAATATCTGTTCTTTCTGTTATTAGATGTGGGGAGGCATTCATGCCGCTAGACCCTTCATGGCCAAACGGAAGAATATTATCTGTTGTTTCTTCTTCAGCTGCCAGTCTTATTCTTTGTAATTCTCTTTTGTCTGATGGAAACTGCACTCAACAGATCAACAAAAATCATTGGCTCATCGAAAGTGGTGGTTGTCCCATTTTAGTATTTTCCATGAAAACCATCCTTAACAAACACTTTTCTCACCCTTCTTTGCTTTGGCCATGTGGAAATATGAGCTTGAGATCATTTTGTTACTTAATGCATACCTCTGGATCGACTGGAAAACCTAAAGGTGTTTGTGGTACTGAACAAGGTAAGCAATAAGGTAGCGTTTGGTATGCAGGAATGGAGGGTGGAATGGAATGAGTCATTACATTGGAATGAAAAATGACATGTTTGGTAGCACATTGGAATGGAATTGACCATTACATAAGGAATATGGTTCCTTCCATATATAGAGATTTTCATTCCTTAGGGGTAGGGTGTTTTTCTTCCATTCCCTCAAGTAATGGAATGAAAATTTTATTCAGTTTAATTTTTTATTAGAATTTTAGAAAACAAAAAAAATCAAGAATAAAAAAATAAAAAAGTACGAAGAAAAATATAAAAATGAAATACAATAATAAAATAATTATAATAAAAATAAAATATAACAAATAAACCCAAAAAATAAAAATAAAAGTAAATTTGCAAATAAAAATAAAAATTAAAATTAAAATAAAACTTAAAAATTAAAATATTTAATAAAATAAATTAAATAAAAGTTAAAAAATAAAATAAAACTAAAATATAAATATAAATCAAATATATTATTTTAAATAGAAATGTTGGTAAAACTGTATTCGTTTACTAACTATCAAACAACACGAAATTAATTTATTTCATTCCCACATGGTAACCAAACAGGATGATGGAATGGTAATGATCCATTTCATTCCATCAACCATTCCATTACCTTGTCCATTCCATTCACTCGTTCATTCCATTACCTCGTACCAAACAGACCCTTTTAATTTTCTGAACATGAAACTGATCGTACAAATGAAATATTTATTATATGTTGTTTTTATATCTTTTTAGGTCTTCTCAATCGCTTTTTATGGATGCAAGACATTTATCCCTTGTGTGGTCAGGAAACTTTGCTGTTCAAAACATCCATAGGTTTTGTTGATCATCTGCAAGAGATTCTTGGAGCTCTACTTACAAGCTGTACTCTGGTTATTCCTTCTTTCAGTGGGCTAAAAGAAAACATACTTTCCATCATCGAGTATTTACAGGTATTTCAACACCAATGTAATTGGCTTTAGCTTAATGTAAACGAACGAATTGTGCAAAGCATTTAATACTACTAAAAAATGGCCCCTTTAAGAGCTGCTGTATAAAAATTTGTATCAGTTTCATGTGAAGGAATCGATGAAAACATAAATAAATGGGCATATATGAACTTTCGTGCGACATCTGTGCTAATAAATCATTATTTATACATCAAACAAATGTGTGTGTGTAATGGCTGCCTGCGTATTCAGCAAGTCAACTTCCCTGAAAGTTGTTCTTCATGTTACTTATTTTACTCATATTTTTTCATCGTCTATCACTCTATCCGAGATTGGAAGATTCATCACGATTGCAATTGCAACATCTCATAATTGTTTTTTTCCTTTATATTTGTAATATAAGTCTTTCTTTATGCTTCTACTTCAAAGTCTTTTTGGATGGTTTGATGGTTAATTTGAATCTAAATACTAATGCTAAAATTTATGTTTACAGCACATTTTTCGATGATGTTTTTTGTAGACAGACTTTAAATTCTTGATTAATAAAGTTAATATATTTCTAGTGGTGTAGGTTCATGAAACAAGTAAAATCTGAAAAGAAAATCTTGAAACAACAGATATTGACTCTCTTTATATGTTTCTTTCCACTTGGCCCCTTCGTTCTCTACGATTATCCTATCTTTCTTAGTCACTTGAAAGTTTGTTTTATGCAATTTTGCATATCAATATTCCTGTTTAGAATTGTACATCTACTCACACCTATAAATATCTTTGTAACGGCTATATGACATTAAACCCAGATTGGTAACTATTTTTTTTAATTGAAACCATCTTTATAAAAGAACAAAATTCAATTTCTGATAAGACTTCAACTCTTGTGACTCTATTTATAACCATGATTTGTTCTTAAAAGTTGTTTTTAATTTATCAAATGTCATATTTTGAAGTTTATTGGCAGGACTTCTCTATTAATAGGTTTGTTGCTGTACCATCACTAATGAGGATACTTCTTCCAACTCTTCAAAGTTCACCTATTATGATAATTCAGAATTCCTTGAAGCTGTTGATACTAAGCGGAGAAATCTTGCATATATCCTTATGGAATTCTCTCGCAAAATTATTGCCTGATACTACTATCTTGAATCTCTATGGGAGTACAGAGGTGAGTAGAAGATTCTGGATTACTTAGTAGTATCACTTTATGTATAGATGTGACAATTTTGACTCATTTACTTGTAATTGGGTGGATTTGGGCTGTGTTTTACCTTGAACAATTCAAAGGGACCAAATAGTTGAAACTTGAAAGTTACCCGAAGTCTATTCTTAATGCATACAACCTCCTAAATTGTTTGTTCAAAAGTTTAGATTGTTATTGTTATAATATTTATTTTTAAACATAGTTTATGCATGAGTTATTTAATTTTTATTCGTCCCCAAGGGGACATCCTGGTGATAAGGTGCCTCCCTTTATTCTGGAGGTCGACGGCTTAAACCCTACAAGATGCACACCTCTGTTATCAAAAGCCAACAAGGCTCGCTCCTAGGTCCTCAGGTGCAGCTGAGTGCAGCCTTGTCACCTCGCTTCAAAAGCCCCATTTTCAGGCCCTCGGGCACATTTCAGGCCAACTTTCGGCCAAAATACATCTGGACAGATCTGAAACAATTACACTAGCTAAACAAGTCTGGAATCAATCCAAAACAACCTAAACTAGACCAAAACAAGCCTAAGCCATGTCTAAAACCACTAAAAATGATAATTTTATACTATACACTTTGCTTAAAAAGCCCTCGCTTTTTAAGCGCCTTGCACATAGGCCCACGGCTTACCCTTTGTGCCTTGAGTGCACCTTGTGCCTTTGACAACTATGATGCAGGCACAAGCGGTTAATAGGAGTGGTTTAGGATCCCTTTTAACCAAAACATGGACAAAAAGGTGTTTGTGCGTCAGCGCAACTAACCAGGCCGGCTCTACTCATACTAAACCCACACTTATTTTTGACCTGTGCCTATACTTACCTATACCTACCAGACCCTCTCATCATTTCGTCCATAATTATATGTATTTAGTTTACAGTTGGGTCCTTTAGTATATTTAAATTTGTGTATTTACTTGCTAGTTCTAATGTATTTAAATTTCATTTTAAGGTTTCAGGTGATTGTACATATTTTGAATGCAAAAGACTATCGTCAATTATGGATACCGAGTCACTCAGTACTGTTCCAATAGGAATACCTATTCCTAACTGTGAGGTGAGGCTTGTTGGCGAAAAGGCACCTAATTACGGAGAAATATATGTTTCTGGACTTTGTATTGCAACAGGATACTTAAATCATGGCATCATGCCTCTCAATACTGTAAAGAAGCTTCCAGAATCTTCGTTTTGCTGTTCGGTTAATGAGAAGGAAAGTCAACTTTACTTTAAAACAGGTGACTTTGCCAAACAACTTCCAGGAGGTGACTTGGTTTTTATCGGGAGAAATGATCGTACTGTAAAGGTAAATGGTAACCGAATGGCATTGGAGGAGATTGAAAATGCAATAAGAACACATGAAGACGTGAGTGATGCTGCTGTAATATTTAAACAAGGCGAAGGAGAATTTGCAAATCTTGAAGCATATATAGTTTTAAAATTAGGGCATGATTCTGTTAAAAGTTTGAGTTTTTCTCTTCGAGGTTGGTTGGTTGATAAACTTCCATTGGCAATGATTCCTAAGCGGTTCTTTTTTGTTGATTCATTGCCAATTTCTTCATCTAGGAAGGTAGATTACAAGTTGTTGTCGAGTTTAAGGTGTTCCATGTCAGATATCTCGAGTGAAAGTGAGCAAATTCCTCATGGCAATCTACTGCGAACAATAAAAGAGGTTTTACTCTTTATCCTTTCTACAATATTTGTGAAGACTTAAAATAAAAAATAAAACCTGTTAATTATGTAACACATACTATCATATCTCAGGCTTTATTATGATTTGTATATGTGTCTAATATTGAATTTCATATGTAACATTTCAGGAGGATAAATTGGCTCTTGAATGCCACGGGTGTGACCCATGGGTCAACACACACATTGACTGACAGAATAAGAATAGAAATAAAAAAGAAACTGCAGACAATTGTAAATTTATCATTTTTGACCTTCATAGAAAAATGCTAATCATGCCATGTGTGATAGTGAATGAGCACACTATAATACAAAAAAAGGGGTTATTCTTAATTGCTTATTTAAATAATTTCCATAATACAAAATAGAAGGAATCAATGGGCTCTGAACTCTTCTCAATGTGTATCTTTAGGAAACGTCTATTTTAATTTTTCAAATTTGTTTTTTCCTAAAATCTATTAATCTTTTGCATGCTAAAGTTTTCTGTTCCGAAGTTGGTCTTGTCACTTAAATCTATTAACCTTGTAAAACCAGAATGTGTTGTTATTTAAACTTTAGGACTTTTGGGTATTAAATATTATAATCTTGTATTAACTTATGAAGTAGGTTCTATCTTGATTATTAAATTTAGGACCCCTTTTAATACATTTAAAGCTTGTCTTGAGTAATAATTGCTAGGATATTTTTGCATCAACTGATGGAGCTTCAAAATATCTTTTTCATAAAGTTTATAACAATTGTACAAATTTGATCTCTTACTGAACAATCAACATGAATGGGTACATATGCAGGCCTTTTGTGGTGCCTTGGTGGTTGAAAATATCAAAAACAATGATGATTTTTTCACAATGGGCGGTGATTCAGTTTCAGCAGCTCACACTTGTCATAAATTAGGAATCAATATGAAACTGTTGTGTACTTTTCCCACTCCTTTAAAGCTAGTGGCAGCTCTCCTGGATCCTAAAATAAGGGTTCCCACTACATTAGGTATGGAAGTGTTTGGAGGGGGACTGCAACTTCCTAAAGGTACTGATCTGAAAACAAATAAGCCACATAGCAGGTTATCTAGTGAACTTGGTGAGCCTGATGCTGAGAATCGTCCTGACAAGGTATTCAAACTAGAAGGTCATCCGAATGCGGATAGCATGACATCATTTGCGATTAGTCGTTGTAATAAAGTAATATTCGGGAAGAATGATAACATCAGTAAATCATTTCAAGAAACATGGTTAGGTGAGCCAAAAGGTTCTATAAGAAAACTATGGAAAATTCATATGGAGTCTTGTGTTGATGCCTCACCACTCATTGTAGTGAGAGAAAATGACATGTTTGTGTACATTGGATCTCACTCACACAAATTTATTTGCGTCAAAGCATCAAGGCAAGTGTCTATACTATCAACTTTTAAAATGGTTCCATTATTTACAAAATTCTTTATCATATGAACTAAAGTTAGTGACATTAACTGCAGTGGTTTTGTCCAGTGGGAGGCACAATTAGAAGGAAGAATAGAGTGCTCAGCTGCAATATTGGGAGACTTTTCTGTGGTTGACTTTTACTTCAGCAAACATCCTATATATAGTATATGTCTGTGTATTAACTAGAGAACTTTGAGAACCGCTTAAACACTTGTAATTTTTCTTGAACTGTGATACATAAGCGGGTTATGTAAAGGCATAACTGTATCTCCATTTATCTCCCACTATATCTGACTTGCATAATGTACAAGTGCTCATGCGGTTCTCACAATTATCTACTTAAAATTGGTTGTGTTAAACACACTATATACTATATACATACATAGGGTGGAGTTAATACATTTCTGCTGTTCAAAAAAAATATATAGGGTGGAGTTGGGCTAGAAAGTGTAGAAAGTCTTTTAAGCCTTTATATTTAGTGAGTTTTAATTTTTTTTTTACAATAGTGAGTTTTAACTTTTTACGCATCAAGATTCTTCATTTTTTTAAAAATATTATTATTTAAAAAAAAAACATCTAAAAAAGGTTAAGCAATATCATAAGCATCAAGTTCGGGGCCATAAATAAGAATTTAGAAGCAAAATCTAAAGGCTTAAAAGCCTTCCTACACTTTCTAGGATTTTATCACTTTCTATATAACTTTTAGCTACCTACATATATATATATATATATATATATAGGGTTAGGTTCAAATGAGAACCAATTGGTTTTGAGAACTTTTAAGAACCATTCTGGGCCACTAATTTTCAAGGGGTAGCCACTCAAATTCATGGGGGGATTTCCTTATATATAACTAGTGGTTCAGAATGGTTCCCAAAAGTTCTCAAAACCATTTGGTTCTCAAATGATCCTCTCTCTCTCTCTCTATATATATATAGTATATATATAAAAGGGGGAGGTTCATTTGAGTACCATTTGATTTTGAGAACTCTTTAGAACCATTCTGAGCCACAAGTTATATATAAGGAACTCCCCCCCCCCCCCCCCCCCCCCCCCGGGAATTTGAGTGGTCCCCCCCTGAAAATCAGTGGCTTAGAAATTAGAATGGTTCTCAAAACAAAAAGTTCTCACTTTATCCTAACCCTATATATATATATGTATTATCATTTAAATATGTATATTTTATATTTATTTTGACTATCTGTTAAATTCTAGGTTGTAGTTGGATGTTACAAAGGGAGAATATATTTTCTGAATTCTTTGGATGGAAGTATTGGCTGGTCGTTTCAGACAGGCGGCGAGGTAAAGTCACAGCCGGTGGTAGATAGGCAGAGGCATCTAGTCTGGTAATTAACACGTTATGCACACTCACATATTTAATAGTTCATTTGATAATGTTCTACAACACAATATAGGTGTGGATCTTATGACCATAGTCTCTACGCCCTTGATTATCAAAGTTACTGTTGTGTCTATAAGCTAGATTGTGGTGGGAGTATATACGGGTCTCCTGCAATCAATGAAGTGAGTATATATTTCTCTGGTTTTCCATTTGCATCTATCTGTTCATATTCTACCTCTCACATTTTTGATTGTATACATAAAGTGCCGTTTCTTTGTTAATTATGTAGGTTGATGAAAGGCTTTATTTCACTTCCACGAATGGTTGTATAACAGCATTATCTTTAAAGGTAGACACAATATTTAAACTTGATTTTTACCTTTTAATGTTTTTGCAACTTTTGATAGTTTGTGTATCCTGTTCATGCAGGCTGTGCCATTCACCGTGTTATGGATGCAAGACTTAGGAGCACCTATATTTGGTTCTCTCTCCATTGATCATATTAATGGAAATGGTATCCTCGTTAATCATAATAAACGCTGTCATTTTATTTGCAAATCCACAAATATAGGTTTTCTATATTCATGTTCTTGAGACCGATGTAGCTTGTCATATATATTGACTTCACTGGTATTACTTTTGCAGTCATTTGTTGCTTGGTGAATGGACATATTGTAGCTGTTGATGTAAATGGATCCATCATTTGGAGGGCAAGTTTTTTCTACTATTAAATCTCCATATTTGCTTAAGATAATGAGAATAATTTCATATACCCCCCTCAAAACTTGGTATAATATCATATTTACCCCCAAAAAATATAACATCAAATACATTCATCTTAATTTATGCCCTTCTTAAAACTTCCATTAGGATATGGATTTTTGGAGTATAAGAATAAAGAGAAGGGTATAACGGTCATATTCTAAATTGTATTTAATGTAATGTGTAAAATTGAAATTTGAAGTATTTTAAATTGGTATTTTTGATATTATATTTGGTTTTGTGAATATGATACTATGCAAGTTTTTGCAGGATATATAGTAGATATATATGTTATATTTGGAAAAAAAAATCTTATAAGCAATATATGTGCATACACCTAATTGTCTCTTCCAACTAATTCTTACGGTAAAATAATCTGAAAAATTCAGGGAATAACCGGAGGCCCAATCTTTGCTGGACCATGTTTGTCTCATGTTCTATATAACCAGGTTAACTTTCACCTCTTCTTCATTGCTGTCCGGTTCTGTATGAATACAATATCTGATGGATTGAAGAATATCTCCTGTGACAGGTGGTTATATGTTCCCGAGATGGAGGAGTCTATTCATTTGGTCTGGTAATGACTTGTGTTGATCATTTCAAAGCTTCATCGTGGCATTGATGACAAGCTGGTTATGTTTTCAATCATTGCAGGACACAGGAAATCTACTCTGGAAACATGATTTGGGGGATCCGATTAGTTCATCTGCTTATATAGATGAAAACTTGCAGGTTCATTCAGACAGGTTGATATGTGTTTGCGGCAGTTCTGGAAGTATAGTTGTGTTGAGAATCAAGTTATTAGATGATGATGATAGTGTTGAAGAGAAGTATGTGGTGGAAGAGTTTGGTAAGTTAGACATGGAAGGAGGTATATTCTCTTCCCCTGTGATGATTGGTGGCAGGATTTTTGTTGGTAGCAGGGATGAGTATTTACACTGTCTTGGAATACAAATTGACCAATGAAAATTAGCCCGTTAAGTTCTTTCACTTGCGGTTTTATGAAACTGTAACTTCCAATCACGGCTGCAGCTTACGTCTGGTCTGACATCCAAAAACACTGCTTTTCTTTTCCTGGTTGTGGTGGAATGGTGGGTTGGATGAGTTTGGAAATGGGTCAAAATGGTGTAATTAGTCTAAACAAGGTGAGATTAGTCTGCTGCAAGACCCAAGACATGGTAATCTTGAACAAAAAAAAAAACCCTCAAAGAAGAGGAATGGAAAACCTTGAAACAAATTGTATGCTGACAATGTGCATGAGGTCTCTACAACAGATGATAACATATTGTATGCTGACAATATACCTACTCTAATAAATGATTACAATTGTTATCACATGTCAATCTCACATTCATTTTGATCTTATTTTTCCCGCTTCTTTCTCATATTAAATATCAACATTCTTATTTATTAAATAATACTTACTTTAAATAGTTATATATAATTAAATATAAAAAATACAAATCTACTTATTATAATAATTTTTTAGTCTTAATAAATTAGAATAAGATTTTAATTATATCTTATCTTAAAATATAACTTTATATTGTTTAAATATTTATTAGATTTTCTTTTATAATGTTTAAAATATTAATTATTTTTTAATTCACAAATAGTTGATATCTAATAGATAAATCTTTATAAAATTGTTTTTTATAATAATTTGTATTTTTTTAATACATGAGTTCTAACTTAGTGTATAATACACTTGTACACATGACGGAGAACAAACCATAAACTAAAGAAGTTTTCTACCTGACATGTGATGTGGCACATCTAGTGATCAAGTGCGGGTCATGCTACTGCATTGTGTATTATTTTAAATTTTAAAAAAAGAAAAAAAAATTATATATAAAAACACCGAAAACTTTGCATTAGTAGTAGTAAGTTTTATACTTTCTAACCTATACATAAAACATAAAATATAGAATATAGAGTAAATTATGTCAATGGTCATGTGATTTGGACGGGTTTTACTTATCGTTCATGGTCTTCAAAAATTACAGTTTTGGACATAAGGTTCGTCAAACCATAACACCTATGGTCTTTATGATGTGTGTTAGATTTTTTCTGTTAAATGCGTGTAAATTAACTATTGTACCTCTCACTTTAACTAAAAGTAAAGAATTAAAATTTTAAAGTTAACCAAATTAAAGTTAAACACCAACCACCCTTCTTCTTTCTCTCTCTTTTTTTAATAGGTTTTTATTTTAATCACTAGTTTATTGATTTAAACCCTTATCTCTAAAGAAGAAACATCTAACACCATAGTTTTACTTTTGAGATAGAAGCTCATCATAACGGTGGTGTTTCGCTTAAAGCCTAGATTATCATCAATTTCACATTAAAGCCTAGATTCTTCAATATGTCTTGCCCCGAAGTTTCAAGAAGTGTATGAGCCGTCCAACAAAACAATCAATATGTAGCTTTAGTCAGGATACTTTCAAACAATAGCCTTAATTTAATCTGTTCTTTTTATGTTAAATAATTATTTCTACGCTAAAGGTGAAGGGGGACGAACATAAGCTTAATATTTCCTTCCTTGACATCCCCATCATCCAATAACAATAAATATATATTTTTTATTTAGCCCTATTATCTTTTTTGCCATAAGTAAGTGGTTTTCAGATATGTTTTTGATTGAGATTATTCAATCAGATGTTTGAGTATCGTCCCTGGCACTTTGATTGATTTCAATGTTTCATCTTGTAGACGAAGAATACTTGGTTGAATATTTGAAATAATAATATTGATTGGTGTAGCCCCCCCAACTTAATAATACGCTTTTTTTCTCTTTCTTTTCATCATCCTCCAATTATTTTCCTTCTTCTATAACCTCGTCTATCCCTGTGCTGTGCATCAATATCATAATCATAATTTACAATTAATAAAATAAGAAAATGGAGTTAACTACAGGTTAAGACCATCCTTATGCTTTGTTAAAATTGTGAATACCATCGGTCTCCAGGTATGATAAAGTGCAAGAATCGCCGTCCTTGACTCCTTGTGCTTGCAAAACTCTTTCTTTGACAGATTTTCCAATTTGTTATTTTTACATTTTTGGTTCGTTTTATAATGAAATCAGACAATACTATTCACCTTACAACTTGGAATATATACACGGATGATACAAGGGTTTAGGAGCCAAAAGGAGGAAACAGATTCTACACCTAAAATACAATAATTACAATAACTTTAATTGATTGAAGGGGAACGTGATTATCCTGTTTCCTTAGGAAAGTTACTTTCCTTAATACGCCCCCGCAAGATGGAGGTACCATCGGAAACTCCAATCTTGGACATGAGAAAAAGAAATGGTGCTCTAGTCAACGGTTTGGTGAGAGCATCCGCAATCTGATCCTTAGAATTCACATGAAAAACCCGGAGAGAACCATCCGTGACCTTCTCGCTGACGAAATGATAATCCAATGCAATGTGTTTCATACGGGAGTGATATACCGGATTAGCACACACATAGGTGGCACCTGTGTTGTCACAATACAAGTGACGCGATGCCGGAATAGAGACACCTAACTCACGAAGCAGATTCTGAATCCAAGATAATTCCGAAGCAACATTTGCTAAAGCTTTGTACTCCGCCTCGGTGGAGCTGCGTGAGACCGATTTATGTCTAGAGGATTTCCACGAAATTATGTTGGAACCCATATAAATCACATAGGCTGTAGTAGATCGACCAGCAGTGGCAACACCACCCCAGTCCGAATCCGAAAAAGCACTAAGCTTCAGCAAGGAACCCGTTTGAGAAATAGGCCATGATACAAAGTGCCTTTGAGATAACGAAGTAAGCGTTTCAAGGCTTGCCAGTGAGACTCTTTAGGTGAGTGCATAAACTGAGAAAGTTTGTTTACGGCAAAAGAGATATCAGGGCGTGTGAAAGCGAGGTATTGCAGGGAACCAACAAGTTGGCGGTACGGAGTGGGATCAACACTGGGGCCGGTATCATCAGGTGAGAGAATGGTAGATGCACTAAACGGTGTGGAGACCGTTTTGGCCCCATCCATATGGTGTTGAGTAAGAATGTCACGAATGTGACTATGTTGTGAGAGGAAAAGAACAGCAGGAGTTGATATGATTTCAACACCAAGAAAATGAGTAAGAGGACCGAGATCCTTGAGCGAGAAGCGAGATGCAAGAGTGGACGTGAAGCAACATAGGAAGGCGGAATTATTCCCGGTAAGAATGATATCGTCCACGTATACAAGGAAATAACAAGTGAAATTTCGGTTGTTATAGATAAAAAGGGATGCATCTGCAAGAGATTTTCGAAAACCATACTCACGGAGAAAATTGGTAAGTGCCATATACCAAGCTCTGGGCGACTGTTTGAGGCCGTACAAAGATTTGGTTAACCTGCAAACATGATTGGGGTACTGATCATTGACATACCCTGGGGGTTGGGTCATGTACACCTCTTCTTGGAGTATACCATAGAGAAACGCGTTGTTCACATCAAGCTGACGGAGAGGCCAGTTCCGTGCCAGAGCAATGGAGAGAACAATGCGTATAGTGATGGGTTTGGTGACTGGACTAAACGTATCAAAGTAATCTTTGCCATATTGTTGCAAGAAGCCCTTGGTAACAAGGCGAGCTTTATACTTAGCAACGGACCCGTCAGTATTGTGTTTGATATGAAAAATCCACTTACAACCGATTGGTTTCATGGAAGACGGTGGTACAAGCTCCCATGTTTCATTAAGATTTAGAGAATTGTACTCGACGTCCATGGCTTGACGCTAGTGTGGGTCTTTGGATGCTTGAAGATATGTGTTTGGTTGAGGTGAAGGCGGAAGCGAATGGACCGTGGTGTGATTAACAAACTCCAGATTGAAGTATTTGGAGTTTTGTTTGCGGGTCCGTTGTGGACGAGTCGGAGTTGCGGGGGGATCCGAAGATGAGAAGGACGAGGAAGAAATAGAAGTGGGAGTGGTTTGAGGTGATTGCATGTTGTTTTGCATGGGGGGAGGAGTTAGCATGTCGCTAACAGAAGGTGACGAGGGAGAGCAGGAGGATGATGTTTGGAAGGTTGTAGATGGGGAGCTAGTGGAGGAGTGGGTGGCGGTTGTGGGTAATGGTTGAGGTTGGGCAGCGGAAGGGACAGTAGCGGGGGTCGCTGGTTGATGGCGGGGGTGATTGAGGGCCCGGAACAGGAGGAGGGGGGTTGAGATCGGTGGACGAGTTTTGGGCCGGCGTTAGGAAGGTTTCAACATCCGGCAGAGTCGGGAGGTGCGGTGTAGAGGAACGGAACGGGAGTTGGGTGTCGATGAACACCACATGACGAGGGAAATACAAGCGTTTGGTGGACGGATGATAACACTTGTAGGCGGACTTGTCATTAGAATAGCCTAAAAAGATACAAGGCTTGGAACGAGGTTCAAGTTTGGAATGAGAGTAGGGGCGAATCCATGGGTAGCAAAGACACCCAAATGGTTGAAGTTTGGAATAGTTGGGCGGATGACGATATAGAAGATGATAAGGAGTGGAGTCGTGAAGAATGGGTGTAGGGAGGCGATTGATGAGGTAGACGGCAGTTTGGAACGCATAGTTCCATAAGGTTAACGACAGATGCGCGTAGTGAAGAAGGGCAAGACCCATTTTCAACAATGTGACGGTGACGTCTTTCGGCGACACCGTTTTGTTCAGGCGTATGTAGGGGGGGGGGGGTGTAGTGAGAAATACCAACGGATTTTAAGTACCGGGCGAGACCTTGGTATTCACCCCCATTGTCACTGAACAGTGAGATGATGTTTGTTTGGATTTTTTTTTCAACAAGTGCCTTATATTGGGGGAAAATAATGGACAAGTCCGACTTGTGTTTTAGTGGATATAGCCAAACATATTTAGGAAAAGAGTCAACAAATACCACATAATATGAATAGCCATCGATTGATGTTTGGACGGGTTCCCAAACATCCGAGTATATCAGTTGCAACGGTTTATCAACAACAAAGGAATTTGGGCCAAACGGAAATTTATGGCTTTTATTAATAGCACATGATTCACAATGAATGTTTAAACTAGACATATAAAATTTAATTCCTAAGTCTTTGCAAATGTGCTTCAAAATGCGGATGGACGGATGTCCAAGTTTATGATGCCAATCCAGAGGAGAGGCCATCGTGGCTTTATTGACTGAATGAGATGGGCCACAGTCAAGATAGTAAAGATCATTAATGCCCCCCCCCCCCCCCCCCGAGTGAGAGGCGCCCCCGTTTGCAAGTCCTTGATACAAAAATGAGAAGGAATAAATTCAACAGAAACGGAGTTAGTTCGACATAGTTTAGCAACAGAAAGTAGATTTGTGTGAATTTTAGGAACACAAAGTGTATTTGATAATGTGAGATTACGAGTGGACGTGTGTATGTTGGCATGGCCAGTGTGAGAGATTGAGAGATTCGTACAATCACCTAGGAAGATCTCGTCGGGTCCCCCGTAGTCTGAAACAGAGTGCAAGTTCGAGCGATCCGAAGCAATGTGGTGGGAAGCACCACTGTCGATTAGCCACGGTTGGTTGTTGAAGCCACCACATTGTCCGGTATGAGCCGTGTTGGCGGCGGGACTGTTTGGTGCCGACGCGCCGACACCCCCGCAACATTATGATCCTTGATGAACCTTGCGAGTTTCCGACAGTCACGTGTCTCGTGACCCGGAATATTGCAGTAGTAACAGAACTTGGAGGACGTTGAGGAGTTGCTTTGGCGGATGGCAGGAGGCCGGTTAGCACCGCGAGGCGAAGCATTGTTTAAGCGGTTGGCAGTGGGAGCAGACCTGGGAACTTGGCGCTGACTATAGTTGGCGGTGATGACAGGTGAGGGAGTATTGATTTCGGCCTCTTTGAGAGAGCATTCAAAATCAACTAATTTGTCAAAGAGCTCGGGATAGGTAATGGCTTGTTCCCGAACCTTTAACGCAGCCGTTATGTTGTTGTACTCGTCACCCAGTTGACTTAAGATATGAACCATTAAGTCCTCATCAGTGATGGGACTTTGGACGAGTGCTAATTCATCAGCGATGCACCGTATCTCGTTGAGAAAGTCAGTGATCGAACGGGTTCCTTTAGAGTTTTTAGCAAGTTTGGACTTGAGAGAGATGATGCGAGTGCGTGAGGTGCTCGCAAAACTTTGTTGGGTTATATAACTAATTATCACACGAGTACGCAACGGAATTAATCCTATGAATTAATCTAACTAACCGGATAGAACATGTTTACCTTATGAGCTCGGATTGACTTGATCTCTCGGAGGATTTAACACAAATCCCTCTACGATCGCACACACGACACACCAATGCTATGTGCTAGCACTTGATCACGAACACCTCCACTCGAGATAGCCTTGGTCGAACCACACAAGAACCGAAACCCCCCTTGGGTTTTCTTGTTGCCGAATTCGAGAGAGAAGAGAGATAGATTAGGGTTTTCTTTTATCAGATAAAAGCAGCAACTAAACCTCAAACCCATAGGGTTTATTTATAGGTTTAAAATACTTGATAAACAAGTTAAGGATTGGCATAGGAGCCTTTTCGATTTTCGGCCCTATGGCCTATCCTTAAACCTTTCCCTAATTGTAATCCAATTAGAACTCTCTCTAATTACAACTAACACCCCTCTGTTAACAATTAACTGTTAGTTTTTAACGAAACCTCGTTAAATAATTCGTGATAAATATTAATTAACTATTAATTAATATTAATACATTTGGTGTCGAGACGTGTGACCCCGTAGGCTTAAATAGTTTCCGGACATACGCTTACTATTACATGATCATATCCCTACAGCTCCCACTTGAGCTTGCAATAGTAAAGGTAATAACATTGGTTAGCGTCTAGCAACACGCCAATGCTCCCAGAAATATTTAATACAGTTTCTCAAAGTGTATTTAAATGGTACAGTCATTTACTATCCCTTTGTTACCGATACCGTGTTAAATATGAATATGGATCAAGTCATTTCATACTTTAACGATTCTGTTTCTCATTCTCATAACTAACTTAAGATTACCAAATTGCAAATCGAGACATCTCTAGATTTCATTTGGGCACGGCCATGCAAACATCTTAATTAGTCCAATGAGGGGCCCAGTGGTATCTTCTTCAGCACAAAGCTGAAGGAACAAATCCTCTTGACTACACGTGTCAAGTCACATACTTCACTACACCTACTGAAAATAGCCCTTTTGTACTACCTTATTCAGGATAGTTAGAACTATATCAAGTAGGTGCAATCCATACATGCATGACCTGCTTGTATCTCAAGTCTAAGGATAAGTAAAGCAACCATTTACGAATTTCACTCAATGACGACGATCCATAAAGTGACAATTCGTTAGTGGGTCAGTCCAGTATGCATCCAATGAATACCATGTGAGTTTGGTGGGACCATCCTAACCAATCACTCAGATTTTGTCTTAGTTTAACTATATTCTCATATAGTTAATCGACAATGGACAATTTAGAATACTTGACAAGTACTCAAGGATTAAACATGCAAATATAGGACACAATTTACTATTAAATGAAATCAAACATATCAAGTACTTTATTTCATTATGCAAATAGAAATTGTTTACCATCCCTTATCCAAATACCGAACATCAGACATACATGATTTAACTAGCTAATTTAAGTCCCATGCCCTCGGCATGCCTTTCAAGCTTCGGCCTCGACAAAGCTTTCATGAAAGGATCAGCTAAGTTAATATCTGTGTGAACTTTGAGTAATTTGATTTCACCTAGTTCGATATGCTCACGAACATAGTGATATCTCCTGGCATAGTTTCTGGCGCCCTTCTGAACTCCAGGTTCTTTGGCGATGATCAATGCACCCGAGTTATCGCAGTACATGTCGATCGGCAAGTTACTTGTGGGGACAATGTCAAGCCCACTAATAAACTTCCTTATCCAGACAGCCTCCATTGCAGCTTCCGAAGCAGCAATGTACTCAGACTCTGTTGCAGACATAGCAACTGTGGTTTGTTTCTTGCTTTTCCAATCCACAGCGCCTCCATTCATAACGAAGACGTACCCAGACTGAGACTTCGTGTCATCTCTATCAGTCTGAAATCCAGCATCACAGTATCCGGTCACTTTGAGCTCTTGATCTGGATTTCCCCCATATACCAAAAACAAATCTCTAGTAGCCCGTAGGTACTTGAGAATGGTCTTAACAGCAGTCAAGTGACTTTCACCTGGATTCTGTTGAAAACGGCTAACGATATTCTGCGCGAACGCTATATCAGGTCTAGTGCATCTCACCGCATACATTATAGAGCCTACAGCCGAAGCATAAGGGACTCTTTGCATACGCTTCACCTCATCAGGTGTAGAAGCACCTTGTTTGACCGATAGACCAAGTCCTTCCTGCATAGGTACTATAACACGCTTGGAATTCTCCATCTTGAATCGCTTCAAGATCTTATCAATATAAGCACTTTGACTTAGTCCAATCAACCGCTTAGTTCTATCTCTATAGATCTTGATTCCAAGAATGAATGCTGCTTCTCCCAAGTCTTTCATAGCAAAACACTTTCCAAGATGGGATTTTACATCTTGCAGCATTGGAATGTGTTTCCCTATTATCAATATGTCATCTACATATAAGACAAGGAAAGTAACATTACTCCCACTAGCTTTGCGATATACACATGGCTCATCGGGATTTTGAACGAAACCAAACTTTTTGATTTCTTCTTCAAACCGTTTATTCCAACTCCTCGATGCTTGCTTTAGTCCATAAATGGACCTCTGAAGCTTGCATACTTGGTTGGGATGTTTTGGATCAATGAACCCTTCAGGTTGATCCATATAGACTTCTTCATCCAAGTAATCATTTAAGAAAGCAGTCTTAACATCCATTTGCCATATTTCAAAGTCATAGTACGCTGCTATGGCTAAGAGAATCCTAATAGCTCTAATGTCTGCTACTGGTGAAAAGGTCTCATCATAGTCAACGCCAAAACGTTGAGTATAACCTTTCGCCACGAGACGAGCTTTATAGGTGTGTACATTTCCATCCATGTCGGTCTTCTTCTTGAAGAGCCATTTACTCCCAACGGTTCTTGCGTTAGGAGGAAGATCAACCAGGGTCCAAACGTGGTTATCTTGCATGGATTTCATTTCCACATTCGCAGCTTCAAGCCATTTGTCAGATTCCGGATCTGATAATGCAGCTTTGAAGTTCGGAGGCTCATTGAGATCTCCTGATACGTTATCCTCGGATTCGACTAGACCAATCCATCTATCCAGATTACGTACGACCCTTTCGGATCTACGAAGTGGAATCGCAACATCATCGACTTGAGGTTCATCACTTTGAACATTTCCCCCCCAAGTTGATGATTGCTAGTTGTTTCAGAAGGTGACACATCTTCTAGTAGTTCTACAATTCTCCCACTGTTCTCTTGAGCTATAAAATTCTTTTCAAAGAATTCAGCATATCGAGCAACACGAACAGTATTTTTGGAAGGATTGTAAAAGTAGTAACCCATTGTTTCCTTTGGGTATCCTACGAAGATGCACTTAGTAGTCCTGGGTTGTAGTTTGTCAGGCGTATCACGCTTCACAAGTGCCTCACATCCCCAGACTCTTAAGTAAGACAGCACAGGGACTTCTCCATGCCATAATTGATATGGTGTCTTTTCAACCTTCTTGGTTGGAACCATATTTAGAACGCGTACAGCGGTTTCTAGAGCAAAATCCCAAAATGATAATGGGAGAGTTGTAAGGTTCATCATCGACCTCACCATCTCTAGTAAGGTTCGATTCCTCCTCTCAGACACTCCATTATGTTGAGGAGTGTAAGGAGGAGTAAGCTGTTGGACAATTCCACACGCTTTTAGATAATCCTTAAACTCTTGGCTTAAGTATTCTCCACCACGATCCGATCGAAGGATCTTGATGGTCTTTCCGAGTTGATTTTCTACTTCGTTCTTGAACTCTTTGAATGTTTCAAACACTTCATGTTTATGTTTAAGAAAGTAAACATAATCATAACGACTGAAATCATCCGTAAAGGTCACGAAGTAGCTAGCACCTTTCCTTGACACATGCCTAAATGGGCCACAAACATCAGTATGAATGAGTCCAAGTAGGTCTTTAGCCCTTTGCGGCTTGTTCGGAAAGGGTTTTCTTGTCATCTTTCCTGAGATACAGGAAACGCATTTTTCAAATGATTCATCATTTGATTGTAAGATCCCTTCACGTTGAAGTCTTTCAATGCGGTTTTTGCCAACATGGGCAAGACGACAGTGCCAAAGATAGGTAGAGTCCAAACTAGTTTTGGCTCTTTTGCTCACAGTGAACATTGAATTATTTGAAACACAACCACGCATATCAATTTCATAAATGCCATCACAAGGAGTAGCATCAAAATAATGAACATTATTTTTAGAAACTGAAATACCGATATTATTAAACGTGTTAATAAATCCTTGGTTTTTCAACAAAGAAACTGAAATGACACCTCTAGTGATAGAAGGTGCATAATGACAATTGTCTAATACAATAAATAACCCAGAAGGCAGAATTAAATGAAATTCTCCTATAGCTTCCACAGCTGCTGGCAAACCATTTCCAACGAACAGCTGCAAAGCTCCAGGCTTCAGTTTCCTCCTCTTTCTAAGACCCTGTAACGAATTACAGATGTGAGTTCCACAGCCGGTGTCATACACCCATGAATCACTCTTAGAAAAGGAAAATAATTCAATTGTGAAGATACCTGAAGTACTAGTCCCACTAGTATTCTTTCTCTTCTTCATCAACTCAGCTAGATAGGTAGGACAATTCCTCTTCCAGTGTCCAACTTCACCACAATGGTGACATATCTGGTCTTTTGCCGGATGCTCTTTTGAGGCCGGAGGGGTTTGCTTGGTTTTAGGAACAAGCGCAACTGCCTTGCCTTTTCCCTTACCATCATTCTTGCCCTTCGCCTTTTGCGGTCGTTTAGCCTTTTGGATCTTTCCCCCTTTGATCATAAGAACTTGGGGTGTTTTAGTGGCCTTTTTAGGAATCGTTTTTTCATACTCGACAAGCATATCATGAAGCTCAGGTATAGTCTTAGTCATACTATGCATGTTGTAGTTGCGCACAAAACCCTCAAAATCCTTCGGAAGAGATTTGAGGATCATGCCAATTGCCACAACACGATTATACCCATAATTGAGCGATTCCAATTTGTCAAAGTAGCTCTTCATCTTGAGCACATGACTACTGACCGATTTACCAGTATCAAGCTTCAAGTCGTGGAGTTCCACAACTAGGTCGAACAATTCAACACCAACTTGTTTTTCATACATCTTCTTTAGCTCTTTGATCATATCACAAGGTGTATGAAATTCGTATTGCTTCTGAAGATCGGGAGTCATACTCGAGATCATCATGCAAGCAACCTCATCGTATCTGCTATACTCTGCATTGTAGAACGCTTTCTCTTGATCAGAAGCATCAGCAGCTGGCTCGGTCGGCCAATGATGTTCAAGGACATCGGTCCTCCGTTCAACTCTAAGGACAATCCTCAGTTGACGGTACCAGTCATTGAAGTTTGATCCATTCAGCTTTTCTCTTTCAAACATTTGACGAAAAGCATGACCAATTTTGTTTTGAGGAGGGTTTGTTGCCATCTACAAAACATATTAAGTTCAAAAATCAGTATTTTCGATAATCTTTTCCTTAATAAATTTAATTACCCAATGTTTAAACATTTTAAACAATTAAGCTTATTAAGGCTAGGATCCAATTGACATGCCATCATTTCATCAGTTGATCTGCTAGAAATGATGCATTCAAATGGTAAGTGACGATCAATAATTGTACTCCAAGTACAATTCCTAGATTTTATGGGACCTACAAATAACACTTGTGAATCTTGCACCAAGTGATTTGTAGTCATGTTTCATCCCATCTTTTGCCACGGGCCAGGGGTCTCACCGCCTAGCTCATTTTAAGTCGTCCAGCTAAGAACGCACAAACTGTCCACCATTGTGTACCAATGAGTGGGAATTTGCCATGTAAATGCCATTTTACCATTGTGTACCAATGAGTAAGATGACATCCACAAGTGTCTTTTTCAAGGTGGATGGCAAAAACTTAAATTTTGTTTGGGTCAGAACAATTTTGATGCGTGATCAAAAAGGTTATGTGTGAAGATTCATGCACATCTTCACCACATAATGTGTTTATAAAAAATCTTAGTTTGTCTTCCAAATCAAAAGAGCTCGGTAGCTCCATTCGCAACACACAAAGAAGCGTAGGGGTGAGGTTTGCAACTTTTACAATTAAAAACCTACCCGCTTTAGGGAAGCATGGCGACCCGACTTATACCTCTCTTAGAGTGTGTTCAAATGGGTGAGCCGGTGTTTCTTTTGAGTTTTAGGACACAAATTTTATTTTATAAACAAAATCATATTTCAATAGTTTATTTAAGCAAATTTCGATTTTCATAAAACAAATTTGCATTTAAAACCTTTTATTATGTCACAATTATCACAATAATCACATAATTTTTAGGGTTTCTAATTATCTAACATAATTTTAATTTTAATCCTCTTTGATTTAAGTAATAACCATGAACGATTTGCATGAAACATCATGGTTTTTATTTCCTTTTAACATTTAAAATAAAGGTACAACATGTTGATTATCAAATAACAAAAACTTGGGTTCTTAATTTTAGATCACAAAAATCAAATTTTAGAGCTAAAATTAGGGTTTCTGATTCGGTTAGAGGTTTTCGATCCTTAATATTAGTTTTCGATCGGAATCAGGGTTTCCGATCGAGAACAGTACTTTTCGATTAGGTTTTCGATCGAAACAAGGCTTTCCGATCGAAACTAGGCTTTCCGATCGAAAAACAAGGGTTTTCGATCGGGACAAAGGTTTTCCGATTGGAAAACAAGGGTTTCCGATCGGGAGTAGCCGGCGGGTCGAAAAGTGGTTTTCGATTGGGTCGAAAAGTGGTTTTCGATCGGGTCGAAAAGCAGTTTCCAATCGAATTTTTGAGTTTTTTATTTTCGTTTTTACCAATTTGCGAAACCTTTTCCAAATGTAAAACACGATTTTTAATTGGATCGAAAAGCTAGAATCAGATTTGGTTACCCCCCTTCCAAGTTTTTATTCCCGGTAATTAATTAAAATCATAGGTGGCTCGTGATACCACTGTTGGGTTATATAACTAATTATCACACGAGTACGCAACGGAATTAATCCTATGAATTAATCTAACTAACCGGATAGAACATGTTTACCTTATGAGCTCGGATTGACTTGATCTCTCGGAGGATTTAACACAAATCCCTCTACGATCGCACACACGACACACCAATGCTATGTGCTAGCACTTGATCACGAACACCTCCACTCGAGATAGCCTTGGTCGAACCACACAAGAACCGAAACCCCCCTTGGGTTTTCTTGTTGCCGAATTCGAGAGAGAAGAGAGAGAGAGATTAGGGTTTTCTTTTATCAGATAAAAGCAGCAACTAAACCTCAAACCCAGAGGGTTTATTTATAGGTATAAAATACTTGATAAACAAGTTAAGGATTGGCATAGGAGCCTTTTCGATTTTCGGCCCTATGGCCTATCCTTAAACCTTTCCCTAATTGTAATCCAATTACAACTCCTCTAATTACAACTAACACCCCTCTGTTAACAATTAACTGTTAGTTTTTAACGAAACCTCGTTAAATAATTCGTGATAAATATTAATTAACTATTAATTAATATTAATACATTTGGGGTCGAGACGTGTGACCCCGTAGGCTTAAATAATTTCCGGACATACGCTTACTATTACATGATCATATCCCTACAAACTTATGGAGAGGCGTGTCCATGCATCCTTTGATGTTTCAACATAGGCTATGACGGGTTGGATAGTGTCGGAGCAAGACCCGAGGATAGCAGAGAAGATGAATTGGTCTTGACGGTGCCAGTTGGTGTAATCGGAGTTGGTTTTGTCGTCTTTAGTTTTGGGTGGGGAATCAGTCGTGCCGGTGATAAAGTGTTCAAGGGCAAGACCGAAAAGCGTGGAGTGTACTTGACGCCGCCATACGGGATAGTTAAAGGGCAAGACCGACAAGTGGTTAGTTGCGGTGATTTGGAAGATGGCGGAGGAGGTCGACATGGTGGATGGCGAGACTGGTGAAGCCGACGGTGGTAGGAGGATCAAAACCTAACTCGACGGAGTGTGGAGAGGCTGTGATACCATATAATGAAACCAGACAATACTATTCCCCTTACAACTTGGAATATATACACGGATGATACAAGGGTTTAGGAGCCAAATGGAGGAAACATATTCTACACCTCAAATACAATAATTACAATAACTCTAATTGATTCTAATTGATTTAAAGGAGAACGTGATTATCATGTTTCCTTAGAGGAATTACTTTCCTTAATACGTTTTTCTTCAATTCTCAGCTTAGGTGATTGTTAGTCCAAATCGATCCTTTTTTATAATGTTCAATGCCAAATGAACCAAGCTTGCCCTTACCAATTTCATTTCTATGTCTCAAAAACCAACTCACCTCTTGGAGGGTATATTATATAAACACACACTACACCTACAAGTGGCACATAAAATTATTTTTTCTTCAGGTAGCATGCTGGTACTGGTGTCTGGTGATGTCGAATTTGAGGAGAAGTACCTTTCTAAATTTTTCGTACGGTAGGTATCAGGTTTTTAATACTTTAGTAGTACTTAATTTTTGATACCCGTTTTGGTATTTCTCTCTCTCTCTTCTTTTTGGCTAAGCCAAACATGAAAAAAGATGTTACCAAAATGGAACAATCAATAATTTAAACGACATGAAAAACTTAATTAGTTTCATCTCATCAATTACTACATTAACCTAGAATATAATTATAACAGCCCCTTCTGGTGTTACTTAAGTGAGTAAACTTAAGTGAGTAAACCATATCTTACTTATCAAATTATGAATAACATGCTTTTGTAATTCTATTTCAGAGAACCCAACTAACAATTTCATAGTTTGGGATTGTGGTGGAGACAAAGCCCCGGGGCCAGATGGGTTTAATTTCCGATTTATTAAACAGTTTTGGGAACTTCTTGAAGAGGATTTTGTGGATGTCTTCAACATGTTTCATCGGGAGGGAACTTTCTCTAAAGGATGTACTTCGTCTTTCCTTTGTCTTATCCCAAAAAAGGTGGATCCGCAAAATTTGAATGACTTTAGGCCAATCTGTCTCATGGGTTGTATCGCTAAGGTGGTGTCGAAAGGGCTTAAGGGAGTGCTTGACTCTCTCGTGTCAGAGAGCCAACTGGCGTTTGTGGCTAATAGAAACATTGTGGATGGGCCGTTAATTATTAACGAGGTGCTATCTTGGTTGAATAGAACAAGGAATCGAGCTATGTTTTTTTTAAAAATGATTTCAACAAAGCCTACGATTCGGTGGAATGGGATTTCATCGATTCGATTCTTCATCAAATGAATTTCCCGGATCTTTGGAGGGTTTGGGTGAGAGGGGTGTTAAAGGCGTCCCGTTCTTCGGTTCTAATCAATGGATCCCCTTCGGAGGAATTTGAGTACTTTAAAGGGGTGCGCCAAGGTGATCCACTGTCGCCCTTTCTTTTCATTATTGTCATGGAGGCGTTTCATTGGGTGATGACAAAAGCGGGTAGAGTTGGCATATTTCAAGGAATTGAACTCCCCAATCAAGGCCCTTTGATTTCACACTTATTGTTCGCCGATGATGTGATGATTTAGACAAGTGGTCCAGGGAGAATTTTGTTAACTTAAGGCGGCTGCTGTGGGTCTTTTTCTTGGCTTCGGGGTTGAGGATTAATTTGGAAAAGTGCAGTGTTACGGGCATTAACGTGCCTGATCACGAGGTGGACGAAATGGCGGGGATCCTTGGGTGTTGCAAGGCTGAGCTGCCTTTTGATTACCTGGGCTTGAAAGTCGGTGCTAACATGAATTTGGTGAAGAATTGGTCCAATGTCATCGACAAGTTCAAAACGAGACTCTCCGTTTGGAAAGTTAAAAGGTTGTCGATGGGGGTGGGGGGGGGGGTGGGGTGGGGTGGGGGTGGGTGCGTTTGGTGCTTGTGAAAGCAATGTTAGATTCCTTCCCAACGTATTATTTTACCTTATACAAGGCCCCTAAGAAGGTTGTGGAGACTTTGGAGAAACTTCGGTTCCGGTTTTTATGGGGAGGCGATGAGGATAGAAGGAAAATACACTGGGTCTCTCGTGAACAGGTGCTAAAGCCAAAAAAACAAAGGGGGGCTGGGGCTTGACTCGATATTAAACTTTAACAGGTGTTGCTTGGCTAAGTGGGCTTGGCGGTACATGACCGAAGTCAATAGGCTGTGGCGTAGAGTTGTTTGCGCCATACACTTAAGACCTTCACAAGATGTGTTCTTGCCGGTGAACCCGACAGCGAGCGGTATTTGGAAAGCTGTCCACAAAATTGTCTATGAATTCTATTATGCTGGCCTTAATTTGCAGGGGCTTATGGTTATGATTAACGGGGAATGGAGGTGGGCGGAGGAATCGGACGGAGTCTTTTCGGTGAAGTCCCTAAGGAAGCTTGTTATTTCTGCTCAAGACCAGGATGGGGAGTGGAGTTTTAGGTGGCCAAGATCAGTCCCGATGAAGGTTAATCTGCTCTTTTGGCGCGCGTTGTTGGGTCGATTACCAACAAAAGACGGACTGGTTCAGAGAAACATCTCGATTAACTCTGAAGAGTGTGTCCTATGTGGTGACGGGAGGGAGTCGGCGGACCATCTTTTCTCTGGATGCTCTTTTTCGGGTGGGGTTTGGAACCTGGTTACGAGATGGTGTCGGTTACCTGACTTGCTGCTTTTCTCGGTTAAGGACTTGGTTTCGGTCCATTTGGAGGGGAGAAGTTCGAGCGATGTGTCCAAGGCTATCAACACTATCATCCTTGCTGGGTGTTGGTGTATTTGGATGGAGATGAACAATGTGCTTTTTAACAACAAGAGCCTCTCGGTGCACCGGGTGTTTATGAAAATTAAATCTTGGAGTTTTTTGTGGTTTACAAACCGTTTATGTCTCATTCTGTTAGTTGGGATAACTGGATTAATTTCGCCATGTAAGTGTTTGTTAGTTGGCTGTAGCTCCTTGCTTTGGTTTTGCCTTGTGGATATTAACTGCTGTTCGAAAACAAAAAAACAATTTCATAGTTTGACTGTCCAACCACATGAACATTATTTATGATGAGAGCTATTTTACACATAAACTTTTTTATTAAGTAATTTTTTTCATAATTATTTTACACATCAACTTTTTTATTATTAAGTAAATTTTTTCATAATTATTCATACTTTGATTGTTTTAGATATCCCTCTTAAAAACCCTAATATTAACCAACTTTTAACCAATAGTAGATGAGACCATGAAACGCTTTACTAATCGCCCTCCACCATGCCTTTTTAACCAAGGTCATTAGTTGTTTACTCTTTCACCGACCCCTTTTGGCTAGCCCCTTTTTTAACCCTAGTGATAATTCATCGTCCCTGTGAATACACTTGTCATGACTATCATATCCTGTTTACACAGACAGGTCAATATTACTGCTCTACATGTAAAACAAATGAAACAACATGCCAAACAATCATCGTAAATTTAAAGCGACTTGAGAGTAAACCGAAAGATCTGACTAACTAGAATCCAACAGGTCAAAATACCATTACTACCATGTGATGAACAATGACAAAATGTTCCATATAAGAACAAGCAACTGAACAAAGTTCATCATTTATTCCTTGAGCAGTAGAAGAAACAACCTTTGGTCCACCTTAAATTTACCCATCTTCGCGGGAGCACCCTTCATCAGCAGTTGAAGTCCTCCAAATGATATGTATACAGCCCTGTATCCAAACACTCATAGATCAGTACAGTAGCCTACTCACAAAAGTTGGACTATAAAACTAATTATGATAGCCAAGTAAAGGAGTGTTTGCCATTTTCAAAGGCTTTGAAATGGAAAATAAACACAGATGCAGAGTAGCAAATGAAAATAAAATAGGATGAGATACATACACTTCAACATCACCACTTTGGTTCTTATCATCCGAGATTTTGTATAATAGTCCGTGCATTACGTACTCAAATCTATCAGCGAGTGATTTCTTGCTTCCCTGTAATTAGATTGAAGTACACTAAGTTTACTTGCATCAAACACTACTAAAGCCTAAGGGAGAGTTTAGTTTGCAAGATTACTTTTGAATGAATTGAAATTTGTCAAAGGAATTTGAATTTAAAATAACTAAACTTAGAAGTGAAATTTCTCAACCAAAATATTTTGAAGAAAGTAGGAATTGTCAAATAAGTTGGAATTGTGATACATTTGGTTGACAATTCCTTTGGATTAAGTCCTACACAATTTGGGAGGAATGTTGAGTTTCTATAGTTGAAGACATTTTAAAGAATTCATCATAATTCTAGTCTCTTTCGTTTTTCAACCAAACATCTTATCCAACAAATTCTACAAACCAAACACGTCATGAAAAGAATCTAGATTCCAATTCCATTATAATCCATTGTACCAAACACCCCTATATGGACACCATAATAACAAATGTCAATTAATCATAGCTTACCTCCGAACCAGCTGTAACAGCCGATCCATCCTCATTCAACGTTTGAGACAAAACCATCCTAAACTTCTCTCCGGCACGCATAGGATACAACTGAGAGTTCACATCCAGCACAATGTGCATACCAGATTCCTCCCCTTTCGCTTGAACACGCGAAACTGAAGGCGTACGATTATTATTATTATTATACAGATTTATATCATTATTAGCTTACACGATATAATATCGTTAAAGCAAGAACACAAACAACCGAACTAAGTTGCAATGAGCCATAATTACAATACCTTTGTCATACTTTTTACCATCAGCATCCACCCCAATGACCTTAATGGTATCATCAAAGTGTGGATTCACCATCCTTTCTGCAAGATAAATCAAACAGAAGGTACATATGTTTAAGCAAATAGTACAACCACACCAATTTGTGCATGATATAGCCACAATGTGTTCACAAATTGTCCAATCACAATAACTCGTTTACGGTGAAGAACGAGATCAAATTGATGAGAAAGCTGTTGGTCACGATAAATTTCAGGGTTTTAGTCGAATCAACAACATCTTATAACACGAAGAAAGCAAATCAACACGGCTAAAACCCTAATTCAGCAGAGAAACAATGAAATCAAGCAAGTATTAGGGTTTATTGAAATCAGCCAGCAGAAGGAAACTACATATGAACGATGGATTGGTTATAAGGATTTTGAAGATGCTAACCTGTTGAAATCTCGAATTTGATTGTTCACTGCGAGAAACCCTAAACAAACAAGGGGTTAGTGAGCGAGTGTCAACGGGCAGCACAACACCAAAAGCAAGCCTTTTTGCCTTTTTAAACTTGGGTTTTAGAATTTAAGGCTATATTATATTACCCTATATATACAAAATACAACCCATGATACCACTTCTAAAACATAATGTATAACCCAACAATGCACATAATGTACTACCTTTTATGCATGCTTTACAACCCCTAAAGCATTGGATTTATTAGCTACAGTGGACGTCTACAGTGCTTGGCTGTAAATCCATCTACCGTATAATTCACTCCATCTACCATACCTCCCATCAAAGTCTCATCTCTCATAAAACACACAATGCCATCTTCTGCTACCATCACCAACAGAGCGTGATAGCCGGCTACCATCACCATCACCATCGCCATCTTCTGCTACCATCTCTTGCTACCACCGGTAATTACCCTATATATACAAAATACAACCCATGATACCACTTCTAAAACATAATGTACAACCCAACAATGCACACATTGTACTACCTTTTATGCATGCTTTACAACCCCTAAAGCATTGGATTTATTAGCTACAGTGGACGTCTACAGTGCTTGGCTGTAAATCCATCTACCGTATAATTCACTCCATCTACCATACCTCCCATCAAAGTCTCATCTCTCATAAAACACACAATGCCATCTTCTGCTACCATCACCAACGGAGCGTGATAGCCGGCTACCATCACCATCGCCATCTTCTGCTACCATCTCTTGCTACCACCGGTAATTATTTTGTTCTTTGATTTGGTTGCAGCTACGAACCCTAATTCATTTTTTAGATTTGTTTCACCGTACTCTTTTTTACTGTGTGTTCGATGATATAAGATCCAAAGCTTCGAGTTTGAAATTCGATTTGTCCTCACTTCGGTATCAAAAGGTAGAATGTTTACCTTTTATGAATTTGAATGTTTCTCATTGTCAATTGATCTGCTGTAGTGTGATAATTTTTAGGAAATCGCTAACAATTCCGGCTATAATTTATGTTTGTTTTTATGTATTGCAGCTGCTAGACACGGGCTTGAGTCCCGGGTCACAAAGAGAGGTCTTGAAGAGGTGATAAAGTGATTTTGTTTTCCGTTTATTTGTTTGTTTGTTTTTTTTTTGCCTTTGTCTCTGTTATGTTTTTAGACATTTGTTGGCCTTGAAGCGAAGCGAGGGTGCTCTAAGTCTGATATTAATCTCCACCTGTAATATTGGAATCTGCAACTGTATTATAGTAAGGAAATAACAATATGGGCTTTCACACCATAGTAAGGAAAGTAAAAATCTGCATTTTTATACTGACCCAAATCTGCAATTTTATTTCTATACTAACTGAAACCTTTTGGTGTTGACACAGGTTGTTTTGTTACAGTTCTTCAAAGGTAATTTGCTAAGTCTAACTGCTTTTATTGTTACCTTCTATCATTTCTTTGTTTTAGGATCTTTACGCATATTGGGTCAACTTTTTTGTTCCTTATTGTTTATCTTTTGTTTGACAAAAAAAAAGTTAATTTATGTTTGTTTTTATGTATCACACATGGTAGCAGAAATTTTATGTTAGTTTGTATATATCTATGCATTAGTATAATGGTTGAGTGGTAATTGGGTGATTTAATTTGTGCGATTGACTGATTGTGGTTGAACAATTAAGTATACACAGTTCTGTTTGTAAGTGTTCATCATGTGCTTTCAGTGTGTATAACTTTGAAAGTGGAGTATCTGATGGATTTGTGTATTTTAGGGACGATGAGGATGAATCATTGGAATTTCATGTCATTGTTTGTTTGTGTAGATAGCTTCCCAAGTGCACACATATGTGTCTAGAAACATGTCATCTTGGCTAATGCCCATCTTAAAAAAATGCTCCTAAAAGGTATTGTGATCTATGAACATGTCATTTTGATCGTGATTTTGAAAATCTGAAATTACCATGGCATCTATGGATTGTGGTCTATGAACTATATAGTTTTGTAAATTCTATCTGAATTTTGCAATTTCAGATCCTAATTTGTGTTTCTTTATCTTTGAATTAGATTGATTATGATGCGGTATTTGTTTTCCGACTTTTGAGGTTTGTGGACAACTGGATTGCATATTCAGTTCGATTGTAAGTCCCCATTTTCTTTACATTTTTGTGCTTTTATTACTTACGATCATATATTGACTTCAATTTGACTGAAACTGGCAAGGGGGAAAGGGGATTTTGTGCAGCCATCTAATGTATCAACTATCAAGTCTACTTTATGATGTTTATAGTGGGATGATTATTCAAGGCTGATCAAAGACATATTTTCACTCCAAGATGTCCAAAAATCTCTCAAGGTTTACCCAAATAGGGATTTAGGATATTTTCAGCCCACCATCTCCAAAAAAACTACCAATTTTACTCTATTAGGGATAAAAGAAGCTTTACTCATTTAAAAATGCTTCGTATATAAATAAATAGCCCTAAATCTCTCTCCATAACATGAATAGGTAAAGCAAATTCATCTCTCTTTATATCCAGTTTAGGTACAATAGGCCTTTTAAATATTCCACTTTCCAGAATCAAAATGTGAAGCAGTCCCTATAAAAAGTGAGTGTTTACCTGCATATTGATTGATGTTGTGAAAATTATGTGTACTTGGCTTTAATGAATTGGATTATTTTAAGATTTAGGTTCAGGAGGTAGAGAACAACAGAGATGACAAATAGGCATTTGCAAAAAACTGTCAATCTTCTCATTTCAGATTCATAGGTAAATGATTTAAAATAGCCACCTTTGTTTTAAGCAAATAAGATGGAAAATTAGTTATGGTATTTGATTGTATTTGTATTGTAGAGTGGTACATGTTGATACGAATCGTAGCCATCAAGATCTTTTAATGTTAAAAAATGGCTTACTTGGGAATGCATTTTTTGTTTTTTTTCCATTTAGTTAGATACTTTATTTTGTGTATGTAGATTGGTTTTAGTTGCATCTTGCTTTAGGTGTAAGTTATGCCGTTGTGTCTATTTTTTTTCTTATTGTTTTTATACGTGTTTCAAAATACATGGTGTGTCGACGCTTATACCGCTAACTAATATTCTGTTCCTTTATAATTATGTTTTCAACAGTTACAGTGTGATTTGCACGGTTGAGGATGCAACCGGTAAAGCCAATGTTACAATCCTTAACAGAGGTATGCTGGGAATGATAGGAATAAGATGCTATGAAATGATAAGTGTCGGAGGCTTTGCAAACGACAGCATCATACCATATCCGATAACAACACTTATTGGTACGGAGTGGCTATTTACAGTGAGGCATGGCAGCAGATGCTCAGGGGACATATTAAGGTTCATATCTGACGATGTTAGGCCAATGCCTGTTGCCACAGTGATGAACCGCACAAACAGGGTAAACATATGTGTCGGAGATTCCAGTGAAGCTAATGCAGCACATGATTCGTTAGACCAACAAGGTAACAGTAACTTTACTCAAATCACCTCTATACATGCAACATCACACTTGCAGCTGCCATTGGCTAATAATACTGTATCTTATGTGGGATATATTACCTGCAGGGGCTGATAGCCCTGCTGATACAGAAACAGTGGATATACAGTAACATCAGGAGGCTGCCATGGATGCCAGGCACACTATTACGCTGCACGGGGATAGTAAGGCAGCTACGACTTCCACCCCGATGACGGCAGGGCACTCTGCACCTCACCAGCAAATAGTAGGGAGTGATATGGCTGACATGACTGGGAGTAAGAAAAAACAAAAGGTGGAGCATTCTGATGTGTGGGGAAGGTAGTAAATGTGTTCTTGGTCTTTTGTTATCAAAACAAATATTTCGGGGATGAAGCTTACTATGTAGGATAAATGTATGTGTCATCTAACTCTATGCTATCCTAGGACTATGTATTTATCTAAGTAGATGTGAATGGCCATCTCATGGTCTCCAAGTATATGTAAAAGACCATATCAGGTTCTGACCAGGAAGAACCTTTTGGTAATATATATGATGTTCCTCATCTTCATATTAATTGAGTCTCTAATTGTATATTACTTTGTTTATTAGCATGTTGGATGTTATCACATGTTATTTAGGTGGGAAGTAGCAAACATACGTCATCTATGTTATAGCTTCCCTAACCGCACTTTTTAAACGGGTCGGCTCCGCGGCAACGCGCGGGTCGTCCTACTTGTGAAGTAATAAAGTTCAACCGGCAGAGCAAGAGGTTTTGCGGGTCAAAAGTATGCATTGTATAAAATTTCATAACCTGCTCTATTTTTTTTTTAAACCCTTCAAAAGTCTTGAGCAATCAGAAAAAGGAAAAAAATGGACCAATCACAATCAAATACCTAAGTCGTGATATTCATAACGTAAAAACATGTTTGGGGGGTTATAACACCCCCTACATAGTGACGTTGGGACGTTATAGAGGCGTTAGGAGAAAGGAGGGGGGGGGGGATTCATGCCCAATATACATAGCCTTAAAGGAATTAAGAAATTACATGAGAACTACTGCTAAAAATAAAAAAAAATGTATAATAAAACAACCTATAGCTTAATAGGGCAGTATATGTTTTCCATTCCAGGTTAAGTTTAAGTCTTAGTTAAAATATGAATATCAAGTAAAGTTGAAGAATGTAACATGTGACAACTCGTCAAACCAGATCAACGTTGACTTTGACTTTCTATATTAATTACCTATTTATTTATATATTATTAGACTTAATTTCGATACAAATTAGGTTGGCCTAGTAAATGTTACGTCCAATCGATGCATGATACATCTAAGAACGTCACAATCTCACCCAAGTAAAAAACCATTAACTTATACGATATTAACCAATTGTTATTTGTCTCATGCCATGTGAAGGTGACACGTTATATAAAGATTGTTTATGTAATTTTATGATGACACAAATCCAACCCGACAACTATTATTTTGTATAAATAGTAACCAACCAATGAATACATTTAATCTAGTTTTATTAATCTTTATTTATCCGAAAACCCGACACTAGATTTCCAACTTGATCAAATACCTCGCATTTTATCCATTTGTTTTTCCTGTTTATATTAACTTAAACCAACCCGATAACCCGTTTGACTAAACATAACACTTAAACCCTTAACCCCACTTGATAGAACCACCCGACAACCCAACCCTTTCGAACCAACAAACACGAACCACCCTTCTCGCCCACGAACCGAACCGGACGAGCCATCCTAACGCTAACCAAGAACCCTAACTCAGTTACTTCCAACTAAACCAACCCTCTCCCTTGCTGACTAGTTTGCCTTTGCAATGGTAGTTGACTTTTCGTAAGTGTCAACTCACTTTAGCTAATAGTCACATCCAAATCACCTTGTGTTTCACAAATCATCATTATCTAAAGGTTATTACCCTAATCAAGTACATAATCATGTTAGCCTAGGACCCATCTTATTACCCTAAATCCCTCACTCTATCCCTTTCCATCGGTTGTAGCAACCGAGAACCATGACCGCACAAACTCTCTCTCTCTCTCGATTTCTTCTTTGCGGATCCGAGACCAAGCAAAACCGAGGACCACTCGATTAAGCCCAAGAAAGCAAACACTCTTTGTTCCTTTGTTCACCTTTTGTTTCAATATTTCCAAACTCCCTTTGTTGATTTCCAAGCTCAAGATCAAGTTCAAGAACATCATCATCATCCATTCTCATTTCTACTCAAGTTTGGTATAAAAACCTAACCTTCTTTAACGAGTTTTAACATTTAATCAAAGTTACTAAGGAAACCACCAAATCTTGAAAACCGTAAATATTTCCAAATTATTTTCACAAGTAAACGTGAATCTATTATAGTTTTGATGTTATATGCTCATGTTATGTAAAATATTGCATGTAGTTATGACGATTTGGTGATTGTTTTGGTCAAAAATTCACAAAGGAATTTCGTATTCCAAACATAGAATGTGAGGTAGTGTGCTTAACGTTTAAGTGAACAGATAATCCAAGTTAGGACGGTGACACAATGATTTAGCGAGGAAAACTCCAGAATCCTTCGAGTTGCCTCTAGGAATCCTGGATAAAAACCTCGGGTGCCGGCCGAATAGCCTGCCACCTAGTCAATCTTTTTGATAACGAAATAAAGAGTTACAATGGGTTGGAGGTTTGATCGATCAGAGCTATGTGATACAATGTTTTTGCAGTGATAATTGAGCTAGAGAGTGCGTTGTGTGTGTTCCTCTTGATCGAATCTTCGAGTTAATATATAACAAACAAACAAACTAACTGTCCGGGATTCCTGGGATCTCTTCTTCCCACTTTCTTGACCGTTGAAGCAGGATCGACCCACTGATCCACGTATTAGTCAGCTCAGTCCGAGTCTTTAGGAGTTAGTTGAGAGTCCGTTACCACCTGCAAACAATTAAGCACGAGGCAAAATAGAGGTTAAGTATATATCGTACATTTAGGATACCTGAACTGATAGGATTCCCAGATTTTTTTCGAATTCCTGAGCTGCTTGAGCTTCTTGTTGAGCATCCTGAAAATAAACCCCTAACAATTGCCCCTGAATCTCGGTGGCTGTGGATAAGATTTACAGCTGGCGAGATTCACAAACCCTATTTTTAACGGCATTTGAGACGGTAAATTCGGTTATGATTGGAAATAATTCATGTAGAAGCATATATAGTTG
>JBCNJP010000023.1:74750735-74785529 GCA_039602395.1 Deinandra increscens subsp. villosa | reverse complement strand
GATCCACAAGTCAACAACTCTCCTGTCACACCCCCCAAAATCCACCTGTGGAGTATCACCGCATTTGGAGCGTGGCCGACGGGATCTGAGTCTCTAGACACAACAAAACCATCTATATACACGATAAAACGTTTCAAAATAAGTTTTAACACTTCAATGTTTTCAAAACAAGTTAGTCAGGGTTTATCAGAGTTTTGCGGAAGCGACTTTCAAAGCAACCATTCTTAACAGTTTATGCCCAAGGCGACAAAAAATAGTAAATGTTTGAACAAACCATGCAAACAAGAATCAAATACGATACCAACGTGCTCCTTAGCTCTCCTAAGGACCTGAGAAGAAACATGTAAAGTGTCAACGCAGGGTTGGTGAATTCACGGAGTTAAGTAAACAGATAAACATCATTTATCTAAAAATAGTAAGTTAACCGGTTACCCTCAACGAGGCGTAACAAACCCAGGAATCACACATCCTGAAAAAGATAAGTTGCATTATATATACTTGGGTTAGCTAGAGCACGTTATTCATAACACCATAGGCCCCGTGTCCCCATTCCTGACAGATTTATGACTTTGCCTTCCAGCCATGCTATAATGCCAGCATGACTCCGAATTAGGATAACATAATACCCCTTCTCCACTCCTGAAGGCCAATGGGGCTAGGGCGACTAGCCATGGCAGGATTTGTCAAGCCTAATAGATATGTTTTACATTTTCCCGTTATCAATTTGATACTAATGGTACACGTAATGTGGAAGGACTCCCTTGGCATGTTTTTCTCTATGGGTTACAAATAGTATATAAAAGAAAAGTTTTACAGTCCTCAACAGAAATTGCTACCACATGTCTTCTCCCCTATGTTTCGAGCAAGCCGAGCCGCTCAACATCCCGCATCTTCTCTGTAATCAGCTCCTCTCTGTCGCCACATCCGACTAGCGGTCTCCTTTTCTTTTCGGGGGACTTATTGCATGTATTTATCAAGAGTATAACATAGACATCCCCGAGGAATTTGAGAGGACTGAGACCAACCAGCCATTAGATGTCGCATAGAGATAGCAAAACACATCGTATTCTTTTAAAGGGGTCAAACATGACATTACATATTTAATATGATTATTGAAATTAATTTAACTAAATTTATCAGCTACTTAAACATTAATATTAATGTTTTGTCCAAAGCCTCTTTTTTCAAATCATTTAATTATCATTCCAACCTTTTTTATTTTTAAAAACCATAACTTTAAGGTTTTAACTTTCACTCCCTCGTCTATACATATCATTTATTCAAAAGAATATATTTAATTATTTAATGTAATATAATACGTAATTTCAATGCTAATAATAGTATAGATGCTTTATCACACTACCAAAAAATGAGCCTAATGCAACACTTTTATTGACAAAAAAGTTGTATTAACTGAAGTTGCATTAGACTTAATGCAACCTTTTTATTACCTAATGCAACTTTTTTCCCCAAGAGTTGCATCCTAAAAAGGTTGCATTAGGTATAAAAGGTTACATTATGTAACAAAATTGTTGCATTAGATCTAATGCAACTTCAGCTAATGCAACTTTTTGTCAATAAAAAGGTTGAAAAGTGTTGCATTAGCCTCATTTTTTTGGTAGTGTCAATTGTATTTTTTAAGATTCACCATGTGTAACACATGAGGATCTATCCTAGTATGTTTCATAAACGATTACAATACACTAACATGCTTACCATGATTAAATACAATAAGTTCAACAAAACGAATGGCATTGCATGTTCAATTATTATTATACTATATATTGTATATATATACAATAGACAGATCAGCTTATGGAACTGTGCCGGTAAGAAAAAAAGAACTATATTTCATATATATATATTTGTTTGTTGGAAAAATATTCAGTTTCTTTTCTGGTTCAGCCGGTAAGTATGCTGAAACTTTTTGGACTGGTCTCGGTTTCGAACCACGAACTCAGCCTCTTTTTCTTGCTTGAATTTTTTTTTTAGTTACGCTTTTCTTTTCCCGCCCCTATGCTGTACACGTGCCGCGTATCTTGAAGACTAGAGTTTGTAGGTTTCAATACTCTTCATTTTTAGTTATGGCGAGTCATCGATTGTTCCTCTTATCTTCGTCGGACGCGTTTCTTCTCTTTCCTCTCGCTTTTTCCCGTTCTCTACGATCTTGCTTCTGTTTCCGATCGTTGCAGGTTACAAATTTTCTTACTTGATTTTAGTTCTATAGCTTAGGGTTTATGTTATTCTGTTGTAGATCGTTGTTGGAATTAATTGGTGGCCGGTTTCTGTTTATTAATTGGAATTCTTTAATTGTCGTTATGTTAATAGTTTGAATTTGTTTTTTAGATTTGCTTATTTTAGCTGCTGTTGTGCTTTTGAAGAGGTTAGTGATATTCTATGTCTTAGCGATTTCATATTCTTTCACCTGTGTAGTGTTGTTTTTTTTATGTTTAATTTATTCATTTTGGTCGTTCTTTAGGGTTTGTTTTTGCCGAGCGTTGGTATCTTGATTTGGTTGATTGTTACTGAGGTTTAGAGATTTTGTTATACATTTCAATAGGTTTAACTGAGGTTTGTGTTAGGTATTATTAAAGTCTTCTTTAAGGTTATGAAGGTTGTAAGGAAGGGTTAGTTACATTGCTATTTAAGATTACTTTTAGTAAGGGTTGTTTTAGTAACGATGGCTTTGGTTATGTCATACTTCTGCAGAACCATGAGTAGGTAAGGATATTGGAATTGTTTATAGGCGTGCCTATGAGCTTGCTGTGTATTTGAGCAGTTTCTGCAACAAGTTGTATTTCTTTTGGTAGATTAGTAGGTTACTGACTTCAGTGATTCCTTTTATTAGGAAGTAGGTTGTGTTGTTTTGTAAGATTTAGAAGGTTATGAAATTTTGTCAGCAGCCTTTGGCTACCTATTATAATAAGGAGCCTCTTTTTATTGGCAGTTACCTATTTGATTATATTTAGTGTCAAGAGGTTTGTTAAATATGAGGCATGAGGTTTACTTTATGCTTGGTTTCTGTGGGCTTTACTATTCTGGGAGAATACTTATTAGGGGGTGGCATAGGATAGGAATCTATTACAGTTGTGTCGTAGTCTGATTCGTTAACTTTTTTCTAAATATGACAGGTTTTGTTTTATTTGTAGTATCTGTTTGTTACAATGGAATCTCAACATACTTCATTAAAGCCAAGAAATAAAATTTCAAAATCTTTAGCCCACGCTGTTACACTCAACATACTAATGCTTTGGAGGTAAATGATTGTTTGTCAAAACCTGCTGAGATCCCTAGCAGCCTGCCTCCTTTGAGCTCTTTAGGATCAGACGTCCTTCCACCGTCTGTAGTTGCAGCCGCTCTTCCTTTGCGCCATACTAGAAACAGACGTTCTAGGTCGTCTGCATCCACATTGTCTTCCTTCGTATCTACATCTTCTCCGATATCTCATAGTAATCAAGCTGTTGAGCCTGATTATTTAGGATCTTGTGATCAGATTTGTGAATACTGTGGGGCTCTTTGCATAACAGAAAATCCCTGTTGAGTTCGCACAGATACGATACAACAATCTAGAATCGACAGACTCGGTGTCAATGGTCTTTACTACACAAATGTTTTGGACCATCAAAATAAGAAAGATCAATGATGATCTCTACATGATAGATGGCTGGTCACAGGTTGTCAGGGACATACCACTCAGAGAAAACCACTTCCTAGAATTTGTCTACGAGAGCGAGTCCGTCATCTTCTTGCACGTATACTCTCCAGATGGATCCAACATACTATCAGTACCTAATGCTGTCAAGTCAGAAAGCGAAACAAACTGCTCAACTGAAGAGGCAGATTCTTAACCAATCAAAGACCCACCAACTTTTAATGAAGTCATTGTCGTTCGTAAGCATTTTCTAAGTAACTTAACTCTCTACAGGTACAAATCCTTTCATACTTTGCACTACTAACACATGTTTATCTCAGCGCCTGCCCACAAAACTTGCAAGGTTAGCCAGGTTCTACAATGGGATGAAAATCAAAATCGAATACGAACATGGTCGGCCCAAGACCTTCAAGTTGCGGTCCCAGTCAAACATGGTGACCTACACAAGGTAAAAAACAAATACATTCATTTATCTTCACATTAAGTGATTGACGGTACTTTGAGTCCTCATTCTTAAACAATTATCAGTTCCTTAACATAATAAAACTATGTTACTTCATATAGATTCACCATCAGAAACTGGGAAAGGTTCGCAACCCGTTGTGGCATTACCGTCGGTCAGAAAATTCAACTCACATATGACTTCCAGATTGACACCCTCTTCGTGCATAAGGAAATCTAATGCAGCCTCTAAAGACGGTTTCCTTAACTTTTGGCATGTCATTGTAAGATAATATCAAGTCTGATCTTAACAACTAAAACAACTCTCTTTTGTAGCCTGATGAAGTTGAACTACCTATGTAAAAGGCATGACTAGACTTAACAACTATGAATGTGAATATCCTACTATCACATCAACTATTGCAAATGCATTTCAATATCATTAAAGAAAAGTGCAGAATTGAAGCCATAACACATTAAAAATTAAATACCGCAGCAACGCGCGGTCAACTTCTAGTTATTATACTATATATAATTAAGCAACTTATTAATAGTAGAGTTTTTGTTTTTCCAATTTTTGACACAATCTAATTTTCATATTCACCCCTTGACCACACCATTCAATTAAAAGTCAGTCTTCTCACCCATTCTTGCACGTTCATCATCACGCTCCTTCAATTAATGCCCTTCTCCTTCAACATCACCGGTTGTACGATCTACAGTGGATTTGTAACTGTGCATGATATCACGTTTATCCTTCTCTGCGTCTTCTATCCCTTTCTCTATACCTGCTTCCCTTTCTATCTCTACGTCCACAACTCTGGTCCCTCCCTACCGTCGTCGCCGTCTGGTTCATCACCGCCGACTTCTTACAAGCGCCACGATGCGCTTTGTAGAATCGGGCTACCAAAGATGATCGGATAGGATGGAACCTAGGACGGATCAACTTAGTAGTCGGACTACAAGAGGTGAAAGGTTGAGTCTTCTGGCTAGCAGTCGACTCGGCTCCTTAGTGCTTGACCTAGAACCTGCAAAACAGAAACGCCGTTGTTCTTGGGGGCAGGACTAGGTGTCCTGTGACCAAGCTCGGGCGTGAGAATAAGAATACGCTTTGAAGGATTAAGTGTAGTCAGACGAGAGAGAACGCACTGAATGAATGTTTACCTGGTGGTTGAGGGGTATTTATAACTGAAATTACGTGAGCGTGAGGATCTTCTACTTAGTCGTATAGAAATCAATGTAAACGAGTAAAACACAGAGAGTAAATACAACTGAGACTTGTATTAACCACAGAGAACCACAGAGTACACTTAGAAAGTATATGAAATAGAAGCCTTTAATTCTATACAAGACAAACCTATTTATAGACTGAAACCACGAACGGCCGAACTTCAGGTTCGGCCAAGCCTCGGCGCCTACGAACCTGGAGTTCGGCCAAGGTTCGGCCTAACCTAAACATGAACGTTCCGTCTTGTTCTCGATACTTCACATGACGATCAGGAACCATGTATCAACAAACTCCCCCTCGGCATGTGCAGTATTATCTTTTCTTAATAAAACTTGTATCTTGTATCTTCAATCAAACTCCTCCTCGATCTAGACGATGAGTCCAATCTTGAATACTTGATATTGCAACGTGTGTAGTCTCTTTATCAACAATCTTCAGAAGACTTGAAGTTGAGATGTTTTCTTTCCACTTAGAAACCTGCCAACATAAATAATCTTGGCGCAAAATGTCTCTTCGAGACTCCAAGATATCTTGATTTTGAAAATGATTTCGTATTCCATGTTGATCAATCGAAAACAACTCAGAAACAAAATCTCTTTGGCTTTTTAGGAACTTTACATCAAAACACACCTAAAATCTTTTTGATATTTTCTGATAAGAAAGTAAATGCCATACAGAATCAGACACTATTTTTGTCTTTTGCGAGAAAGATCACGACTTGGGATCATATTGGTCATAACATGCTGAACTACACTTCAATTTCGATTATTGTAGCACATAAGCCATGCCGATTGCAGATATAATTTGTCCAAATTTAAACTCTGGCACAATCATACTCATAACATCTGGATATGTTAAGGTATTTATTAGATTTGCATTGACCAGTGTACCCCACACTATCAGACATACTCAGATATGCTTTGCTTATCACATTTTGTGATTTCACTTGTGATATTTATCACATAATGATTGTAACCATGATATAGTCAACTGTGTTCCATGCAAAAAGAAATAAGAACGTTAAATCGTCTACCTTAAGGTCGATCTTTCGATACGCAGATAAGGCCTCGGATTTAACAAAATAAGAAAATAAAACAAGTTGAAGTTGTATAACTCAACAACAATCAGGTCGGTACTCCCGTACACGCAGAGAAAGTCCGATGAGTTATACGAAACACCAAAGAAAATAAAGCAGAACGTCAAACGAACAACAATCAGGTCGGTCTTTCGACACGCAGAGAAAGTCCGATCGTTTGACAAAATAAAGAAAATCAAACAAGATTAAATCTTTGCAAAATGAACACATGTATACACAGTGACTTCTCATTTTATTTTTCACATATCTTTTTCTTGATATATCATGAGATACGCATCAAGATGTTGTCCACTAGGTCAAGCATCAGATTTAGTGTATATCACATTTGTATACTTTCTGATTTGCTGAGCCTACCTTGCACATCGATCAAATGGTCTTATGGCTTTTTCACTTACTTTATCCATGAGTCAGACACTGTCAGCCAATGTACCATCATTTCCCAATCATGTCAGATACAATTTCTCGTTTTTCAATGTTTTTGGCTTTTTGCATTTTTCAATGTTTTTGACTTTTTCAAATTTCTCCCCCTAAAAATGACAACTCTGTTTATAGATTTTCATTTTTACGATTTGAAAAACAACACACTTTTTTTGTATTTTTGCAAAAACAAACTCCCCCTCAGAATGAGATGGAGGGAAAAACCAAGAAAAATTGATCAACCAACACGAATACTTGCCGTTTAAGTCTTTTGGAGAACACAATTAATTTTGAAAGTCAGATTAATTAAAACAGATATTTCACAATCAGCAATTATCCAATCACTGAAAGATCTCCTTGAAACACCTGTTGACACCAAATAAATCATTAGTCGCTCTGGGATCGACCCGATGTATCATCGTCGGGTCGCCCGGTGTCTTCCACAAAGTCTTTGTTGGCCTTTGAAACAACTTTTGGTTTCCAAATTTGTAAAATGTTCAATTTTTGATCAGAACCTGAATCAGACTCAACCGACATACTTGGTTTAGACCAAGACGATTTACGAGTTGATTTCATCTTTGGGGACCAAGGTTCATCAAAAATTTGACCTTTATTATCAACAATAACCCTCAACCTTTGTCTTGTTCTGTAATTAATGCGATAATCTCAAAGTGGGATGCTGCAGGTCTGGCATCCGAACAATGTACAAGGGCCATAGTATCCCCTTTGGGTAATCACATTGGTACTTGTATTGGGTCGGATCTTTGGATGCCGACTGGTGAGTATGAGCATTAGTCTGTATCTACTCGTCTCAGACTGATCACTTGGTGAAGTCTCTCTAGAGTAGGTTGGTTGTAAGTTGACCTTAGGTCGAGTCCTGTGTCAGTCGACCTTAGGTCAGGCTAAGTGTGAGTCGATCCTGGGGCCAAGCCGAGTGTCAGTCAACCCTGGGCCAGGACTTGCGTGAGTCGACCTTGGGGCAGCCAAGTGTCGATCGACCTTTGGCCAACTCAAGTGTGAGTGTCCCGGCCTTGAGGCAAGCCAAGCGTGGGTCGACCTTTTGGCCAACTCAAGTGTGAGTCGACCTTGGGCCAAGCCAAGTGTCGGTCGACCTTTGGCCAACTCAAGTGTGATTCGGCCTTGGGGCAAGCCAAGCGTGGGTCGACCTTTGGCCAACTTGAGTGTGAGTCGACCCTAGGTCAGGTCTCGCATGAGTCGACCTTAGGGCAGCCAAGTGTCGGTCAACCTTTGGCCAACTCAAGTGTGAGTCGACCCTGTATGCGGTGGGATGTTTGGAGTGTGTATGCTCATGACGTCATCCGAACCGGACATACGTCATCAGCCCCCCAGTCTGATATATGGTGGTCTGGACATCGTTATCGGACTTTAGATATGTAATCTTCTGCTTTTCCTCGTTGGTATCAATAGTCTTGTTTTTTGTGTTTCTTGCTCTCGGCGGTCGAGTGGGTCATGTATTGGTGTGTGTCGGATCATGGGCCTTCTTGTTGGGCCTTAATGGGCCCTAGGGCGGTTACCTGTCTTGTCAAGGAATTCGAATGGTTTCTTCTGGCTTTCTCTATAAATAGTATCTTTCTCTCTTCATTTTTTTTCTTATCTGCTTTTCGCCTTAGCTCTCACTCTGAGTCGATTTCCCTACTTTCCGAGTCACGCCGATCCCGAGTCGACCTTCAACGTTTTTTCGGTTGGCTTTTCTTGCTCTTTGGTAAGCAATTTTTCTTGGTTATTTTCTTTTGTTATATCTTTGAGTTTGGGTTTAGATATGGTTATAGCCAAAGGGATGGGTGGGTACCACTCGACCTTGACCCAGAAAGCCCTAGACGACCATTGTAAGAGGTATGGGATATCAAAGCTTTTAGGGCCAGAAGTTCCCTTGCCTGACAAATCGATTTGTGAGCATCCTGAGGGAAAGGTTGGGTTATATACCAAGTCCTTTATTACTGGTCAGCTTAGGGTTCCTCTTACTAAGTTTTTTCTTAGTGTGTTGCGTGACTACCAAGTACATATCTCCCAGCTTCATCCTTTAGCGATTTTGAGGATAACTCATTTTGAGGTTGTCTGTTGTTAAATAATGTTAAAAATGTAGACACTAGATAATATCTAGATCTTTCTTGTATCTAGATATTTTATGTAGGTAGTAGTTAGGCATTTAATGTAGGTAGATATTTTGTATCTTGTATAGTATAAATAGGGGTCTCACCCTCTTGTAAAATCATTAGTTTAATACACAATTATCTTTATACCAAATCTGATCACATGGTATCAGAGCTTAAGGTTTAAGCTCCTGGTACACTCCTACACTCACTCCTGTCCTGTTCCAGTTCTGTCTCAGCACACAGCCTGCATCTGATTCGTTACTGCTAGAATTACTATTCACTGCCCGACACTGTTCACTGCCGGGATCACTGTTCACAGTCGGAAATCACTGTTCATGTTCCTGTCCCAGAAACCGTTGTTCACGATTCTGATCAGGGCTTGCCTGTACTTGTCCTAGAGGCCGTTGTTCACTGATCAGATCAGGGCTTATCAGGGCTTATCTGTTACTGTTCCAGTTTCCTGCTCTTGTTCCTGTCCCGGTTTTTCTGCTCCTGCTCCTGACCTTGGTTTGCTCCTGACCTTGGTTTCCTGTTTAAAGTTCCTGCTCGTGTCCCGATTTCCTGCTCCAGTTTCCTGATCCTGTTGTTCCAGGTCCTGTTCTTGTTTCTCTTTTACAAGAAACCTTTTCCAGTTTACTCTTCATGTTCGAGTCCAAGTTGCAGACATAGATTCCCGTTTATACAAGTTGGGCATGATTAACATCTATGCTCCAACTTGAGGAGGAGTGTTAAATAATGTTAAATGTAGACACTAGATAATATCTAGATCTTTCTTGTATCTAGATATTTTATGTAGGTAGTAGTTAGGCATTTAGTGTTAACTGCTGCTTACCTAATAAACCGTATGCCATCCTCTGTCCTTAATGGTCAAACTCCGTTTTCTGTTTTGTTTCCTAAAGGAACTCCATTCCCTCTCCCACCTAAAATTTTTGGGTGTGTTGCGTATGTCCATGATCATCGTCCTGGTGTCAGTAAACTTGAACCTCGATCCATCCGTTGCATCTTTCTCGGTTACTCACGAGTCCAGAAAGGATATCGTTGTTACAGCCCTACTCTTCATCGATACTTTACAAGTGCTGATGTCACTTTTCATGTGTCATGTCCTTTACTATCCCGCGTCTTCCCCTCCTGTCCCAGACATGTTTCCTGATGATTCTGATCATGTTACACCTGAGTCTATCACTATTCCCACCATTCCTGTATCCATTGGTTCGTCTGTCCCCCAGGTCTCCGATAGTACAGATCATGCTCCTGTTACAGATGGCCTACCAACAGCACCACAGCCTCTTCTTTTCACATATGCTCGACGACATAAGGACACAACAATAAAGACACATGATTCACTACCAGCCCATGACTCTGGTATGTCCTCAGTTCCGCTTCCTACGACTACTGTTACACCCTTGTCAGATCCTATACCCTTGCCAGATACTATCCAGGCTACATCCACTTATGATCCACCAGGTGCACCGTATCCTGATATACCCATAGCTTTTCGCAAAGAGACTAGACAACGCTCCACTCGTTACCCTATTCAACATCATGTTTCCTATGCTCATCTCTCAGCCGAATCTCGTGCATACACCACTGCTATTGATTCTTACTCGGTTCCCAAGGATGTGATGACAGCTCTTAATCACCCAGGATGGCGAAAGGCTATGGAAGACGAGATAGCGGCACTTCGAGCCAATCATACATGGGATCTTGAGCCACTTCCTCATGGAAAGCGTGTTATTGGTTGTCGTTGGGTATTCACAGTTAAACTCAACCCTGATGGCTCTCTACATCGCCTGAAAGCCCGGTTGGTTGCTAAAGGGTATTCTCAGGCTTATGGAATTGATTATGATGAGACTTTCTCCCCAGTCGCCAAAATGCCATCTGTTCGCATTTGCATCTCTCTTGCTGCCATTAATCATTGGCCGCTCCACCAACTTGATGTCAAGAACGCCTTTCTTCATGGTGTTCTTGAGGAGGAGGTCTATATGGAGCAGCCACCTGGATTTGTTGTTGAGGAGGAGGCCTCGAAAGTATGCAGGTTACGTCGATCTTTATATGGCCTCAAGCAGAGTCCCAGAGCATGGTTTGGGCGTTTTTCTGAAGTTATGGGCGAGTTTGGGATGATTCGCAGTGCATACGACCTTCCTGTTTTCTTCAGACATCTCCATGGCAGAAGGATTATTTTAGTTGTTTATGTGGATGATATCATAATCACAGGAGATGATGAGGTCGAAATTACCAAACTCAAACACTTTCTTTAATCCCGGTTTCAGATTACTGACTTAGGACGGTTACGATACTTCCTTGGCATAGAAGTGTCGCGCTCTCCACAAGGAATACTTCTCTCACAACGGAAGTATGTCCTTGACATATTGACTGAATGTGGATTACTGGGTTGTAAGCCGGTTGATAGCCCAATGCTTCCTACGGGGAAGCTTCTTCCAGAGGATGGGAGCCCGATGAAGGATCCAGAACGATACAGACGATTGGTCGGGAAACTTAATTATTTGACTGTTACCCGTCCAGATATCTCATTCGCAGTTAGTGTCTTGAGTCAGTTCATGGCCACACCATATACTGGACACTGGAATGCTGCCCTTCGAGTTTTGAGGTATCTCAAGAATTCACCAGGTCTTGGAATCTTGTATTCTGATCAGGGTCACTGTCGTGTGGGTGCCTTTACAGAGGAGGGAGATGGACGGATATCAGGATTCTCTGATGCAGATTGGGCAGGATGTCCTATCTCAAGACGATCCACTACTGGCTATTGTGTGTTTGTCGGTGGAAATCTTGTATCTTGGAAGAGTAAAAAGCAGCACACGGTATCTCGATCAAGCGCTGAATCAGAGTACAGAGCCATGGCAGATGTCACATCAGAAATGATATGGGTTCGCCGCCTCCTTAGAGAACTTGGGGTTATTTCTGATGATGTGATGCGACTATATTGTGACAATCAATCAACTATTCATATTTCCAAGAATCAAGTATTTCATGAAAGGACGAAGCATATTGAGGTTGACTGTCACTTAATCAGAGATCGAGTAGTAGGGACAAAAGTTGATCCTCCATCAATTCAACCGATACATATTAAAACACAGTTTCAACTTGCAGACATTCTTACCAAACCCCTTCGGAAGACCCAAATTGATTTCATTTGCAACAAGTTGGGCATGATTAACATCTATGCTCCAACTTGAGGAGGAGTGTTAAATAATGTTAAAAATGTAGACACTTGATAATATCTAGATCTTTCTTGTATCTAGATATTTTATGTAGGTAGTAGTTAGGCATTTAATGTAGGTAGATATTTTGTATCTTGTATAGTATAAATAGGGGTCTCACCCTCTTGTAAAATCATTAGTTTAATACCCAATTATCTTTATACCAAATCTGATCACATCTGTAGAGGGGTGGGTAAAGAGCCAACTCTTGGTGTCTTTCGTCAGTTTTTTAAGTTTGGTCGACAGGGAGACTGGTTCTCAGTAGAGCAGCGCCGAGTCCAATATGACGATGGTACGGTTAGCCCTTGTTATTTGTCCAAGGTGCCGACCAACTTAAAATATTTCAAGGATATTTTTTTTGGATCTCTGACAAGATTTTGGGTGTCTATATCCCATGGAAACCCACTAAGACTTCATCGAAGTTGAATAAGGATGTGGAGGAGGGTTTCGAAGCCGAGACAGTCAAAGCTTTGGTTGACCTCCAGATTCCTTTAAGACCCTTTCCTGAAAGAGTGTTGATTTTGACTGGGCTTAGCCGGAATTGGCTTTCTCTTACCCGAAATCCCTCTTTCAAATATGATGATCGGGGTAATTCCCTGTCGTCCTCTACTTCTTGATTCGATTTTTGTGATATGACTCGTATGCTTACCTTTTTTTCTTCTTTGATGTGCAGAGATGGATTTATTGTCTTTTATCTCCTTGGACGATGCTGAAGATGTTGTGCAGACTAGCAAGGTTCTGGCGTAGGGTGAAGAAGATCTTGTTCACTCGACTTCTCAACATCGTTATGAAGACTTTACTATTGAGGTTGATAATCGTACTGTGATTGGAAGTGCTTTGGGTGGACAATCGAACGAGTTGGTTACTCAGGAAGGTGAGGAGTCGAAGAGAAGGAACAAGAAGGGGAAGCATGTCGATTTGAGTGACAAGGCCGAGAAAGCTGCAGAGGGTGAGCGGGGTACTCATGTGAAACGCATGGCTAACAGGCCAACTTCTCCAAGTCGAAAAAAGAAAGCTAAGTCTTCCACTGGAGATGTTGGGGGTCATTACAAGTTAACCGATGAGGTGGAGTCTTCTGAGCATGAAGCATCGGGTCGGAGGTCGAGTGTCCATGATGGCCAGTCGAGTGGTGGTGTTGGTGGTGGTTCACCCGTGGATTCGCACGTGGTTAGTTTCTTTCCTTCGCCATTGCTTACCGTTGGGCCGAAATAATGACTTTGACGAGTTTGTTCGTCGGCTGCAAGATGATCCTATTATGTCGACTGGCTCTAATCTTCATCCTGATACTTCTAAACGGTTGAACATTTCTTTGCAGAGGGCAAGGAGAGCTAAGACTTCCTGGTTAGATGTTGATCCAGAGGCTAGGGATGAGTCGGATCGTTCTCCCGACCGAGAAATAGATCCTGCGATGGCCGAGAGTATCTACTCTCCCAACTGGGAGTTGACTCATAAGTCTCGGCTCAACACGTTTTCTTTTTGTCGAGATTTTGCTCGCCTGTCTATTCCCCCTAGTGAAGTAATTGAGTTGGAGAAAGAGTCGCATGCTGAGGCTAGGCGGAAATCCTATTTTAAACTTACTCGGGCATATGCTTCTAGTGTGAATGTGATTAGCCGGAATGCCCGACTGGAGAGGGATCTGAAGTCCACTCGGTATGAGTTGCAGGTTGCTGCAAAGGGCCTTGCTGAGAAAGTAGCTGAGATGGAAGCTTTGAAAGTTAAGTATGCTCAATGTGACCCTGAGGAGGTTGCCGGTTTAAGAGAAGAATTGGGAAAGTTGAGAGCCGAGAAAGCTGAAGCTGAGAAAGCTAACTCGGACCTTACGCCGAGAGGCTGGTGAGATGACTACCTCCCTCTCTGATCTCCGTAAGGCGCGAGAGGATGACTTACATCGTCATAATTCCGAGTTGGCTAAGTTGAAGCTTGAGAAGGATCGTATTGAGGGTTTGTATAAGGGTTTGGTTAGTCATGCCAAGGTTTTAGGTGATGATCGACAGTGGCTTATCGTAGAAGGCTTTCGTTTCGTACTCGACCGACTGATAGGTAGTGTCGAGTTCCAGGAGCCACTCGGTAGGTTTCAGAGTGCCGTCATGGCTCGTGGTGCTCATCTCTGCTATGTAGACGGTTATGACCGAGCTGTGCTTGGTGAGGGGAAAGAGACTGGTCGGTATTATAAGCCGGCTTCCGATGCAAACCTGACTGATGCTGCTGAGAAGTTCTTGAAAGAGAACTTTCGCTACCTTGATGCCTTGGCTGGATGTGTTAACAAGTCGATGGATGATCTTCGGGCCGTTCAACCCAGAGTTACTCGGTCTCGGACCCCGGGTAACAAGGCAACCGAGCCAAGTCCTGCTGCTGCCACTTTTGGTACTATCACCGCTCGTGTGAAGAAATAGGTGCTAGGCTATCTTCTCTATGTTATGTAATTTATTTTGACTTTTTCCTTTCGGCTGTGCAATGTAACCGAATTATCCTATGTTTGTCTTTCTTCTTGTAATATTATCTATTAATATGTTTGCTTGTCGTGATCGAATTGCATTGCCTTGCTATAGTCAATTGGCGAATTGCGGTTTTAGCCGAGTCGGCTGTTGTCTTCAGTCGATTGTCGACTCGTGGTGTAGCCGAGTCGGCTGTTGTTGTTTGGTGATGGCCTGTTATTGTCAATATATATTAAGTGTCTAAAATCTGACTCTAGACTTATTGTCGTTCAAATTCCCTATGTATAACCAAGTATCAGGGTCAGCATTCGTCAATGCCTTTTGTTAACCCTTCTATAGGTTCATTGAGGGGTCGATTTGCATCGTTGTCCCGACCGAGTCGAGTCGTCTGGAATTGTTATGATGTGCCAGGTCGAGTCGACTGGCATCATTATTATGTCATTTATGTTTATTTTTTTATCTTGTATGTGTATACGGATGTACGGTCCGATTTGTTTTACCGATGGGCGATACATATTTTGCGCATTTTATACCTAGGTTCGGCCAGATCTTGTTTAGCCTATGTGGTCCATTCTGTGCCGGGTGCCCTTCGTGCCGAGTGTTAACTGCTCGGCTGGGTCGACTCAACTTATGATGGTCTGCCACTTATATAGAGCTGTGAGAGATGAACATGTACACGTTTCTCTGTATAGCCCGGTACGGATAACCATCTTACGAATTTACTGTTGGCACTTTTTAGGGGAATCTATTTTCGATTGTCAAAAATGTTTGGTTTTGTATCGATTCCTTATTGTTACAACAATAATGCAGTATGCCTCTTGGGCTTACTTATGATAATAGCGTAGTCGTTTGTCGACTTGAGGTCTAAAATCATGTTGGTTGAGTGATCTGCCATTGTAATTGGGTCGGCGTTAACCGGCCGACCCGTCCAATTATATTGATGCGTGTTACTGTTTGCTCACTTTCGTGTTATTAGAGGGAGAAATGGGAAAATTTGTTGTTGCACTATATTATAATGGGACTTTAGCAACTGCCCAAATAAACAACAACGTACAAAAGTAGGGTCTGGTTGCCCTTAGTTTTACAAAAGGTAGGATGTAGTCACCCTTAGTTCTACATATAACATTTTTTCAGTTGCATGCCATTCTAGTGTCGGGGAACTGGTTTGCCATCCATAGTAGCTAGTTTGTAAGACCCTTTGGCATGTGCTTCCATGATCTGATAAGGGCCTTCCTAAGTTGGTCCAAGTTTTCCCTGATCTTCCTGTCTACTTGCTTTGTTGTTTCTGAATACGTAATCTCGAGGTCGGAAAGTGACGGTGCGCACCCTTCGATTGTAATATCCTTCCAGTTGTTTCTTGTACTTGGCCTCGTTGATAGCTGCCATGTCTCAGCGTTCTTGTGTGAGTGCTAGATTGACCAGCAATTCAGAATCATTTGTTGGTTCTGAGACGTTGTCGATTCGGAAAGTAGGAATGCCAATTTCAGCTGGGATTACTGCTTCGGAGCCGAAAGTGAGACTGTATGGGGTGTGTCCATGACTAGTCCTCTCGGTTGTTCTGATTGCCCAGATGACGTTTGGGAGCTCATTCAGCCATCCTTTTCCCTCCTTGCCCAGTCTTGCATTGATCCCGGAAACAATTGACCTGCTTTTTCTTTCCACTTGGTCGTTTGCTTGTGGATGAGCTACTGAAGTGAAGATTTGAGTTATTTTTAGCTCCCGGCACCATGACCTGAATGGGTTATCTGCAAATTGTTTTCCATTGTTTGAGATGGCTTTTCATAGAAAGCTCGTATTGGTAAGTAACTTACTCAATGTTGGCAATTTGTATTACCTGCAAATTGTTTTCCATTGTCTGAGACAATCTTTCCTGGAAGGCCATAGCGGCAAACAATTTTCTCCCACACGAAGTTGACAACTTGTTTACTTGTGATTGTGGCTACTGCTTTGACCTCTGGCCACTTGGTAAAGTAGTCTACTGCCACGATGAGAAACTTGATGCGACCTGGTGCCTCAGGGAAGGGTCCAACAATGTCTATCCCCCATTTGTAGAAAGGCCAGGGAGACGTTACTGGGATCATGTTGTGTTTTGGTACCCTTTGAACGCTTGCATGCATTTGACAGCCTTGACACTTGCGTATTTCTTTCCCAGTGTCTATGTACATAGTCGGCCAATAGTATCCCATTGTCATCATTCGGGTTACTATGGACCGAGGCCCAGAGTGTGTGCCACATATGCCTTCGTGCATTTCTCACATGATGTATTTCCCCTCTTCGGCTGTTAGGCATGTTAGCAGTGGTTGTAGGTAAGACTTCTTGTACAACTTGTCATTGTGAATGGTGTACTGTCTGGCTTGGGCCTTTAACTTTTCTTCTTCTACTATTGAGGCTGGTAGAGTGCCCTGTTGCAGATAGTCTCTTATGGGTGTTATCCAACTGTCAGAAGTGTCAGACTCAGTACTAAGGACCTCTTGTATTTCATCTATTCGATTGTGGATTATCTCTATTGGCACCTGCTTTTTTAAGTGAGCGAATGTGAGGGAAGCAAGTTTGCTCAATGCATCAGCTTTCTTGTTTTGACTCCTTGGTATCTGATTGATTTGGAACTCTTCAAACTGAGATGCTATCTCTTTGACCTTGCTGGCGTACTTCTGCATAGCTTCACCACGTATTTCGAACTCTCCATTCACTTGGTTAGTAACCAAGAGTGAGTCGACCTTTATTGACAGTCGTTTGACATTCATTCTTCTGGCTAGCCTTAATCCGGCTAGCAAGGCTTCGTACTCTGCTTCATTGTATGTACTTGGGAAGTCGAGTCGAATGGCATAGGTTACCTCTACTCCGTTTGGGTCGATTAGTACTAACCCTCCACCTGACCCTTCACTATTTTTTGCTCCATCAGTGTATAGGGTCCATGCATCACTGCCAGTGACTAGTGGAGGTAAGATGTGCTCTGTTGGGGTCGACTCAGTAGCGTTCGAGTCGGCCTTCAACTCTATTAGGAAGTCTGCCAACACTTGCCCCTTGATTGCTGTTCTGGGTTTGAAATGGAGCTCGTGCTCTCCCAGCTCAATTGCCCACTTGGCGAATCTTCCTAAAGTCTCTGGCCTTTGGACGATTTCCCTCAGTGGATAGTTCGTAAGCACTGTTATTTTGTAAGCTTGGAAATATCGCCGTAATCGTCGAGCTGTGTGAATCAAGGCCAAGAGTAGCTTTTCAAGTTTTGAATATCGGGTTTCGGGGTCCTTCATTGCTCTGCTGACGAAGTAGACTGGCACTTGTGTCTCCCCGTTCAGTGCAGAGGACTGAGCTGATTGCCTCTTCACCGACTGAGAGATAGAGGATGACCTCTTCATCCACTTCTGGTGCAGTGACTGTTGCTAGGTATTTCAGCTCCTCCTTTAACTCTGTGAATGCTAGGTCAGCTTCTTCTGTCCACAGAAACTGCTTAGTTTCGGTGCACTGTTTCAATGTTCGGAAAAAGGGCATGGATTTTCCAGCCGACTTGGAAATGAATCTGTGAAGTGCTGCCAGTCGGCCATTAAGGCATTGGAGTTCCTTCAGGCTTTGCGGTGGTTTCATCTGGGTGATAGCCTTGACTTTCTCAGGATTGGCCATTATGTTTTTGTCAGTGATTATGTGACCTAGGAACTTACCCTGTTTCATTCCAAATGAGCATTTGGCCGGATTGAGCTTCATGTTGACAGCTCTTAGTCGGCCGAATGTTTCTTCAATGTCTGCGACCATTCCTTCTTCAGTTTGGCTTTTTATGACCAAGTCATCAACATAGGCCTCCATGTTTCTTCCGATTTGGTTGTCAAACACCTGGTCAATCAGACATTGGTAGGTCGACCCGGCGTTTTTCAGGCCGAAAGGCATTTTTCTGTAGCAGAAAATGCCTTTGTCAGTGTGGAAGGCTGTCTTCTCTTCATCGGTCCTGGCCATTTTGATTTGGTGATAGCCCTTGTAGGCATCGAGGAAACACTTGTACGTGTATCCTTATAGGGCATCTACTTTAGCATCTATAGCCGGTAAAGGATAACAATCCTTTGGGTATGCCTTGTTTACGCTTGTGAAGTCAACACACATTCTCTAGGAGCCATCAGATTTTTGGACCATCCCCGGGTTGGCTACCCAAGTGTGCCACTTTTGTTCTCTGAGTATGCCGGCTTTGCCTAGCTTTGTCACTTCTTCGCAGACAGCTTTGCTCTTGTCTCGTCCCATGCCTTGCTTACCCTGGACGACCGGTGGGTAGTTAGGGTCGACTTTAAGGTGTTGCTCAGCAATCTCTCTAGGCACACCTGTCATATCAGCTAGTGTCCATGCGAAGACATCGGGACTGTTTCGGATTAAATTGTATAGCTTTTCCCTGACTTGGTTAGTCAGATCTGAGCCGATTGTGATTAACTGATCTGGGTACTCATCATTCACTTTCCATTGAGTGCGGGTTGCCTCTTCCGTGACATCTGCTTTTAGTTGGCAGTCGGCATTTGTGGACTGGATTGTGGCTATTCCTAACTCTGTGGAACACTTCATCATGCCATGTGCCGTAGACACTACACATCCGAATTGATAAATCGTTGGTCGGCCAAAAAGGATATTATACCTTGAGGGCCTGTCAACCACGAGGAATGTCATTCGCTCAGTTCTTGTGTGTAAGCCATCAGTCAGTGTTACCGAGAGTGTGATTTCTCCCTTAGGGAGGACCATGTCGCCACTGAAGCTGAGTAGAGTGGTCCTTGAAGGTCGAATCCCTTGTTTAACGTCATTCGGCAATTTTGAGAAGCAAGATTCATACATTATGTCTGAGGCGCTCCCCCCATCAATGTATGTCCTGTGGATTTGTATGCCTGCTACCTCAGCTATGATGATCATTGGGCTGAGTGTGGGGGTAGCTGTGTCTAGTGAAGGAAAAGAGATAGGTCGATTGGCCCATACTTCTTTTCTTAGCCTTGGCTTCTTCTTTTGAGAACTGTGTGTCATAAGGATGACTGCTTGCTCAATCTTCTTATCCTTTTTTTGTTTTTGTTCTTTTATCTCCTTCACCAGGTGGGCCAGTTGTCCAGTCTTCACGGCTGCTGTTATTTCTTTCTTCAACTGGTGGCATTCATCTGTATCATGGCCCCTGTCGAGGTGAAACTCACAGTATTTTCCCAAGTTTCGATTAGTTGTGTTGTTACCCATCGACCTTGGTTTATTGAAGTGCCGACTGGCGTCCTCCGTCTGCAGTATTTCTTTTGGAGATTTTGTGAGATTTGGGAAGTCATACTTTTTTTCCTTGTGACTCGATGGACCTGATCGATCATAGGGTGTGAAACCCGAGTGCTTCCGATCCTCTCGTCTTCCCCTGTCTGACCCTGATTGCCAAGGTCGGCGGTTGTCTTTCTGGTGGGGAGGTCGACCATGTGACTTGCCATGACCGGAAGATGACCTGTCTCGGAGTTGTGCTGCCTCCTCTCCTCTGATGAATGCTTCAGCTTGGTCGAATACTTCTTGCATTGTAAGGGGTACACGGGCACTCATCTTTTTGATCAGTTGTCGTGTACGCATGCCATGGATAAAACCAGGTATTTTTTGCCTTTCATCCGCATGACCGATTGTCAGCGACTCTGTTTTATATCTCTCCATGAAAGCCCTTAAGGACTCTTGTTCACCTTGTCTGATGTTGTGTAGTTCGATTGGGTCCTTTGTGCATTTTCGTTGTTGGCCAAAATGTTAAGAAAACAGCTGCTTGAGTTGGACATAGCTGTCTATGGATTTGTCTGGTAGGGCATTGAACCACAGCCGAGCTGGTCCCGATAGAGTTTGAACAAACATCTTACACCAGACTGCAAGTGGCCATTGTTTGATTCGAGCGGCCGACTTGAATGCATGTAAGTGATCTTCTGGGTCAGAGTTCCCATCATATGTTTTAACTGTGGAAGGGAGCTTTGTCTTAGGTGGGCATTCGAAATTTTCGATCCTAGCGGTGAATTTGCTTTCTTCCTCTGGCACGTATGGTAGTGACAGGTCTTCCATATCTGAGTCCTTGAATTCAATTACTGGTATTGACTGAGGTGGTGTGGCTGGAGTTTTGCTTGTGTCTGATGGTCCAGTTGGCTTGGGTGGGAGGTAGCCTGGTGGTGGCATACCATATGGTGGGTAGAATGGCATTGGGTAGCCTGTCTGCCCATATGGGCTCATGTATAGTGGTGGGTAGAATGGTGGCATCTGGTAACCTGAAAGGTTTGGCCGGGGTTGGCTAGCACTGGTTGTGTTTCCTGAGGGTGCCGTGTTAGAAGGCCTTGAATTTACCTGAATCGGCCTTGATGTTTCTCCTGACGGTGGTAAGGCAGTGTTCACTGTTACCGCGGTACTGTCAGTCTGTACTGTTGTTGGCCTTTCTCCTGTTTGTAAGCCTCCCAACGGTGGTATTGGGCCTAAGCGAGGTCCTTCATCTTCATATGATAGTTGGAGGCAGACCCCTTTCAGTTTCTCTGCTGCTACGTAGTCCCTCATGGCTTGTCGAAGAGGTAGGAAGTTTCTACTCACCATTTCTGGAGTGATGTCAAGTACTCCCGTGTCGGTTTCGTCTGAGGAGTTTTCCAGAGGTTGTTTGTCATTAAGAGTTGAGAAATCAACCGTAGCTTCCCTTGGATAGGTGACTGAGTCGTCAATCATTGTTGTTGTTGGAAGTACCGTGCAGATGGCGCCAATGTAGAATCGGGCTACCAAAGATGACTGGATAGGATGGAACCTAGGACGGATCAACTTAGTAGTCGGACTACAAGAGGTGAAAGGTTAAGTCTTCTGGCTAGCAGTCGACTCGGCTCCTTAGTGCTTGACCTAGAACCTGCAAAACAGAAACGCCGTTGTTCTTGGGGGTAGGACAGGGTGTCCTGCGACCAAGCTCGGGCGTGAGAATAAGAATACGCTTCGAAGGATTAAGTGTAATCAGACGAGAGAGAACGCATTGAATGAATGTTTACCTGGTGGTTGAGGGGTATTTATAACCCTCAACCTTTGTCTTGTTCTGTAATTAATGCGATAACCTCAAAGTGGGATCCTGCAAGTCTGGCATCCGAACAGTGTACAAGGGCCACAGTATCCCCTTTGGGTAATCACATTGGTACTTGTGTTGGGTCGGATCTTTGGATGCCGACTGGTGAGTATGAGCATTGGTTTGTATCTACTCGTCTCAGACTGATCACTTGGTGAAGTCTCTCTAGAGTAGGTTGGTTGTAAGTTGACCTTAGGCCGAGTCCTATGTCAGTCGACCTTAGGTCAGGCTAAGTGTGAGTCGACCCTGGGGCCAAGCCGAGTGCCAGTCGACCCTGGGCCAGGACTTGCGTGAGTCGACCTTGGGGCAGCCAAGTGCCGATCGACCTTTGGCCAACTCAAGTGTGAGTGTCCCGGCCTTGAGGCAAGCCAAGCGTGGGTCGACCTTTTGGCCAACTCAAGTGTGAGTCGACCTTGGGCCAAGCCAAGTGTCGGTCGACCTTTGGCCAACTCAAGTGTGAGTCGGCCTTGGGGCAAGCCAAGCGTGGGTCGACCTTTGGCCAACTCGAGTGTGAGTCGACCCTAGGTCAGGCCTCGCGTGAGTCGACCTTTGGGCAGCTAAGTGCCGGTCAACCTTTGGCCAACTCAAGTGTGAGTCGACCCTGTATACGGTCGGATGTTTGGAGTGTGTATGCTCATGACGTCATCCGAACCGGACATACGTCATCACTCTTCGTAAACCCAATTGTCACCGCCTCTTCCTATGCACTGGCGAACCGCCGTTTAGGGGTTTCCCTCTTTTTCGTTTACAGATTAATGCTCTAAATGTGTTTTTTTCTTGGGTTGTTGTTGCTATAAATGCTATAAATTGTTATGAAATTGGGGTTGTGCAGTTCTAATACTAATTCTCTGATTTGCTTTTTGATTTAGGGTTTTTGGCCGTCGTAGCAGCGGTGGTGATTGCAGTTGATGGTTCCGATCGATGAAAGGGTTTCTATCTCTGTTGATGGTAGCGATATGACGTTTCTTCCCAGTTCCCGGTCTTTTACTCATAGGTATGGCGTTGCACATATCAAACCCACGTTCTTTTTGATTTTGATTACTTTGCAGGTGCAAGTAGAGAACAAAAGCTAAAAATTTCATGTAATTGTCTCGCTTTTAGTTACAACAACTAATTTCATTTTATTATAGCTATTCACCTGTGTTTTGTTTTTGTTGTGTACGGCTTAAATAGTTAAATATTTGCTTTTTGCTGATTTCATATGTCCATGTGCAGCCGTGCAGGTTGTTATTAGGAATTCTGTATAGTTGGTTTCTTCATTTGTTGTTTATCACTGATTTGTGCTTTTGTAAATGGCCACAAATCTAGGGAGGTTTAAGTGATTTGGTTAGATATTCACCAACCAGTTCACTCATCTTCGAAGACTATCTTTGACGCTGGTGTCTATCGGCATTTTAGCTTGCGCGGATGGTTTGCTTATGCAACAGGTTAGACAGATTTGCAAAGTATAAATGAAGCACACATACTTTATTATTCAAGATCAGATAACATTTTCAATTGAAAGTAAAGTTGTTAATGATATTTGTTTTCGTTTTCCTTTTTTGTTTATGATGTATGAAATTTTACTAACAACTAGAGGCAAGCGATGACGTGCGTCGCTATTATTTCATGATCAGAAGCTTTTGCTGTGTTTTGTTGTAATGGCTTTTTTAGGGTTGTGTCTAAACAAAAAAAAAAAAAGGATTATACGGTCAATTTTTTCCCGTAAATTAGAGGCGTGTGGGTTTATGGTCGTCATTCTTACATTTTATTATCAATTGCAGGTTCAATTGTTGAAGAGACTTCGAGTATGTTTGGTAGAACTTTTTGAGTGTAAAAACACCTTTTGACAAAAGTAACTTATTGACTTATGACTTTTTAAAAAGGAGTTGTTAAAAAAATGTTTGGATTAGCTTTTATGATGAGATTGTTATTTTATAAGTAAAATGACTAAAATGGGGTTATGTGGGTATAATGTTAGATGAATATAAGGTTAAATAAGGGTACTATAGTAATTGCACCATCAAAAAGCCAAAAGCACTTTCAAAAGTCAGGATTTTTTAGCTTTTAGAAACAACTTTTCCACCCTTTACCAAAAGTTAAAATGAAAAGTGCTTTTAAGTTTGCCAAACAATATTGTTGACTTATTGGCTTTTTAAAAAGCCAATAAGTCAATAAGTCATTTTAAAATGGTTAGCCAAACATATCCTTCCATCCCTCTGTCATTCCTCTTCTTACTCATTAGGTATGCTGGCTGTTTGCTCCAACTTACTTGGGCAAGTTCATTTCTTTTTTTATTATATGCTAGCCCGGTCATGTGTTTCTACCTCCTAATAATGGATTATAATTGGAGACAGAATGTGTCTCTACCTGCTAAATTCTTCATCATTTTTTTCACTTTTATATTAACATAAACTAAATATTTGTTCATTATAGGCTACTAGAGGTATATATGGGCATCTCCTCCTCATGTCTGGCTGGCTGTGGGTGGACCCTCATCTCCTCCTCTACGGAGGTAGGATAGGTGCGCGATGTCCTAACCCATCGTGACCAAACATCGCCGTTCCAAAAAAAAAAAGAGGTATATATGGGCCATATTTTTGTTCTACTAAATTTAATTCTCACTTATTGCTAAAACTAAAGATTTTCTATATAAGAATTCTTCGTTGGGAGGTATTTGCTTCAACCTGCTTCAGCGAGTTCATTTCTTCTGTTGCATGCTAGCACTGTTTTAACATCTTAATGGGATGATATTGATACAAAAATGGTGAAGCCGCCACAACGTGCGGCGGGTCACCAACTAGTATAATTGAAAAAAGAAAGAATTACAGAAAAAACGTCATTTACAATTATATAAAATTTCATGATTCATCCTTTACAAGGAGCGTCATAATCATCATTTCGGTTGAATTTTTATAACAATTACGTCATTTACACCAACATTCATAAAAAAAACTTTGGTTACTTTTCTTTAACGGCAATTTGGCTCAGCGGTGTATCGGGACCGGTTACCCTGGACCTACCCACTGTCCTGAGTCCGAACCTTATAGTGAGGGAACCCGGGAACCCTCTCTTGTGACTCAAGATCAAGCAAGTCCAATCCTTCATTGCCTACCAATATCTCACAAAGTAGTGTGAGTGAGACTAGAACTTGGGTCTCTTCAACCACAAGATTAGAATTTTAACCACCAAAGACATAATCTATAACTGTTCTTTTCTTTTGATTTTTTTTCCTTTTCATTTCCTTTAAATATTTTTTCATCAATTAATTAAATAATTAATGTTATAATTCAATGAAGATTATCACCATTTGAGAATGTTAATTGTGATTACTTGAATCACCTTTCTTCAATAAAGAAGTTTATAAGAAAGGGATTATGAGAAGATGTAGAGAAGAGTTTAAGATACTAAAAAGATTTGGAGAGAGTTGTATAACAAGTAAAATGCATATAAAGATGTGCATGTTACCACCTTACATTGGTGTGAGATTTATACTACAAATTTGAGGGACAAAGAGACATAGATAGTTAATTCATAAGTGTAAGAAAGGTGAAACCTTTCTGTGGGGAATGTTGCATTGTTGATGAGGTGAAAGTTGTGGGCATCCATATCTATTACTTGGATATTCATAATACTCCCCCTTGGATGACACCTTTCAACTTGGGGTTCGGCTATGAAAAACTGTCTCATTAAAAACCTTGCTAAAGAAAACCAAGTGGGAAAAAACTTTAGCTAAGGAAAAAAAGGAGTGCAGTGCTCACCCTCAAGTTGACATCTGTATATCATCATATTGTATGTACATGTCGCATTCCAATATTATGAACGTGTTTCTTGAAAATCGATGTAGGAAGTGCTTTAGTGAAAAGATCTACTGAGTTGTTGCTAGATTGGACATATCTCATTTCTACATGGTTGTCTTTGATAAGCTCTTGAGTGTATGAGAAGAATCTTGGTGGTATGTGTTTTTTCCTATCACTCTTGATGTAACCTTCTTTCATTTGCGAGACATAAGCTGCATTATCTTCATAGATCGGAGTTGGACGCCCTTCTTTCTCTATCCCAGATGAAGCCAATATGAGTTGAGTCATAGATCTTAACCATATACATTCTTTAGAAGCTTCATGTTGCAACAAGTGTTTGTTTTTTAGAATGCAATGAAATTACAGTTCCCCCACTAATGAATACATATCCAGTTTGAGTTCCTGCCTTATGAGGGTCAGACAAATAACTTGCATCTGCATAACCAACCAACCCTTCCTTTCAATCGTTAGGATAAAACAAACCTAGATTAACAGTTTCTCGAAGATATCAAAGAACATGTTTAATCCCATTCCAGTGTCTTTTAGTAGGGGCTGAACTAAATCTTGCTAGTAAATTAACTGAAAAAGAAATATCAGGTCTAGTACAGTTAGTAAGATACATGAGATCCCCAATTACACTGAGGTATGGTATTTCTGGACCAAGAACCTCTTCACTATCTTCGTGAGGGCGAAATGGATCTTTGTCGACATTTAGTAAACTCACAACCATTGGGGTGCTTAAAGGATTTGCTTTATCCATATTGAAAAGTTTCAAGAGTTTTTCAGTATAATTTGATTGATGAACAAGTATTCCATTATTTGCATACTCAATTTGTAATTCAAGACAATATTTGGTTTTTCCAAGGTCTTTCATTTCAAATTCTTTCTTCAAAAGAATAATTGTTTCATGAATTCTTTATGTGTTCCAATTATATTTAGATCATCAACATATGCAGCTATGATCACATAGCCTGATGTTGTTTTCTTAATAAAACGCATGGAGACATATGATTATTTGTATATCCCTTGCTTATCAAATAATCACTCGAGCGATTGTAACACATCCTTCCAGATTTTTCAACCCATATAAAAATCTTTGTAATTTGATTGAATACATTTCTTTGGGTTTTGAACCTAAAGCTTCAAGCATTTTAGATCCTTCTGGATTGTAACACACACACACAGACATAAATATATATATATATATATATATATATATATATATATATATATATATATATCACTATCAAGTGATCCATATAAGTAAGCAGTAACAACATCCAAAAGACGCATTTCTAGGTTTTTAGAAACGGTTAAGCTGATTAGATATCTTATGGTAATTGCATCCATAACATGGGGATATGTTTTTTCATAATCAATTCGTGGTCTTTGAAAAAAACCTTGTGCCAACAATCTGGCTTTATATCTTGTAACTTCATTTTTCTCATTTTGTTTTCGCACGAAAACCCATTTATACCCTACAAGTTTTACGGCCTTGGGTGTAAGAATAATAGACCCAAAAACCTTTCTTATGTTAAGGGAATCCAACTCAGCTTGCATAGCATCTTTCCATATGTTCTAGTCGTGTCGATTTTGACAACCATTGACAAATTTTGGTTCAGAAATATCACCTCCCTCCATGAGATCACTTGTTGTAGAATAATACCTCACCAATATTTTCCATTTCCGATCGGTTCCATAATATATGTGTATGACTATAGTTAATTGTCATCTCTTTGTTGTCGTCATTTATCTCTTCCTCATGAAACATTTTGATGCTTAACATTTCATTAGGATCATTTTTTTATGGTCCATTCCCTTCTCAGGTCCTTTTTTTCGGGGATTTTTATCCCTTGAACCGATTCGTCTTCCACGTTTCAAGCGTTTATGAGATTCATGAGTAATGTTATTATCTACTTGTTTATTTGGAATATTAACTCGAGCTGGAGCATTTGCAGCCGGTATATGGGATTTAGTTACTCCTTTTGTATTAGTAAATGCATCCGGCAGTTGATTTGCAATTTCTTATAGATATATTATCTTTTGAACATCTGATTCACATTGTTTTGTCCTTGAATCAAGATGCAACGAGGGCTCGCAACATGATATATCCTTATCTTGGTTTTCTTTTCTTCCCCTAATGTTGGGAAAGTTGCCTCATTAAAGTGGCAATCAGCAAAACGTGTTGTAAATACATCACCAGTTAAAGGTTCAAGATACCTTATGATAGAAGTTGTTTCATATCCAACATATATCCCCAACCTTCTAGGACCCATTTTTGAGCCTTGTGGTGGGGCAATAGGGACATATACTGCACATCCAAAAATTTTAAGGTGGGAAATATTTGGCTCATGGCCAGAAGCAAGTTGTATGAGAGAGTACTTGTGATTTGCACTTGGTCTTACACGAATTAATTATCCATCATGTAAGATTGCATGGCCCCAAATAGACACATGAAGCTTTGTCCTCATTATTAATGGCCTAGCAACTCATTGAAGGCGTTTGATCAATGATTCGGCCAAACCATTGTGCGTGTGTACATGAGCAACTGGGTGCTCATCAACAATTCCAACAGACATGCAATAATCATTAAAAGTACGTGATGTAAATTCCCCTGCATTATCAAGTCTTACTCTTTTTACCGTATAATCAGGAAAATGTGCTCGTAATTTAATAATTAGCGAGAAATATTGCAAAGGCCACATTACGAGTTGATAACAAAGATACATGAGACCATCTGCTAGATGTCTATTAGGACCATGAAGTATTTAAATGGTCCACATGGTGGATGAATTGGTCCACATATATCACCATGTATTCTTTCAAGAAACATGGGTGATTCATTTTCAACTTTGAGTAGTGAAGGCCTAGTAATTAATTTCCCAAGAGAGCAAGATGTACATAGGTGTCTTTTATCATTTTGGAGGATCTTTTGGTATTTCAGTGGATGACCATGTGTATTTTCAATTATCTTTTTCATCATGGTGGATCCTGGATGACCTAATCTGTCATGCCATAAACTGAATGAGCCATGATCACAATATTTTTCTTTGACTGCCATGTGTGCTTGAGGCACACCAATATGTGTATAATGCAAACCTGAATTAGGCATTGACAGTTTTTCCATTATATGACCTTTGTTCATGATATACAAATATTTTTAACTATCAACAGTTTTTGATTGAGTATCATATCCGTTATGGTATATGTTTTTGAAACTTAATAAGTTTCTTGTCGATTTTGGGGAGAATAATGCATTTTCTATTAAAAGATTTGTTCCATTTGGTAATACAAAATTAGCTTTTTTTCTTCTATTAGGTCAGTAGGGCCTGATATTGTATCGATGGTTTCATGTGTTGGCTTCAGTCCATAAAAATATATCTTCGATTTAAGAACAGTATGTGTAGCACCACTATCTGCTATACACATATCACTATCATTTGTTTGGTCTTTTTCTCCAATGAAATTCAATTTTTAAGCTTCACATATGAAGAAAACAAAAACTAGTAAGACATTATGAAATATTATAACAAGAAAACTTATTTTAGAAAACATAATAAGAATATTTATTTTAGAAAACATATTACATCAAAAGAAAGGGAAACACTGGTTGAAACATAATTTATGAAAGTGAAATACATGAATAATACATAAAAGTATCTAGTTCCAATAACATTTCTTTCAGGTTTAGTAGTCATTGAGAAAATCCGAGTTATTCAGTTCAATGGCGACATTTTCAAAAGTACCCACATGGTTTACTTCTTTTTCCTTTCTTTAAGGGATGCTTGGAACAATTTGCATAGATGTGGAGGTGTGCGGCATGTTTTCGACCAATGGTTCATCATTCCTCATCTATGGCAAGAATCACCATGATTTTGAGATGTACTAGCTTCATTCTTAAACTTATTTTGCTCGTTAAGGTTACCAATTTGTGGAGCGTGAAAGGTGTTGTTTCTTTGGTTGAGACCATGACCATAACCACGACCACGACCACGATAATTATTGTTTCTTTTAAAGGGATGGTTGTGATCATGGAAATGGTTTCTATTAGAAGGGTCACGGCCATGACCACTGCCACGAGCACATCCACGACCGTGTCCACGACTTCGTTCTCATTTTCGCTCAGAAGACGTGATATCATTTTTATTATGTACTTCTGGGATAGTTAGTGAGCCTGTAGGAAGAGCTTGATGATTTTTCATTAGTAGCTCGTTATTTTTTTCTGCTACAAGGAGTCATGCATTTAGCTCAGAATACTTTTTGAATTTTTGCAATCGATATTGCTATTGCAAAGTTATATTTGATGCATGAAATGTGGAGAGTTTTATTCAACATCTCTTCCTCTGTAACAGGATGCCCACAATCGAAGTGTGGAACTTATCCTGAATAAAGTAGAGGTTTACTCATTCACCCGTTTGAAATCTTGGATCTTGAGATTGATCCACTCATTTCTAGCAGCAGGAAGTAAGACTTCCTTTTGATGATCGAAACTGTTTTTTAAATCTTTCCATAAGGTATGTGGATCATCACAATTCGAGTATTCAATTTGCAACATATTAGAGCATTCACAATAGATTCTTTATCCTTATCCTTAAAATTTATACTTTTATCATCACTTTTTCCCTCTCTTTCACTCACAACCACAATTAAATAATACTTTTTATACCCTTATCATTACCTTTTCTCTCTCTTTCTCTCACATCAAATCTCAAATTTTACAAAATCAACAATCTTTTTTTATCTTTTTTATCAAATTTACAGATGAACATTAATTTTTTCTCTCTTCTCCACTCACAACCACTCACAACAACACCTCAAATTTTAAGGACTATACTCATAAATTTATAGGGACTCTACCGTGAATGCTCTTATCAATGTGTTTATGAAGGAAGACATCAGTCGTTGATTTGTCTTTTTCCTCGCATTTGTTTCCTTCATTTATAGTTTCTAAGAAACCCTTGTCTTTTTACATTAGTCCTCCATCACATGTAGTTTTCCGCTGTATAGTCAAGAGCAGGGAATTCGATTTTTGCAATGTTTGACATATAGTAGCTAGACATAAATCGAACAAATAACAAGAAAAATATTAGAATCCATATATACCAATAAGCATTGCGATACAATAGAATGGTATGGCTATAAATATGTATACGAATAAGAGAAGGTTAAATTCTCTAGGTGGGACTTGACAAAGTGGGATAAGAACTAAGATGATCATTATGATAACTATCATTAGAAGTGGGTGAATTATCTTTTAAATATTCGCCTTGGATAATCCTGAGAAAATGATATGATTTGTTTGTTGTGAAAAAAAATGATTGATAATTGTTAATTAAGAGGAAAAAAATTATAACTGTTTACAACGGTTATATAAACTTTTCAAATGACTGTATTAACGTTTATATATTATTATTTTTTGAAAACAAGATATAGAAAATGGATTAAATACGGGTTATAAAAGTATAAAAATTTGGTGTGGATAAAATTAAGAGAGAACAAAGATATAAATAAATGTTAGCATAATAATATAATGTTAGGATTAATAGAAAAACATAATTAAACATTAGTCGTATAAATAAAAGTTAGTAGACATAAGAAAATGTTAGTTGCATAATTAAAATGTTAGATGCATAAATAAAAGTTAGTTGTATAAATAAATGTTAGAGCGTTAGAGCATAAACAAAATTTTAGTTGTATAAATAAATGTTAGATGCATAAATAATAGTTAGTTGCATAAATAAAAGTTAGATGTTAATAGTCTCATAGTTATTAAGTGTCCTTCATAAAATGTCATTTTTAATTCATCTTAGTATTTATTTTCCATTGATGGATTTCTTACCTTGATTATGGATGTCTTTATGCTTGATTACGAGAGTAGCGCCTCGTGGTGATAACGTGTTATAATTTAACAAAGATTACCACCACTCGAGAATGTTAATTGTGATTACTTGAATCACTTTTCTTCTTTAAAGAAGTTTATAAGAAGGGGATTATGAGAAGATGTAGAGAAGAGTTTAAGAGATTAAGTTGTGAGAGAGTTGTGTAACATGTAAAATGCATACAAATATGTGCATATTACCACCTTACATTGGTGTGGTATTTATACTACAGTAGAAACTCTATAAATAATGCACTTGGGACCACCAAAATTTATTAATTAAAAGAGTTATTAATTAATCGAAAAATTAATAATTATTAATTTATATATTAATTATTTTATTAATTTATAGTAGAATACTTAGTTTACAAACACCTTTCAAACTTCCACTTTATTATTGTATACAATGCATGTATATCAAATGAACGGCCCAATTTGAAAGAAACCTTCAATCTCCCACTTTATTATGCTTCTTGTGTTTAATGTATCACTTTATGGATATTAAAAATATTTTCTATATAAATACAAGATCAAAATAGGTTAACACAAACAAATCATACACACAACATGGCTTCCCTTCGCGAAACGAAGCTATTAAAGCGGCAATCACATTGAACAATTTCTTGTTGAGCTATGAGAAAACAACACCAGAAGTTCTTACCATGCTAAGGAAAATTAGAGACGAGATTCAAGGGGAAATTGATTTCAACAAAAATTAAAAGACAATTGAGTCATTTTTCAAGAAAACTTCATAAATCATTCATGTAATATGCTATATATAAGGAATTATTAATTTATATTTTATATGGGGTCTAAAGAAATTATCAAAATGTATTATCTTATAATTTTAGCGAATGATTAATTTAGCACTCTATCCCCGAGTCGGGACCGGCAAAAAATATTATCTTAATAATCGAGTATTAATTTATCGAGTTTCTACTATACAAATTTGAGGGACAATGAGACATAGATTGTTAATGCATGAGTGTAAGAAAGGTGAAAGCCTTTGTGTGAGGAATGTTGCATAGTTAATGAGGTGAAAGTGATGGGCATCCATATCTATTACTTGAATATTCATAATAATTAAATAATTTTAGAATAATTACAAAATAAAAGTAATGAAAAAAATTTGAAAAAGAAAGACATAAATCAAAAGAAAGTTATTAAAAAAAGTTGCATATTTGGTCCTTATGAGTTAAGGATATAATTGTTATTATCTAAAAACTAACTGAAGTTTTTAATATCATCCCGCAACCAAGTACAACTCTGCTCACAAAGTCACAAAAAGCTCAGTTAGATGTCACATCGGTTTTTTTGTAGTCCTTTCCACAAATAGTTTTTTTTACCTCAACACAACCCTTCCCACAAACACCTTATTATTTTCAAATCATCATTTCTTTTATATTTTTATCTAATATGTCAGTTCTTTTTGTTTATATAATAATATAATTAAGTAAAAATTAAATAAATAATAATTTTAGTTAAATAAAATATAATAATAAAAAATAATTAAATAAAACTAAAATAATTAAGAATTGAAAGTCAGTTATAGAAAGTAAAATAAAATAAGTAATTGAATAAAACTTGCATTACAATAAAAAATAAAAAGGTGCATAAATAAAACTTAAAAAGAAAAGACAGTACCAAAATAAAACTTAAAAACAACAATCTCAAGCTAGTGTAGCATGTTTGCCCAGATATGTTCTATGAGATAAAATTGTAGTGCTTAGTGAGCCTTTTGGCTACGTAAGTCCCTGAATCTTTGAAGTTGAGCTTGAAATTGTTCCAGTGCTCTATTGTTGTAAGCCGGTGGGTCAGGTTCTTGCTCTTCACGACACCAATTACGGATGTTATTACCTCCATCCTCTACAATCATTTTATATAGTATAATGTGTGCCATCATTATATCACCCATTACCAGTAAGGTAAAGTTCTTGATTATCCTCTTATCATTCCCCATATAGATTGAAGCACACCAAAGGCTCTCTCTACATCCTTTCTTGCAGCTTCTTGGCGTCTGTTGCAGTACTTTATTTTCTCATTGTTATCAGAGGGATATGAGAAACTCTTCACAAGTGCTTCCCGTTCAGGATAAATACCGTCTGCAAGATTGCAAAATAAGAAGGATAAGAAGGAGGGAAAATCTGGAAACATGCATATTTTTCACTTCCCCCAATTATTAAAACGTTTATAACTTTTACACACGATATTATTTTTTTATTGGAATTTCACCATAAAAACAAATGTTTTTTATCTTTAAAACCCATACAATATTGCTATATATATATAAAAAAATTTGTGAATGAGCTGAACATATAACACAACGACCTGAACATATGACACAACGACACAACGACTTGAACATATGACACAATGACACAATGACCTGAACATTGTTCAGATCATTGTGTCATATGTTCAGGTCGTTGTGTCATTGTGTTATATGTTTAGGTCAATTGTGTCATATGTTCAAGTCGTTGTGTCATATGTTCACGTCATTGACATAATTTTTTTATTTTATTTTTTATATAGCAATATGGTATGGGTTTTAAAGATAAAAAAACGCTTGTTTTTATGGTGTAATTTTTATAAAAAAATAATATCGTATGAAAAAGTTATGATGGTTTTAATAATTGGGGGAAAGAGAAAAGTGGGCAATTTGACCAAGTTGCCCCTCCGTGTACCTGACCATTTATTTTTGAGTTTTAATTAAGGGATTAAATCTGGGCCATTGATTATCAGATCTAACGGATGAGAAAGCTTCTTATCCTTCTTATTTTCACCTAACTTCTCATTATAACCTCACTCACCGCATAGATGCCCTTTGATGACTCATTGTCATTTAATATCTTAATCCTAACGTTTTGAAAAGATTTTTAAGTATGTTTTATTTATTTCTCACTCAAATAGTACGGAATTTAAACTTCTCTTCTATGACTTGTTATGGAACTTCATTATCATAAGTATGAATTTGAACATTGTGTATTCCCAAACTTTAGATAGTGTTTAATATGTTTAAAAGGAGTTGCAATGAAATATGTTATTACGTCAGAATAAAAAAAATGACATGTTTGGTAACACATTGAAATGAAACAGACAATTACATAAAGAATGCAATTCCTATAATTTCTAAATAGAGTAAATTGCACCAGAGGTCCCTGAGGTTTACACAAGTAATGAAAAAGGTCCCTAGAGTTTTAAAATTATGGAAAAAGTCCCTAACGTTTGTATTAGTGTAAAGAAAGAGGTCCAACGTTAGGTAACCCCGTTTGTATTTAACGGGGTTAACTAAACGGATGAGACCTCTTTTCGTTACACTAATACAAACGTTAGAGACCTTTTCAATAATTTTAAAACTTGTTGGGCTATAATTATATGAGGCATGAACATTTGTTTTGGGCTTGTTTATCTTTTAGTTAGTGGGCTAGTTAGTGATTATGATTGGGCCATGTGGGCTTCTAACTAGGTTTGCGATTTTGTAAGGGCTATATAAGCCT
>JBCNJP010000023.1:74723750-74750235 GCA_039602395.1 Deinandra increscens subsp. villosa | reverse complement strand
TTTCAAGAATCTTAATCGAATTCAAACACCGTTTGCCCCACAATGGGCGCCAAATTGTTTTGGTCAAAAACTGGCTAAGCAATTAGTTGATCAAACTTTGTAAGTGAGGTAGAGTGTTTGATGACATTAGCAAAAAAAATGCAAGTTTGAGTGTTGACATGAGGATGTAATGAGGGAAAATCCAGGAATCCTCGAGTATCCTCAAGGAGCCTAGCAAAAAACCTCGGGGGCCGGTTCAGATGTACCTCGCCTCCTTAAAACTTTTATATGATGAAAGTTTTTAGTACAAATGAAATGAGCTCGTATTCTAAGTGTTACAGAGAGTTCTGATCGTAAAAAGGTGTGTGTGTGCAAGACTAGAGCTCGGTTTAAATAAAGATTACATTCCAACAACCTATCCTAAAAACTAGCAACTAAATCCACGTCTTCCACGTAGCCGTTGAGGCCTACCTAGTCCACGTTTATCTTAGCTGACCGGGTCTTTAGGACATGTGACTAATACTGGAGTCAACCTGCGAACAAACAAAAAAGGGAAAGACAGTCGTTAGTAAATAAATGTAAATCAGGATCCTTACAGTGGAGGTGGAGGAGGCTCGGAAGCAGAAGGCTGCTGTGGATTAGAACTTGAGAAGTTGGAGCGAGCTACTATGACTAGTGAGAAGATGAGTGTACTATGTATGTACCAGGAATAGCAGCAACAACTTGAGACCTCGTGAACTCGACCTCCACAGCTGTTTAAGAAATGTTTAAAAAACACATTATATATCACAACATAATAGATTAACAATGTAAACAAACAGCTGCAAAAAAAACCAATGAGTTACTCAATATTTCTTGCAGTTGCAAGTAAAGATGATGATGATTTACTCAATATGCCTTGGAGGCCAATGCTTTATGTCTTTTATGTATGTGAGGTCTGTATATTTTGGATCCAAAAGAGTTGCTATTGTGAACTGGTTTTCAGCAAGCACAGAGGCATGCTTGTCTGAGTATAATGTCGCTGCCAGAACTGCATGCGCTTCTGCAACCATATATGCCGTTGATAATCAAGTTACTTACTAATTAAACAAATAAAAGTATACAACGTTGATGGATAAAATATTACCTGAACTGCCTTTTAGAGATATGGAGACATCCTCCGTTTCCACAATCGCTTCATTTTTGTCTCCAACCTCATATAAGGCTAAGGCTCTACCTCATATATATAACTGTTTTGGTGAATCTTTAATTGTAAATTACTGCAAGCAAAAAAAGAATAATTAATAAGCAAAACCAATAAGATTGTAGAAGAGGGTTCAACTTTAAAGAACAGTTGAAAATTATAAAACACTTATAACATAAGAAGAAATCAGTCAATCAACTACTTATTTCAGAATTCAATCACTGGCAACAAATCCACAATGTACCATCTATCTTCCTGTTCTCCAGACGAATAATTATTACTAACTCACTTTTTTTTACAATTGACTGAACTGACAAAACTTTTTTTTAGTTTAAAATACAACAAACCATAGATTCATTTACACTGGTGGTTATTACCTGGAGGACAACAGAAGTTGAAGATAATGCTAGCCTATTATCAATTGACAATTGCAGCAGGTCCTAGTTGTCTCCACACAAAGTGGATTACCAATCCAATTATGGCAGCTGTTGTCAAGACCTGTGTCAACAATGATTTAGATACAGTTTTAGGTGGAATTGTTCATAATCAATTACATCCTTTGTGAGTTTTTGTATAGGAAGTATAGGTTTAACAACAAATATGAGTTTGTGCATGTATATTGCTCAATGTATATTAATATTTATATAATATAACTCCTATATATAACTAAATGAGACGAATAAGATAGGGTACAATGAAAGTGGGTGTGATAGTTTAGGAAATGTTCTTCTTGCACTTCTGTTTTTGTAATACCTAGATGCCATTTCGGAGCTCATTGGTCACATAAAATTCACTGTGAGGACATGAAAAGCATCAGTTACTGCATCTACTAATAGGAGAAAATCTAGGATTTCAAGATAGGAAAAAAAATCACTATGAGGACATGAAAAGCATCAGTTCCTAAAATGGGTACTTTATGATTATCTCAATCACTAGTTTTAAAACAGAGAACTGAGTCAAGTAAAATTATCTCACTGTCAGGACAAGTTCCTTTTCGAGTAAAATTACCAGACACCGGTTCTTAATCACTAGATTTAAAACAGAGAACTGACACAAGATACACGTCACTTCACATTTTACGCAGACCAGTAGTCGGTCTAATTGGTTAAACTTAAAAACTATAGGTGGTGTTGGTTTGGTTACAGAGCCAATAATAAACCGGACATAAGTAAACCAAACGTTTTTAATACCTTTATTGGTGGACGCCGACTGAACCAACCACCATACCGACTGAAACATGTCTAGCTCAAACTTAGAAAAACATCATTATGAAAGGTACTCCATCAGATGTATGTCTATACATATGTTTTTCTTTATATTTAACACTTCTAATAAATAAACTACCTGTCATCTTTCCTAAGCTTGTAAGGTCATTTTTATTGGCCAGGTTGAATTGATGGGCAAGATATAGACGTAATTAAATGGGTGCATGAAAGAAATGTTGACCAAAACTCAAATTTTAGTAAGGGTAGAAAGGGGTATTTGGCACAGACCACAGTTTAGATGTGAACGAGAGTACCTGCAGCCATTGTAAAACTCAAATTTTAACACGAAACTTATATTTAAGATTTGTAGCACCAAAAGGACTAACTTCTCAGCCTGGGAGTTGTAGTTGTTGCTGCCTTCAGTGGTTCTTGGTGGTGTTTTCTGCCCCTCTGCCTCTCTGTGACTGGAAATTTGTCAATCTGATGCCTTCAGTGGCCTGGTGGTCCATCAAAGTCCTTTTTCATCTAACTTTTACTTTGACTCTGCCTCATAGATACCCTTTAATTTCATTCTGAGCATTGCACCATAATCTTGTCAATTTCATTAAATCAAAAAACACAATAATACACCAAGCACAAAAAACCCCATCTTAATACAATAGCAGCCTAAATATAAATAGCAGCAACAAGTTAAACAGGAAACAAAAGCAGGTGTACAGCAGGAAAAAAAAAACAGGTGTACAACAGCAACAGATGCACTTGGTATAAGTGAATTTGTTAATTTCTAATATTAGGTGGTTTGTAAGCATAACTACATGTGTAGATGGGTGGAAACAAAAGCAGGTGTACAACAGGAAAAAAATTTGAAGTACATCAGGGGAAAAAGTTTGAGAAAAATATATATATTTAGTTATCTATAAGTTTAAAAGAATGATATTTTTAAAAACTTATATTTAAAATCTCATCAAATCTCATCTCAGATGCAATGCGGCATACATACTAAAATGATAAATAACATGTCACCAGTATTTTTTTAAGAAGTCAGCAAAAGAGGACCTTGTGATTTGTTGCCAAAACAGGTAATAAAATGTAGGTGGCTTTCTATTAAAACAGAGAAAAAAAATAAGAACAAAAGATCATTAAAACAGAAAAACAAGGCCCTATTCATAATCTTAAGTACATTAGTATCTTGAATTACCCCTTCTAGCAAAATGTTGGACACTTTGAAAATCGGTCAACTTCCAGTGACAAAACTTTCACCTACAAAATTCGGGTCTAACTGATTGGAAAGTTATAATCAATCAAATATCTAGTAAACATGCAAGTATTAATAAGAAACAAAAACACACAATCATTTATCTATTTCCCATCAACGTTTTCAACGGAAACACTTGATAAAGTTGGTGCCAAGTCTTGTAACTGTGATATGTGATATATAAACAAAACACAGAACCTTCAAAATCCTGATTATGAAGAAAATTAATCAATATAATAAATCGGGAAAATTGTAACAAAAAGTGATTTCGAAACAAGATTCATGTTTGCAAGATGACAAATCATGATTGAAGTAAGCTAAATACAACATAACTTTACCAATAAACTCATCTGATAAATCAATAAAAGATACATACGTCCATGGCATAGTGAAGAAGATGTGCAGTGGAACTTTAAGTGCCTCTGCAACATGAGTATGACCTGAGCAAGCATAGGTCCACGTCACTGTTAGTTAATAAGTTAGATTTCTACTAAATAAAAAAGAAATACATTTAAAAAAATTTGTAGATCTCTCTTGCACGTCAGATACATCAAGGTTCCTTTCTGCAGTTTACCCCGATAAATACTTTTAGCACCATGTCTCGTATAATAAGCAAAACAAAATACGCAAGTTCCATAAAGTCTATCAACTTGTACTCTTGAGGTCATATTGTTTTAGACAAACTAAAGATAAGCAAACCACCAACTTCAGTTTTGAACTAGTAATTAAAAAAAGTTATAACAATTAAGAAACAAATAATAGGGTCCTACCGTATGCAGGCGGGTTAGCAACTATAGCATCTACATCAAATTGAACATTTGTGTCTGGATCATGATCGGTGCAAGCAGGAAGCAAAGAAAATACAATATCCTTTATTTGGCTTCGTTGAATTTGTATTTCTGAAGGATCTGATGGCAAAATTCCTTCGTTCTTTACCATATCTATACAATAAATACATGTAGATATAAGTTACATCTTCAGTACAGTTTACAAGTAATATAGTCCGTTTTTTTTTTACACACCACTAGTTAGCCTAGTGACAAAGGTGTATGACCCCTTAAGTGGAGGTCTTGGGTTCAAGTCCCACTTGTAACAAAAATAATAAAAATGGGGGTTACAAGTTGGGTCAGGGGGTTTTTCTCACGAGTGGTGAGTTTCCTCCTGATGGGGATTGGAGATGATCAGGTGGGCGGTGTAATATCCCCGTCAGTGATCCAAATTTGCCGTTCAAAAAAAAAAAATATAGTCCGTTTTTGGATATGTGTTTTGATATTAATTATTGATATTAATTATGTGAATTGAATAGTTAGAATTAAATTAAATAATCAATACCGAGCTATGAAGCCTAGTATCACTTCTGAAGTACACTCATGCTTTTCAACCAACTCTCCAATGCAATCATCCTCCTAAATAGAGGTACAAGTAGATAAATTTATTAAAAAAATCATTAACATGACATATTTATAACATTTGTAGAGAACCAAAACAGCTAGGGTTTGAAATTAATTGCTAATGGCTACAAAATCTATACCAAACACATCAATAAAACACTGAACCGAAATAGCTAGGGTTTGAAATCACTTGCTAAACTTAACCATGAATTCGAATCTCAAAGTTAGGATTTGAAATCAACGTAACAGAAACCTACCCTTACTGTGAATGAAATGGAACGAGAAGCTTCAGGGCCGCCATGTTCGATTCCGCACGAACGACGAGAGAAAATGAAAGAACCGTGAACCGAAAGAAAACTATCGTCCAATTTTGGGCAAATCAATCTGCTGAGCATTTTATCATGAGATGAGAATGCTTGAGAACCGACGAGATCTATGGCTGACAGCGAGAAGAGCGAAAGATAGGGCTTCAGATAGAACAGATACGTTCGTAGAATGTACCGAGCTTCATTTTTGATACAAACAGCAAAACAACGGAGGAACCGAACTCACCGCTCGGAGAGTATAGAATGCACCGAGCATCATCTTCGATCCCTAATTCCGCACGTATTTCAACAACACATTCTATTTTGGGGGAACAGAGATGGTCGATTTTGGGGGAGCAGGGATGGATCGATTTCGAGGGAGCAGGGATGGATCGATTTTGGGGGAGGAGAGATAGAGCGAAGTGAGAATCAATTTTAGGGAGCAGAGATAGGGTTTGCGTGAAGGGGCTATGAGAAAGCGGGAATGAAAGTTTTTGGAGAAAGAAGGTGAGTAATACAGAGGTAATGAAATTTTAGGGTAATGAAATTTTAGGGAAAAAAACTTAGCGGGAATGAAAATTTCGGGAAATATATTAGAGGGAAAAAAACATAAAACGACACTTTCAAGATGACGTGCATTTTTAAGTGTACTCCGTGTTTTTTTTTAAATTATGACATAAATTTTATGACGCGCAAAAATGCACGTCATCTAACCTTGGGATTTTCTAATTCTTGACAGTTTTTTATGATTTGTGTTTTTGCGCGTCATTAATAACCGAGCATCATCGTTCGCGCGTCTAGAAAGGCCCTATTTCTAGTAGTGTATTAATCTTTGTACCTGTTGAATCATGACATTCTTAGTTTTTATTTATATGTTGGCATCAAACTTTGTAGTCTTGCACATTATTTTTTATTGTTTGTTTGTTTCGGATTAACATGTTTGCATTAGTTGTGTCACTGTGATTTTCCTTTATTGTTGTATGTATTTTGTTCGTTCGAGGTCGTCCGGCCGTTTATCTTATTGTGGTTGTACACCCACTTGTAGGGTCCTCTAGGGACTTAGCGCTTTTTGACCAGGGTTATTGTGGTCCCGTTGTCACTGATCGTTTCCGCCAGAACGTGAGATTCTGCGCGGAGGACTCAGCGTGTGCAGGTCACCCACTGTTTTTGGGTGGTGGCAGCAGGCTGCCACCATGTGCCCCGGGCGTCGGTTGGCATGTCGATTGTTACGTCTGGTCCCTTTTGGTTCTGTTGTAGTGTGTGCAGTGACCAGTGGGACATAGTGTAAGCCGTACGGCTTTGTGTAAAACATGTATTTATGAGAATGGTGCTTTTGCATTTCAAAAATATCATCGCATCATTACAAAATGTGCCTGTGCGGTCATTCTATCTAAATGTAACACTTTTTTAGTTGCATGTCGTTCCAATGTCGTGGGACGGCTTTTCCTTCTAGGGTCGCGAGTTTGTAGGAACCTTTCTCATGGGCTTCCAACACTTGGTATGGCCCCTCCCAGTTTTGTCCCAACTTTCCTTGAGGCTCTTTTTGAGAGGCTCCGTTGTTTCGGAAGTCGAAGTCTCCCAGACGGAAGGTTGCTTTCCTTACTTTGGCGTCGAAGTCTCCCAGACGGAAGGTTGCTTTCCTTACTTTGGCATTGTAGTACCCTTCTATCTTCTTTTTGTACCTTGCTTCATTGATTGCTGCCATGTTTCGGCGTTCTTCTGTTAGCAAGAGGTTCACCAGCAGCTCGGTGTCGTTGGTTTCTTCGTTCATGTTCAAGGTTCGTGGGGAAGGCATTCCCACTTCTGCTGGGATGACTGCTTCGGTGCCGAACGCGAGGCTGAAAGGCGTGTGGTCGTGGCTAGTTCGTTTGGTGGTGCGCATGGCCCATAGGACGCTCAGCAATTCCTTGACCCAGTTCTTTCCATGATCGCCTAGCCTTGCCTTTATTCATGTCACTATGCTTCGGTTCACCCGTTCAACTTGGTCGTTGGCTTGAGGATGGGCCACCAAAGTGAATATCTGTGTGATTTGTAGCTCTTTGCACCAAGCTCTAAGGGGGTTATCCGCGAATTGTTTCCCATTATCCGAGACTATTTTTCCGGGTAGGCCGAAGCGACAACAGATATTCTCCCATACGAAGCTGATCATTTGCTTCCCTGTTATGGTCGCCAGTGGTCGCACCTCCACCCAGTTGGTGAAGTAGTCTACCGCGACCACCAAAAACTTCACCCGCCCTGGCGCCTCTGGAAAGGGGTCGATTATGCCTATCGCCCACTTGTAGAACGGCCACGGTGACATAACAGGTATCATGTTGTGTTTCGAAGCCTTCTGGATGTTGGTGTGTACTTGGCAACCTCTGCACTTGCAGATTTCTCGTTCGGCGTCGGAGTGCATCATCGGCCAGTAGAACCCGGTATTGAGCATTCTGGTAACTACCGATCTGGGTCCAGAGTGGGTACCGCAGATACCTTGGTGGAATTCCCTGATCACGTATTCCCATTCCTCCTCAGTGAGACACCGAAGCGATGGTTATAGGTATGCGGTTCTATACAGCCTTCTATCCTTCAACAAGTAGTTGACGGACTGCAACTCTATCTTTTTGGCTTCTCGGCCGTCCGGTGGGAGGGTGCCATCTGTGAGGTATCTTAGGAATGGAACCATCCAATCGGAGGCGCTAGCCTGTATGTCGTTTACTTCGGTCGCTTCGCCCATTGGCTCGTTAATTATTTCCACTAGGATCTGCTTGGTGAGGTGTGCGAAAGCTAGAGACGCCAATTTGCTGAGCGCATCCACTTTCCTGTCCTGACCGTGCGGTATTTGTGTTATTTCAAATTCAGAAAAGTTGGAGGCAACTTCTTGCATGTGGTCCGCGTATTTCTGCAGGGCTGCCTCTCGTATTTCGAATTCCCCTTTCACCTGGTTGGCTACGAGTAGGGAGTCCACCCGCACGGTTAGCTTAGTGACACCAATCTTTTTGGCTAGCCTTAGCCCCGCTAGTAGTGCCTCGTATTTGGCCTCATTGTTTGTGATCGGGAAATTGAGCTTGATGGCGTATGTTACCTCCACGTCATGCGGGTCTATTAGGACGAGTCCTGCGCCGGAGCCCTAATTGCTCGAGGCCCCGTCGGTGTAAAGTGTCCAAGCGTCTGGGCTGGATACCGTCGGGGGAGGCAATCGTTCGGTGATTATTTCGCTGATGGGTTCTCCGATCTCTAGTTCGGTGAGGAAATTTGCTAGGACCTGTCCTTTTATGGCGGTTCGGGGACGAAACCCCAAGTCATGCTCGACCAACTCTATGGCCCATTTTGCGAAGCGTCCGGACGTCTCCGGCCGATGAACTACTTCTTTTAGTGGATAGTTTGTTAAGACTGTGACCTTGTATGCCTGGAAGTATCGGCGGAGTCTTCTGGTCGTGTGAACCAGAGCTAGCAAAAGCCTTTCCAATTTTGAGTACCTCGTTTCCGATTCCGTCATCATTCTGCTAACGAAGTACATCAGTATGTGTTTGCCCGCCCGCTCGGCGCAAAGGACAGAACTGAGCACCCTTTCTCCCACAGCCAAGTATAGAATCACTTCTTCCCCGGGTCCCGGCGCTGTCAGCTCCGGTAGTTCTGAGAGTGTCTTTTTTAATGCAGAGAATACCTCTTCAGCCTTTTCGGTTCATAGAAAATCTTCTTTGCTTGTGCATCTTTTCAACGTGTCAAAGAATGGAATGGACTTCTCTGCCAGCTTGGATATGAATCAATGCAGTGCGGCGAGGCGTCTGTTGAGGCATTGCAGTTCTTTCAGCGTTTGGGGTGACCTCATCTGTCTTATGGCTTTTACTTTTTCTGGATTGGTGATAATGTTTTTGTCAGTAATCACATGGCCCAAGAACTTGCCTTGTTTACGCCGAACGAGCTCTTGGCGGGATTTAGTTTCATATTGGGCGCGCGGAGCTGTGCAAACGTTTCCTCGACATCTCTCATCAGATCTTCCTGAGTCTGGCTTTTGATAACAAGGTCGTCCACGTATGCTTCCATGTTTCGGCCTATATGGCTTTTAAATACATTGTCTATCAACCGCTGATAGGTTACACCGGCGTTCTTTAGGCCGAACAGCATCTTTGTGTAGCAGTACGTCCCTTTGTCTGAGTGGAACGCAGTTTTTTTCTTCGTCTTTTTCGGCCATGTATCTGGTGGTACCCCTTGTACGCGTCGAAGAAATACTTGAAGGTGTACCCTGACAGCGCATCCACCTTTGCATCTATCAATGGCTACTGTTGTTGCAATGGCTACTGTAGCGGGATTCTCTGGTTCTCAACATCAGAAGACTTCCGGGGTGATAGATCTGGAATACTCCGGATTCTACTCCGAGCAACCCCCAGAATCTTACTACAGAGGATATGGAAGTCAGCAGCCGCCGAGATGCTCGAGCCAGCAACCAGCCGGATTTTCAAGTCAGCAGGTGCCGAGAGTCTCAGCGCAACTACCCAGATCTCAACCTCAGCGGTTTACGACGTCTAACTTTCAAGAGCCTTGGAGCCAGCAGTCAGGGGCACCTACTACTCAAGTGCTACAAGGATCTTCAACTCAACCATTCCCGGAATTCCCAAGCCGCTTCCGAGCTGCTCAGGATCCCCAAGGATCCTTATTTTCTAACCCTTCTGTCTCTGCAGGCATATTCCCAAGTTCATCTCAGGAGATGCATGAGGGAGATTTCATCCCCATGCAAGTGGAGACCACAACTGAGCCGACTATCCTTAGAGATGCTGGATATGGACCCCAGATCCATCCTCAGAATCCCCGGGCTGGTAACAACTTTGATAATTTTTATGCTAACCCTAACCAAGGAACTGTGCAGGATGCAGGTATCAACCCAACTATAGCCAGGGAGCTTCAGAGGCTAAAGGACATGATCTCAAGTGTTCCTGGTGTTATCCGGCCAATTCCTGAAGTGCCAGCAGGCAGTCACAGAGTTTCTAGGTTTGCATGGCCCATTTGTGACGTAGAGATTCCAAAAAGATTCCAAACTCCCAACATGAAACTCTACGATGGGACCACAGATCCTGAGGAGCACGTGGCACAATACAGGGAACGGATGGAAATCAACCCCATCCCAGTAAACATCAAAGAAGCTTGCCTTTGCAAGGGATTCGGCTCAACACTAACAGGACCAGCCTTAAAATGGCTGCTCAGTATCCCTCCTAATACCATTACTTCTTTTCCACATTTAGTTAACCTGTTTAATAACCAGTTTTCTTGCAACAGAAGCTTTGAGAAGCTCACAGGTGACTTATACAGAATAGTTCAGAAATCTGATGAATCCCTTAGGGACTATGTGGCCAGATTTGGTCGAGAAGCTCTGGATATTCCCAACTTGGATATGGCAGCTGCTGTAGAAGCTTTCAAGATGGGACTTAGAGGGGATTCCCGTTTTTATGATGACCTAGTTATGACTCCTTGCAGGAACCTTGATGAAGTCAGAACAAGGGCATTGAGATTCATCAGGCTAGAGGATGATAAGAAAAGTCCAGAAAAGAAGTGATGTGTCAAAACCTGAATCCTCAAGCAGAAGGACGGATTCTCCCGGAAAGCAACAACGATCCAAGCCCTATTACAGGAATGATAATCCTAGAGTCAATGCAGTTGAGGATGAAGAGGATGAAGAAGACTTCCCCAAGGTATCTGATTATTGTTTTTCAGTTGATATAAGTGGTTTGTTATGTGCCTTGCAGGATCTAGGTGATAAAGCCAGGTGGCCAAGGAAGTCCGAGAAGCAGGGATCCTGGAAAGATAAGTCTAAGTGGTGTGCATACCATGAAGACTTTGGGCACTTAACAGACGATTGCATAGCTCTTCGAAAAGAAATCAGCTACCTGCTCAGCAAGGGGCATCTCAAAGAATTGTTTGGCAGAAAGAAAAGCAAAACTCAGGATGCTGCCGAGCTGCCCAAAAGAGCACAGTCACCACCAGCAAATGCCAAGGTGATCAACTTTATCTCGGGAGGATCTGATATATGTGGAGCTTCCTTCTCCTCAGCTAAAAGACATGCTAGAGAAGCTAAAATGGATCAAGGCAGCCGACCAAAGAAGAACGCGATGTTGACTGAAGACAAAATCATTTCCTTTGACGAAACTGATAAGCTGGATATCCAGGATCCTCATCATGACAGTCTGGTAATCACATTATGTATTGCTAACCATTATGTTCGCAGGATCCTAATAGACAACGGTAGCTCGGTCAATATCATTCAGTTAGATGTGCTAAAAAAGATGAGCATTCCAGAAGAGGAGATTATCCCAAGATCCTCGGTGTTAGTTGGCTTCAGTGGAGAAACCAAGCATACAGTTGGAGACATCAGGCTTCCTGTGTACATTGAAGGGGTCAACTCCATGCAGAAATTCTGCGTAATTGACTCCCTTCCTTGTTGTAACGTTATCTTGGGGAGGCCATGGATCCATGACATGAAAGCAGTTCCGTCAACTTATCATCAGTGTGTGAAGCTTCCCACACCTTGGGGGGTTGTAAGAATTTTAAGTGATCAACAAGAAGCCAAAGACTGCTACACTTCGGCTATGAAGAATACCATTAAGCCCAGGCCAGCATAGCAATTAAAGGGACCAGCACGAAGAATTCGGATGACAAAGGAATTAGAGATCAAAGAAGTTCAGCTAAATCCTGAGGATCCTGAAATCAAAGTGCTGGTAGGAACTAATATTCCTGAGGATACTGAAGAGCAGCTTGTGAGCCTCCTGAAGTCCAGAACTACAACGTTCGCATGGAAACACGAGGACATGACAGGTATATCTAAAGATATTATTACTCATAAACTTGGTATAGATGAATCTTTCAGGCCCATACATCAAAAGAGAAGAAAGTTCGCTCCTGAGAGAAACATCATAATCCAAGAGGAAGTTGATAGGCTGCTCAAGTCAAAGATGATCAGAGAAGTTAAATATCCTCAGATGGCTGGCTAATGTGGTGGTAGTCCAGAAGAAAAATGGCAAGTGGAGAGTATGTGTGGATTACACAGACCTGAATAAGGCCTGTCCCAAGGATCCATTTCCTCTACCACATATCGATTCAATGGTGGATGCAACTGCTGGGCATGAGATGTTGACTTTTATGGATGCATCCTCAGGCTTTCAACAGATTCAGATGGAGCCATCAGACCAAGAAGACACAGCCTTCATGACACCCACAGGTATTTATTGTTATATTGCTATGCCCTTTGGTTTACGAAATGCAGGTGCCACATACCAGAGGCTTGTCAATATGATGTTCAAAGACCAACTGGGGGACACCATGGAGGTATACATAGATGATATGGTGGTGAAGTCCAAAAAAGCTAAGGATCATCCTAGGGATCTCGAAGCTGCTTTCGATATCCTGGACCAGTTCAACATGAAGCTAAATCCTGCCAAGTGCCATTTTGGTGTAAGAGCCGGCAAGTTCTTAGGCTATATGGTCACTGAAAGAGGGATAGAAGGCCAGCCCTGAGCAAATCCAAGCAATCATAAACTTGAAGTCTCCAACAAATGTCAAAGAGGTTCAAAGATTGACTGGAAGAGTAGCAGCACTTAACAGATTCATATCAAGATCTTCATGAAAAAAGCAAAGAATTCTATGATATATTGAAGAAGAACAAGAAGTTCGAATGGGGGGAGAAGCATGAAGCTGCTCTGAACTCCTTGAAAGAATACTTGTCATCTGCTCCACTACTAATGCAGCCAGTCAAAGGGGAGCCGCTCTCCTTATACTTAGCAGTCTCGGGCAGCTCAACAAGTGCTGTACTCGTTAAAGATCATGAAGGACAACAACATCCAGTATACTATGTAAGCAAAACACTATTAGATGCTGAAACCAGGTATTCTTACTTAGAAAAATTAATCTTAGCTCTTGTTATGGCTTCTCAAAAGTTAAGGCATTATTTTAAAACTCATGTTATTTATGTGAAAACTAACTATCCTATTAAGTGTGTCTTGAGAAAGCCAGAAATGTCAGGAAGAATGGCGAAATGGGCAGTTAAACTAAGTGCCTATGACATCATATATGAACCAAGAACAGCAATAAAGTCTCAAGCTCTTGCGGACTTTGTGGCTGATTTCAGCAGTGACATACTACCGGAAGTTGAACTGGAAGTCAAGCAGCTCCAGGAAGCTTCAGGCAGTTGGATATTATACACAGATGGAGCCTCTAACTTCAGAGGAACAGGATTGGGTGCACTGCTAAAATCGCCACAGGGGGACATTATACCTCTATCTATACATTGTGAATTCAAGGCTACTAATAATGAAGCCGAGTATGAGGCTTTAATTGCAGGATTACAACTTGCTAAAGATATGGGTATCCAACACATTCAAGTTTTTATTGACTCCTTATTATTAACTAACCAGTTTAATGGATCCTATGCAGTGAAAGGCGAAAGACTAACCAAATATCTAGACCTTGTCAAAAAATTAGCATTATCTTTTGAAAATTGCAGCATATCACAGGTGCCTAGAGAAGAAAATGCAGAAGCTGATGCTTTGGCAAACTTAGCATCGTCTCTAAGGATCCCAGAAGGTGTCAAGATTCCCATAACTCACATCCTAACCCCGGCAATTGAAGAACATGAGGTTAATGATGTCACAGCAGATAAAGATCAAGAAGTGATGGATTCTCAGGATCCTCAAGGATCCTGGACATATCCTATCAAGAAGTTTATCCAAGAAGGAGAAATCCCCAAGAACGAGAATCCCAGGATTTTCCGAACAAAGGTAATCCCGTATTCAATAATAAATGGTATCTTATACAAGAAATCTCTTGCAGGTCCATACTTGAGATGCCTGGAGCAGCCCGAAGCACTTGCAGTACTCCAGGATATTCATGAGGGAGATTGTGGCAATCACGCTGGGGGCAGATCACTGTTTTCTAAAGTATTAAGAACAGGATACTACTGGCCCACTATGAAGAAAGATGCAATGGCTTATGTTCAAAAATGTGATGCATGTCAACGGCATAGCAACATCCTCCATCAGCCTGCTGAGCCGCTCCACTCGATATCATCCCCATGGCCATTTATGAAGTGGGGCATGGACATAGTTGGTAAGCTGCCTATAGCACCGGGAGGAAAGGTCTTTATGCTGGCAATGACGGATTATTTCTCTAAATGGATTGAAGCTGAAGCATTTGCTCAAGTTAGAGAAAAGGAGGTGATCTCCTTCATTAAAAGGAATATCCTAACAAGATTTGGAATCCCATCAGAAATAGTATGCGACAATGGGTCTCAGTTTATTGGTAGAAGAACAACTGGTTTTTGTGAAGCATGGGGCATCAAGATGGTGACTTCAACTCTTGTACATCCACAAGCTAATGGTCAAGCAGAATCAAGTAATAAGATCATCATCAACAACCTTAAGAAGAAGCTAGGAGCCAAAAAGGGAAAATGGGCTGAAGAGCTCCCATTTGTGTTATGGGCTGATAGAACAACTTCCAAAAGTGCTACTGGGCAGACACCATTCTCCTTGGTGTTTGGTTCAGAAGCTGTGATCCCTACTGAAATGGTGATGCCAACTGCTAGAACAAGTTGCCAAGATCCTGAGGCTAACAATCAGAAGCTCCTTGAAGATCTTGAAACAGTTGACGAAATCAGAGACCTTGCAAAGTTCAGAATGGCGGCATACCAGCAAAGGATGGCTAAGTCTTACAACAAGAATCTCAGGATCAGAAGGTTTCAAGTAGGAGACTTGGTACTTAAGAAAGGCTTTTCAGAATACTACCAATCCAGCTGATGGGAAGCTTGCACCTAAGTGGGAAGGTCCTTACTTAGTTGATTCAGAAGCTGGAAAGGGGGCATATAGATTGGCTACTATGGAAGGTGAGCTGCTCCCAAGAGCCTGGAACGCAATTCATCTAAAGTCATATTTTATGTAAGTGCCCTCAGGATCCTCTAAGCATCTCAAAGAATCTTCTTTAAGCTTCAAAAACTTCAGGTATGTCTTTGATTCTTATTTCAATTTCATATTATTATCTTTATGAAGTGGTTACTGACTTAGGCATCGGAGGGGTGTTAGCCAAGCTAACACCCACCCCTCACCAAGCCTTGAGTGTTTTGCAGAAGTTCCGAGCATCCTGTCATAAGCTAGAGGTTGATCACCTCTTCTAAGTCTAAAGCATTCTGAATGCAGTCAAAGGTTTAGGAGGTTTTCACCTTCTCGTTCACTAATGGGAATCGCCTGGAGCGCATGACCCTCGCCAGGAGCGCACGATGGTGGCCTATGGTTCAAGGTGGTGCGACCAGTCCATCTACGGGTGGCTGATAATTTCATCATTGTTGGCCATAGAGTACATCTCAAAAATGGGTGGCAGACGTGCCATCCCAAAAAGGTCCTAAGGTTTTTGGCATTTTCATGTCAACAAAGGTTTAGGCACTTTCGTGTCTCTCAAGTTTTATGGGCTTGACCCCAGTTGGCTTAGTCCCAAGTATTTTTGAGCTTGACCTCAGTTTAACAAAGGCTTTTAATGTTTCCACATTAACTAAGGTTTAGGCACTTTCGTGTCTCTCAAGTTTTATGGGCTTGACCCCAGTTGGCTTAGACCCAAGATTCATAAGGCACCATGTGCCTCAAAGGATTAAGATGGGCTTGACCCCTGTTTGACTCATTCCTAAGTACTCAAGAATTATTCTCAGCTTTATCAGGATTTCACCAAGTCTATCTTAAGGATTCCTAAGGATCCTCAAGGATCTTGACTATCACAACAGTTGGAAGATTCTTGAACAGGTGACATTGGTAATGCAGGTATTATACATTTTTATTACTAACTGAGTATTGGCTAGCATCATGGTTTGTTAATTTTGACAAGTTTTCTAAACTTTTAAGTTTTTAAACTAAGTAATGCTACTGAGCATCCTACAGGATCCTCATTAAACTGTTTTCTAGAATTTGCAACATAATCAAAATACGAACAACACACCATGATGATCAAAATACTACTAGATTATATATATGCAGGAAATTAAGAGAAGTTGACCCCAGGCTTCGTCTTGGAACCCAAGATCCCTCCACCTGAGGCCAACCATATTGTCTGAGAAGCTTGGACTTCGCCTTGAAACTCAAGGTCCCTCCATCCAAGCTTCCAAAAGTTAAACTACCATTGTTTTTGTTTCACCACAACCATTGTTTAAAAAACATCAACACAAACAAAACAACCAAAAAAACATGTGGGCTCCGACCTAGTCAAGATTGCCTTCATCGCCCACCTTCTCCTCACCAGCTGCCACCTCCTTGCCTTTACCCTTGCCCTTCTCACCACCAGCTTCCTTGTCCACCACCATGACCTCCGGCTCAGCCTCCTTAGCAACCTTCCCAGCAGCCTCGTCCCTCTCAGCCATCAGCCTTTTAAGGCTCACCTCCCAATCCTTGACCGGCCAGCTCTCTGGAGTGAAGCCTTCAGCCTGTGCACTGGTAGCCATCTCGATCATACATTCAAGCACGCTGATGGCAGCTGAGGATTTGGCATTTTGATTGGCCAGCTTCAAGGCTTCAGCAGCAGCAGCCTCTTGCTCCTTGAGCTGCTTCTCATGGTAGCGGTTCTTGCTGGCAGCTATTTTACCCATCTGCTCGATGCGGAGTAAGGCTTCATCAAGTTTAAGCTCAGAGGATTCGAGCTTCTGCTCAGCTGCTTCAAGTTTGCCCTCGAGCTCTATGACCTCGTGGCTCAGCTTATCAATACCCTGCATCAAATCAAAGTGGATCAGAATCAACAAGGGGAGTATTCTATCTTTAATTCTAACATACTTCTCTATTATCTATATACACTTACAATGTTCACCACAGCTTGCAGAGAGAGCAGCTTGTTGGCTGCTGCAACAAGAGGAAGGCCGTCAAAACTGTCCACATTGATGGTGGTGTCCGAAGCTTTGCGCTTTTTGGCAGATGAAGTCTTAGACCGAGTGTTGGGAGGCCGGAATTTGGGAACTGAAACATCTTGGGGGGCCTTGCTGCTGGTTTCCTCAGTTTTTTCCTTCTTGGCGATTAAGAACTTGAGGTCCTGGAAAGAGAAGTTGGAGGCAGAACCTGGAGCTTCATCAGAGACAGATAAGATCAGTTTCACAAAATAGAAAAATGCATCTCAAAATGAAACAGAAACAAGTGCCTTCAAGTACCTGCAGACATGGTCTTGGATGGGCTTTGAGGATTGTTGAGAAATGGACCGAGCACTTGCTACACCTTCAGGAAGGTAGCTTCTTTCAGAGACTGGGATGCTGTAAAGTTCCTTGAGCTTCTTGGTGGAATCTTGGGAAGGCTTGATCAATGCTTCAAACTTGGGCGCTGCAAATACAAGAATCAAACAAATTAGTGAAACAAGTAAAAGAAGTTACAGAATTAAAATAGCTCAGGAAACTCTTCCTACCCCTGACAACCCATTGGGTAGGAAGGTTCTTGCAACCGGTTAGACTTTTCCTTTTGACAAAGAAAAATTGGCGTCTCCAATCATGATCATTGTGAGAAGCCCTGGGAACCATTTGGGCTTCTCCGGTTCTGGTTTTCAGAATGAACCGACTATTACCATGGGTGCCAAGCCGATACACCTTGCAGATTTCAGCAACCCCAATGTTCAAGTCACGGGTCTGATTCAGATGGTGAAGAGAGAAAAGGATTCGCCAAATCATTGGCATGACTTGAGAGTAAGCTAAGCGGGTGACTGAAAAGAACTCGTTCACCAAAGGGGGAAACGGAAATGTCATGCCGATGAGGAAAGGGTAGTAAAGGAAACAAACCCAATCGGAAGAAATATGATCGGCTTTCAGACGAGGATCATAAGGGTGAAATTCAGTCCCGGCGGGGAAGCATGAAGATCGCTGCAACATCTCAATACAGCGATCGTCAAAGTTGCAGGTTTCTTCCTCCGTCGCCGGAAGAAGTCCCTGATCGGTGAAACCCTGAGCCACATTGTCGGAGACAGTGGCACTGGAGCGAAGGATATTCTTGCCCATCGCTAAAGAAAAACTCAAAATAAAGGAGAGGGAACTGACCTGTGGAAGATCGGAGAAGCTCTAGGGTTTCCGAAAAGAGTTGTGAAGGAATATGAGAGAAGGATGGAAGCTTTTAAAGCTGAATATGCCAACGGGAACTTCGCTTGGAGAGTTGGGCCGAACTAATTTCTCTCGGTCATGATTACTTAGCGATAAGATCAGAATTCAAATTCTGACAGCTGGCTTGCATGCGCCACCCGTCAAAAATTTGGGGGCAAATTGTTGGTACCGGATTTCAGGATATATCAAGCAGCTCACATAGGCTCGCAAGCACTTCACTGTAAGGATCCTGAAATTTATTTTTAACTAACGATTACCTTCCCTTTGCTTATTTTTTGCAGATTAGCTTCGGTATGATTCACGTGTCCTAAAGACCCGGTCAACTAACAAGAAACGTGGACTAAATGGACCTTAACGGCTAGTGGGAAGACGTGGAGTTAGTTGCTAGTTTGTAGGGGATTAGTTGCAATGTAATCTTATATATATTGAGCTCTAGGTCTGCACACAACACACGAGATTTAATCTCAATACTCTCTGTAACACCTAGAATACGAGCTCATCTCATTTGTATTTGAACAATTTCCGATTATATAACAGTTTCAGGCAGCAGGAACTTTAAGCCGGCTCCCGAGGTTTTTTGCTAGGATCCTTGAGGATACTCAGGGATTCCTGGATTTTTCCCTCGTTACATCCTTGTGTCAACGTCCAAATTTACACTTTCATTGTCTAAATTCGTCAAACACACTACCTCACTTACAAAATTTGATCAACTTATTGCTTAGGCAGTTTTTGACCAAAACACATGTGTCATCCGACTTCATGACGAGGACCGGGTTAACTAGCCACGGTGGGTATTTTACCTTCCATAGGATGCCTGCCTTAACCAGTTTGTCGACTTCTTCACCGACCGCGCAGCATCTGTCTTTCCCCATCGACCGCTTCTTTTGCACCACCGACTTTGAGAAGGGTCTTCATTCAGGTGATGTTCCATGATTCTCCTAGGCACTCCGGTCGTATCGGCCGGAGTCCAGGCGAACACGTTGGTGTTATTCCGAAGGAGATAGTATAGTTTCCTCCGACCTTCCGTGCTTAACTAGGGACTGACAGTGACTGTTTGGTCTGGGTAGGAGTCATTGATCTTCCATCCGCCCTTCGAGGCTTCTTCTGGCGGCCATGAGGGTGTGTTGCCCCCTTTCTCAAAGAATGGTGGCGACTCCCCACCGCGTGGGGAAGCGGATCATTCCGTGCGCGGTTAAAACGACCGCTCCAAAGACTAGTATTGTTGGGCGGCCGAACAGGACATTGTAGGATGAGGGGTTATCGATGACCACGAATGTTAATGTTTCGGTCCTTGTCATCCCTTGATCTGCCAGTGTCACTCGTAAGCTTATTTTCCAAGGGGAGTGACGTGCTCCCCACTAAACCCGATCAATGAGGCTGCACATGGGTGGAGGGTGGCGCACACCTCCCGTGGGAGTTGCGAGAAACACTGTGTATACATGGTGTCAGACGCGATGCCACCATCCACATACATACAACGGACCGTGTAATCTTCCACCATGGTTGTGATGACCATGGGTTCAAGGGTCGGTGTTACCTCACCAAGCGGTGGGAAGTGTATAAGCCGGATAGCCCACCACTCTTGGTTGAGCTTCGGCCGTTTGACGGGTGGTGCAGTCACCATGGCTATGACCTTGTCTTCCTTTTCTTTCTTTAGATGTTTTTTGTCATCCTTAACTTCCCTCACGAGATGGGCCAATTCGCCCGTCTTTACTGCCTTCTCTATTTCTTTCCTCAGCTAGTGGCACTCGTTAGTGTCGTGACCCTTGTCGCCATGGAGTTCACAATACTTGTTCATGTTCCTATTGATCTCCTTTTCAATCGGCCTCGGTGGTTTAAAGCTGAACCTTTCCTCCTCTGTCGTTAGTATTTCTTATGGAGTCTTTAGGAGGTTCCCCTGGTTCAGCCCCCTTTCTCCAAGCCAATGTGCCATGCTTGACGGCCGCTCGTAAGGTGTGAAACCTGTCTTTCTTTCTGGTACTCCTTCCCTACCCCCGTCGCGCTGCCATGGGCACTTCTCGTGACTTCTCCATTGCCCTTTCCTGGGGCTAAGTCTCGAGCTGACTGAGCCGCACGTGTCACGCAGCTGTGCGGCCTCTTCCCCTCTTATGTACGCTTCAGAGTGCTCGAGCTCTTCTTGCATCGTTTGTGGTACCCGGGCGCTGAGTTCTTTGACGAGTTTCCTGGTCCGGATTGCATGTATGAACCCGGATATCCGCTACCTTTCGTCTACGTTATCTATGAACAACGACTCAGTCTTGAACCTGTCGATGAATGATCGCAGGGACTCGGCGTCACCCTTCTTTATGTTATGCAGCTCGATGGGATCTTTTACACACCGGCGTTGCTGGCCAAAGTGTGAATGGAATCTCGACCGCAGGTCCTCGAATTCCCTAATACTCCCCTCGGGTAGAGCATTGAACCATATTCGTGTGGAACCTGTGAACGTTTGCATGAACATTTTGCACCACACGGCCTCGGCACAGCCCATGATCTCAACCGCGACTCAGAATGAGTTCACGTGATCTTCTGGGTCGTCGCTTCCGTCGTACATCTTTATCGACGACGGTAACTTTGTCTTTAGCGGGCACTCAAACAGCTCTATCTTCCTGCTAAACGGCTTTGGTAGGGGGAGACGTAAGGTGCCGATGATAGGGGTGATTCAAAGAGTGTGCGGAGGTCGGGGACCCGGTAAGGTTGTGCTTCCGTCCGTGGCACCGCCTCGGTCTGGACTTCGAGTTGTGTGTAGCCACTGGAAGTTGGACCGCGCGGCAGGAAAGGCTCTTGTTCGTGCGGTGTATTTCCATATAACAGTTTCCACTGCTGCATGGCCCATAGGGGAAAGTATTCCGGGGGGAGCTGGGGGGTAGGTACACGAGTCGGGTTGGATCCCCTTGGCTGGTGGTTTGCTTGTAAGTTACCGCGGTGCTATCGGTTAATATTCCTCCCGCTGTACCCCTACCCTTCCCAAACTGTAGACGAGGAGAGCTAGGCGTGCGAGGGCTCTCCTCCTGGGAGTCTTCGTCGTCTACTGCCTCGAAAGGGGTAGAGAAGTCAAAGTGCGTCCTGAGGCCCTTGGGCTTCCTCTGTTTTGCGATCTTATCCATCATTTGTTGCAACTAGTCGAAGTTGGCTTCTACCAGCTCAGGGGTGATGGCGAGCCGACCTTCCTTGGAGACCTGTCCGGTCGCTCCATCCCCCATCGTGACCATTCTGGTTTCTTCGGGTGTTGAGACCATCTTGACGGAATAATGGTCCCACGGATGGCGCCAATATAGAAACTCGGGTTGAAGATACGCTAGCGCTCCGGTAGATGAACCTCTGCTTCGGTACCTGTCACCAAGAAGAGTTAGAACATGTGAGGGAGATTGTTCCTACGGCTCAGACTGGGACTGACAAGTGCATCATTTCTATCCCAGGTCTACCCTCGTGCATAAGAATGTGAGTGTGGGGAAATGGGGATTCTCCTTAGCCATATGAGCCTAGAGGAGTGTGAAAGTGTCGGAGCGAGTGATTCGTCCGGAGGGATTAAGTGTCCTCCTCCAAGTCGTTGGGGGAAGGGATATTTATAGTGTCGGATATTTTGTCTCAGGTGTAATTAATGCGTCGCCCATACCAGGTATGGGCGGATGTGTCAGGTGCTTAGCCTTAGAGTACTCTCGGACGTAGGCGGCGCATGATTGACAATCATGACCAATCATCTCCGCCGACTTACGTTGCAGGTTTGTTTGGCAGCGGAGGGAGCCGTGCGGCATTACTGGCCTGATTCGGATCGGCCTCCGAGCCTTGTGTTGGTTGGATGGTTGGTACGTCCTACCGGACCGGACCTACGTCATCACGTCACTAATCCTTTTACTCCAAGACATGTAAGCTAAGGTTCATGACTAACTATAGAGACATAATTTAAGTGAAATTGACTATTGAATCTGCATTATCACCAATTCCTATCTAGGCTCGCTAGAGTTCCTAAATACATATTGAAATCGCTAGATAACAACTAATAAATAACACCAATTTAACAAGCAGAATACGTCTACACTACCAATCAAACCAAATACCATTAGGAATGGATCAAACACAATAGTGGTGTTGGCACGTTGATGAAACTGAATGGAATTGGTGAGTGCGTTGATGGCGTGAGATGGAACTTGCCAATTAGTGGTGTTGACAATGTTGGGTTGGGCGATGGCAAACCGAGCGTCGTTAATTCTGGTGCTGGCCTGCTCGTGGACGGTGCGACGGGCCGCCATGGTGGTCAAATCAGGAAAAGGAATGGGTTTGGTGTCGCGTGAGATGTGTGTGGAAGAGGTGGATGGTATCGAATGAGTGGTGGAGAGAATGAACGCCTCGAGTTCCACGCGAGGTACGCGGAACCGTTCACGAATGTACTTGTCGGGATCAGAAAGCGGTGTAATTTCAGACGGACCTTGCGAACGGGTGTGTGGAATAAAACGGAAGAAAAGAAAAATAAAAACTAGAAAATATAAAATCCTAAAAATATAGACTCGAAAGCAGAAAACCCTAAGAGTCTAGACACGGAAAGACCCTAAAAGACTCAAAATTTTCTAACAACGACCTAAGTTAATCTTGCTATTGCCAAGTGTCCCCGGCAACGGCGCCAAAAACTTGATGTGCTCGGAACGACACTAAAAATACTAACTAAAATAAACACTAAACCTAGACCTAAGACACACCTAATTTTACCGAAATAACCTAAACCAAACCAAACCCTAAGGCAGTGAACCTGTCGGATTATAGTAAAGCTAAGGTAAGACCGGATTATCGAACCTAGGACACTACGAAAACAAGAATAAACCTAGACCTAAGAAATGGAAATATTGAGAATTAAATTTGGGTTTTTGGAATTTTTAGGAATTAAATTAACTAACTAACTCAACTAACAAACGAAAAGCGATAAACTTTGGAAACAATCAGATACGAGAAAGACACCACCTAGACCTAGAATCCCAACCAATACCTACAACTTAATCTGGCTATGACAACTCTGATGGAAGCTAATTCACCTTTTAAGTCCTTCTTAGCTAATGTTCCTAACGTTCGGACAGGAGTTCACCTTATGGGTACATCCAACCTCAACTAGACCTAACCACCCTCGAAACAATCTAAGGCACCCTAGGCTAGTAAGAACTACCACTAATCAACACAACTGACACAGAATAACGAATTAACTAATATCCTAGGGCATCCCTCTCCCGATGGCGATGTGATCCTATTCCACTAATCAACCCGACTACCCGACCTAGCTATTATCTCCCGGCTTGTCTAACTAGAGCATCACACTAAAGTCAAGGCAATCACTAAAATACTAAACTATGATAATCAAGACAGATAATCAAATCAATCACAAACACACAGTCACGCAATCGATTACCCAACCCAAACCGAAAGACATTCGCAAGCTAAGCAGTTTAGTAAGTTAACTCAAACCCTAATTCTAGTGGTCATATGCATACAATCATGTCAATCAACGGAATTTAATAAAAACATAACATCAATCAAGTTATCAAAAGCCAAATAAAGTCGTAAATACTAGTTGTTCATCATAACGGTCTAGGCGGTGAAATCGCCTAGCCTACAATCATGTTCAATGCAGAAAACACAATAAAAATCATATCTTGAACAGCAAACATAGTTGAGTCTAGAGTTTTAAACAAGAAATAAGAAAAACCGGATGAATCGATGATGATTGGATGATTGATTCTTGATCCCCCAATGATTCTCCTTGTTCCCAGCTCCCTCTTGTCTCTAAAAATCGCCTCTGGTCGCTCCTCTGCTGTCTGGAAGTCGAGATATATCGAATTGAACCATAAAATCGACTTTTAAATGGCGAAACCTCTTTTTGCGGGTTTTAAGGTTGTAGGCGTATCGCCTACTGCCTCAACACTCCCAGGCGATACGCCTAGGACACAGCCCGCGACAAACTAGTCGGTCAAACCGACTCACGGCTTCTGTTGACCATCTCCCTCCACGCGTATCGCGTAGAGATCATCAGGTCCCAGGCGATACGCCTGGGACAGCTTGTTCAGCCCTTCTTTAGTATTTTCTCGTTATATCTTGTCCGCTTCTCTCGTGGCCTCGGGACTTAATCAAAACTCCTACACAAACATATAAAAACACACATAAAAACTCAACAACTCAAATTAAACTAAAAGCAACTAAAACTAAAGGAAACCGACCCAATTCGAGTCAAATATATATAAAAACGACTTGGAAAACAAGATGTGTTTGCAACACATCAAACATCCCCACACAGCCACACTGACTCTTTTTTCGTCCTCGAAAAATACTGCAATGGAATCATAACCAGGACTTTGATTTCTAACAACCACAATTTTCCAATTTATATATTACAGAGCCTACTTACATCCCGGTAACAATTATCGATATTTCGATCCGACTAAACCCAACCACTGACCTTTGAGCCCCCAAGGTGTTTATAAATTACCAGATATAGTTCAGTCTTGCCTATGTGTCCCACTCTAGAAAGATCAAGTTCAACCTAATCCCGAATCATATTCAGTCCAAGTAAAGGTTAATAATGATTTAAGTTTTTATTTTCACCACCCCCTTAAGTCAGATACAAAGATGTCCAAAGAATGATGGAATTGAATGGAATGCGAACCTATTGAGCATTTATTCTCTAAGCTATCATGTTTTTTTCTTTTTTCCTTTCTTTTTCTTTTTTTTTATAATTGGTTAATTTTAACTATGATTACCACCGGACATCATCAGAGGCATTCTTTTCGAGATGTTATCCCCAAAATCATACGTGAGTATTTTGCCCGCGAGATCCAGAACATCATCAGAGGCACTCACCACGGGATGCAATCCTTAGTTTGTACATGAGTATTTTGTCCCTTCACTCTAAAAATATTAACCAAATTATTACTTAATATGCTCATGATGGAAAAATGGGGCGCCACCGCATTGATGTGCCAGGTTATTCTAAGGACATAGAAGTATCTAACCTAAAGTGGTCTCTTTCCTCCTAATCATCAGTTTTAGTATTCCTATCACTCCTAAAATGGGAACCCACTAACAGACTGATTAATTACATATTTATACAACAATAAACACAATGGGATATTTAATCCTTACTAAGTCAGTTGGGCGTACCAATACATCACTAACCGAAAAATGTTTTCAACTTTTATTTCTTAATCATTTAAGCACAAAATTAGAAAGCCAAGTCCTGATTGTACTATCATTTCCATTTAATTGCAGCCAGAATCTCAGACATTTTTAAACAACCTTTTTTCAATTTTTTTGATTTTTGGATATTTTTTTCTTTTTTTATAAAACACACTAAAATGAAAATAAGACGTAAGGCTTCCCATCCCCACACTTGAATCACACATTGCCTTCAATGTGGAATGAGAATAAAACAAAGCATAAATAAAAATAGACACACTAAATATAAAAGTGCAAACGAAAATTAAAAAGAAAAATAGAAGAAAGTAAAGCGGAACGAACTCCTCTGATAAATCATTTGAATGAATGGCAAGCAAGCTCGTAACCGTCGGTCCTCCGTTGAAGTATATCCACATCCTATGTGTGAATATCATCGGACCTGTGCGACAAAACAAACAAACAACCGACTCGACTCGACCAAAAAATTAGTAACGAACACAAAAAAATAAAATCACAAAAATATAAACTAAGGACGAAATAATATAAAATGGAAACTTAAGTTGAATTGGTGTTTACCTGGAAAACGAGAACTCACAAAGCAGAAAAACCAGAAATTTAAAAATTGAAACAACCACACCAGCGGGTCTCCACCTCTCCAGGCGTATCACCTAATCCTGCCAACCTCCCAGGCGATACGCCTGGAACTAGATTTCCAGATAATTTTTGCCTTTTTGCCGCTCCAAAATTTTTCTATCTCTTTTATCAATTTCTTTCTATGGTCAAATTTTTCCAGCAAACCTGCACTTTTAACCTGCACATCTCACCCGGAATCTCCCATCTCACTTTCCCACATCTTGAGTCTCCCGAATTACCTGCTGTTATACTCTGAATTTTCAGCTGGTAATCCAGGGTACAGGTATAGGCTTAAGGCAGGATTGACCCAGGAGTCGTATGA
>JBCNJP010000023.1:74657131-74723250 GCA_039602395.1 Deinandra increscens subsp. villosa | reverse complement strand
GGTGTGACAATTGGAACCTTATTAGATGTCTGTTATTAACTATGAATTACACAAGTTAATTAGTTATCTGATTTAAATTGGTGTTAGGTTTTGTAAAACGTAAGTTTGTAAGGTTTTAAACAAAACTAAATTTAATGTTAAGCCCCAAATTAAATTTTCTGAGGGTATCCGGTCGAAAAGAAGGGAATCCGATCGTAAAGAGGGGTTACCGATCGAAAAGAGGAACCAGATCGTGAAGGGATACCCGATCGAAAAGCGGGTATCCGATCGGAAAGCCGGTATCCGATCTCGAAGGGATACCCGATCGAAAAACGGGTATCCGATCGGATAGAAAAGCCGGTCGAAAAAACCGTATGGCCCGATCGAAAAGCCGATCGAAAAGCCATATGGTCCGATCGAAGGGCAGGGTCAAAGCCACATGATTCGATCGTAAAGTAAGTCGAAAAGCCACATGGCCCGATCGAAAAGTCGATCGAAAAAAGCCACATGGTCGGAAAGTGAGCTTTTCAATCGAAGAGCAGGGTCTAAGCCACATGATTCGATCGAAAAGCCAATCAAAAGGCCGGTAGAAAAGCCGGTAGAAAAGCCGGTAGAAAAGCCGGTAGGAAAGTCGGTAGAAAAGCCGGTAGAAAAGCCGGTAGAAAAGCCGGTAGGAAAGCCGGTAGAAAAGCCGGTAGGAAAGCCGGTAGAAAAGCCTATTTTGGATCAAAAAGTTATATTTTTCTGATCGAGAAAACGGGACAAAGCCACAGTTTCGATAAAAAAAAATAAGAGTTCTAATTTTTAATTAAAAATAGGCTTTTCGATCGAAATAGGGATTTCGACCGTAAAGATAAAAAACTGTCGAAATCAGTTTAGGGTTTGAAACTTTTCGGTTAGGTTCGAAAACCGAATCTGATTTCGAGATTAGGGTTTTAACGAATTCAGATTAAGATTCGATTGAGCAACATATGCTCTGATACCACATGTTGATCGAATCCTGAAATCGTTAATATAAAATACAGATAATAATAATAAAGATTACCTGTAGTCATCTGGTTGAGATCAGCAGAAGTCAGGTTGTTCATCCTGTGAGTAGCCTTGGTTCCCCTTTAGGGTGTATGCTAAAGATGGGATAGAAACCGTAAAGAGATTTACGATTGAGAGAGAGAGAGCAGAGAGAGAGGTCACGAATTATTGTGTTGTGATTAACTTCTAATCTCTCCAATAAGGCTCTATTTATACACCCAAGGGGAAACCCTAGTCTATCTAATAAGGGCAATTACGTCCATCAAATAAATGCCAGATATGGTTAAATAGGTAATTGATTATTTAAGATAAATGATTAAAGGACATAATAAGATTTATATATATATATATATATATATATATATATATAGGGTGAGGTTCATTGTAGACACTTTCGCATGTGAAATAGCTCTTTTTCACATGTGAAATTTTTTGAATAATAAGAAAAAAGAAAAAAAGGAAAAGGGAAATTAATCACAACCATTAGATCAAGAGATCTAATGGTGAAAGAAGGTGTCTACCTGTCTACACTTATGAGGGTGTCTACAATGAACTTTTCACTATATATATATATATATATACATATCCGCAGATATATATTTAGATATATATATATATATATAAATTACGTCTTACAGTGTGGTGTATGGTGATAGTTTGTTATTATTTTTTATAAATTTAAAGCTTTGAGCAATCGTGATGTTAAAACTAACCCATAATTATTATATTTTTTTATATACACCACCCCTCACACGAGTAAGATACTTGAACTAATGAAGCATTAATCCTATCGTTTTCAAATAAATATGATGGCTTAATATGAGTTGCGAATATATAAGAAATACTTTGTGGTTTGTGTGAATTGAAATATAATAATTCGTATTTTTCTATTGCAATAACTGTAGTTTTTTTTTCGCAACGCATGATGACACTTTCTATTATTGAGAAAGAGTAATGTTCATGTCATGAATTAATGGTTTCTATTATTAAATTGTTTTCAAGTTTGACGTGTTGATGGTTGAATGTAGACGTGCACAAACCATTTAAAAAATGCAACCGAAACCGGTTATTAATCGAAACCGGTTAAGATTTTCTCAAAGGATAACCGGTTATTGGCCTAACCGGTTAGGTTAGTAACCGGTTTCCGGTTGGAAAAGGGTGCTCGGTAGTACCCGGTTAGAACCCCGTTAACAAAAAAACCGGTTTTTTCGGTTACATTTACAGCAACATTTTTCCCAGCTCAAACTTTCTGTGATGTTGCTGTGATTTTTTTTAAAACCATAAAATCCAACATTTTTTATAAAAGTTTAAATTTTATTCATTGCGATAACATAACAAGCACACCAAACTTGAAAAACATAAAAAAAAAAAAAGAGTTTTTAAACCCATTACATCGAATTCGGAAAAACTTAAAAACAAACTAAATTTAACTTGTTCTTTGATTTTTTCTCCCCGGTTCCATAGTCGTTTAACTTTATTCGTTTGAAGGGCCCGAGCTAGATGGACCGGACCTCAAGTAGTAGTCCCAACCGACTTCATCATCGGTCATTCCCGGGGTTAATCCACCCGCAACCTCGTCCTCGTACAATTGGCCTTCATATTCCATCTCTCCTTCAATGCCTTCAAGTGTAGCAATGTTTTGAATCCTCTCTGCCGCATCCAAGTAATCTTTCAAGCAAATCGACATCTCCATCGATGCCGGAGTTAGCCTTGTCCTCCTCACCGATATGACCCTGCCACTAACAGAAAAAGCGGACTCCGAAGCTACCATGGAAGCTTGGACGCTTAGTAAATCTCGGGCCATGATGAAAAGCACGGGAAAATCTTTTTCCTTTCCTTTCCACCAAGCCAACAAATCAAAGTCTCTGAAACCGGCCATCCCAATCCCCGCTAGGAAATCGGTCCCCGTATACCTTCCGAGTTCGCTACTCGGAGTGTTACCCCTTGCCCTTTTAGCATTGTTGGTTGAAAACATGTTGAAAAGGTTTATGTAACCATCCGAGCTACTACTTGCACCCACACCCGCTTGATGTTGCCTCATAGACTCTTGTATGGTTGATGTTATACCATACTTAGCAACATATGCATCATACAAGTTTGTGAGATCTTTGTTAAATTTCCTTTTTAGTTGTTCACCAATGAGCTCGTCTTCGGTATATAAATCCAAAGCATAACAAATGTTTTCAATTAAAGCTTCGATATTATACGAATTGATGCAAGGGTGTAGGGCGGAGGCACAAGTAATAACCGTTGGCATATTTTCAAAATATTTAACAAATTTTGCTTTCATCGGTTTAACCATTTCGGAAAAAGGGTCCGGCTTATACGAATAATCATTCAAGGTTTGGCACTTCAAATAGATTTGGTTTAAAACCAATGGACTAGTTGGATAATAAACCCCCGACAACGTTGTGGTTGCTTCTTTAAAAACATGTAACAACTTTGTTAAATCTTCAATAAGAGCCCAACTATTTAGAGAAAACTCAACAAGTTTTGAGTGCCTCGAACAAAGATCGTTCTGGTAAGAACGCAAACTATCTTTTTGTTTCATAGCTTTTTCAAACATGGTACAAGTCGAATTCCATCTCGTAGGTACGTCCCAATTTGAACCTAAACAAATGGCATTCGCTTGTTTGCAATATTTTATATAGGCACTATGTCTACTTGGTTTGCTAAACACATCCGACAACATTTTTCTAAAATTTAGAATGATTGGGTTAATAATCCTCAAACCGTCTTGCACACACAAGTTGATTATGTGTGCAATTCAACGACTATGAAAAAAACTTCCTTCACAAATGGGTTTATATTTGAGTTTTAGTTGTTCGATAGCACGCGTGTTATTAGACGCGTTATCAAAAGAAATAGAGAACAATTTTTCTTGTAAACCATAAACCCGAATAACTTTGTCAATTTTTTTAAAAATATTTGACCCAGTGTGAGGAAATTCAAGTTGCATAAAAGCGATTGTTCGTTTCATCATGGTCCAAGTTTCGGGCATTACCCAATGAGCGGCCACACAAATAAAGGTTCGGGTGAACCATGAGGAGTTGACCACCAATCGCTCGTTAAATTGACACGTGTTTCTAAAGTTGAAATACCTTGTTGTAATTTGGCTTTCACCTCTTTCCACAATTTTAGGCAATCACGTCTAAGTGTAGTACGACTTACATTAGTGTAACGCGGTTGGAGATTCTTTTGAATGAGGTGCATCAAACGATTGTTGTCGAAATGGTTGAAAGGCAAACTTTGTTGAATAACAAAACTTGCCATTGCAAGCCGAGTTGCCTCAACATCGTATGCAAAGATTCCTCCTTCGTTAGACATCGTTTCTTTACCCGTCGCCCTTTGTTTTGCTTGGAGAACCTTACAATGGGGATGCTCGACATGTTGCTTCAACGTCGAATTCGCTTCGGTTCCGATAAACTTACCACAATATTTGCACCGAGCTTTCTTTCCACCCGTCTTCATCTTGCACAAGTCGAAATGATGCCAAAGTTCCGGCTTACGGGAGGTTGCAATAACTTCAAGAACGGGGTTTTCGGGTTGGTTGGATTCGTTGGTGTTGGGGTTAACACTTGATGATGCCATTAAGATAGATAGTGAATTAGTGAGTGTTTTTTGAGAGATTGAGAGTCTAGAAAGAGTTGAGAATGGTGTAAGGATCAACCAAAACATACCACAAGTATTTATACACCATTATGGGGGTAAAGTTGCAAAAAAAAAGCCCAAAAAATCGCCCCTAACGGCTCTATAACGGCTATAAGGCCGTTTGCAACGTTCAGATTTTCTAACCGGTTTTTCTAACCGGTTATATAACTGGTTTCTCCATCCGAATACTATAACTGATCTCTAACCGGCAGTTAGGGTTGTAACCGAACCGGTTACGGTTCTAACCGGTTACTTTCCTAACCGGTTCCGGTTTTTTTCCCTAACCGGTTTTTTTGCCCACGTCTAGTTGAATGTGATGATTGTTTTTATGTCGGTATTAGAGTTGATGGGGCTGTGAAATTTGACCTATATGAGAATTGAATTATTAAAGATTAAACATAACCAGATATGAACCATTTTAAGTAAATGGGTCGTAATTGCAAACTCTATTAAAGTTGTGTAGGATGCTGATAAGAAGGGCATGTCAGCAATTTTTAAGGCTGTAAAGAATTTGGCCAAGAAATCTAGAGAAAACAACTTGTAACCAGATGATTATGAGGTATGAATGGTTCCCATCTTTCTATAATATTTGCACCGTCTTCAAGCATGATCGGGTAGTTCATATTCAGGGGCGGATTTTATTGGGTGCCAGCGGTGACCCCGGTCACTACTGTTTTTTCGCCCAGAAGCCCCGATGTTACATGTAATTTGTTGAAAATTTTGATATATATTGAGTCGGTCACCACTGAAGAAGATAGAGAAATAAACACTTGCTCTGTATTTCTCCTCCACCCACAAATTGATGAAGCCTCACCAGAGAAGATGAAGAAACAAACACTTGCTCTGTTTTTTGTGAAATGGACATTTTAATCGGAGAAGATGAAAGTGTAATGTACTTTATATTATTTATATATATATGTACTTTATATTATTTTATATGTATGTTGACACTTGCATTTACTTTATTATATGTACTCCTCTAAATTGTATTATTTATTTATTTAGCAAATATCATTTATCAAGTTTTCAATTGCTTATTATATTAACGGTAACATTGTCATATTATTCGATAAGTGATGCTATTTTTTAATTAATATAACCAAAAATTTCCTTATATATCAAAAAGGAAAGCTGATGTGTTCACTTAACCTTCACTATTCAGTTCTTTATGATTGGTTGTAAAGGGTTTGAGAATTTTCTAATTGGTTAACACACGTGTTTCTCTCCTTGATCTTTTTCACCCATTATTTGTGGCCTTTTGATGGTTTTGATATATCTGTGGGCTTTTTGATGGTTTTCATAAAACCAATGCCCTCTCTCTCTTATTTCATACCGATGCTTTCTCTCTGTTTCTCTCTCTTATTTCATATGAATGAAACTAGATCTGGATGCTCTGTGTGTTCTCCGACGCCTGCTGTTGTCGCCGCCGGCTTCGTCTATCATCACACCGACGACGTCCGTCTGTCATCATACCGACGACGTCCGAGTTCCGGTCGTTGCCGCCGGCAGCGTTGTTGTCATTGACGAAATCCGGTGGTGTGGCATGGACGTTGATGTAGCGATGTTTGTTTGCTCTTCGGATCTGAGTAGAGATCTATTTGCTCTCCGGATGTTAGCAGTATCATCGCTCTCTTTCTTTGTCTTCATATCTTTAAGACGTCATTGATTTGGGTACGTCTCTGGTGCTTTGGCGATGGGTACGTTTCTGATTACCATTTTCTTGGTGGTCGTTTTTATTTAATCGATTTTGGGTTTGTGATGATAACGTTGTGATGACGATGTCGTTTGTGCGGCCACTGTCTGTTGCCGGCTTCATAGCCGTATTGGGTTACCAATTTAGGGGTTTTGATGAAACTTATTTCCTTATATATCAAAACGGAAAGCTGATGTGTTCACTTAACCTTTACTATTCAGTTCTTTATGATTGGATGTAAAGGGTTTGAGAATTTTCTAATTGGTTAACACACGTGTTTCTCTCCTCGATCTTTTTCACCCATTATAATCTTACTATGGGCTTTTGATGGTTTACATATTGTGGGTTAAAACTGGTGCTTTTTGTCTCTCTTATTTCATTTGAATATTTCATTTGAATGAAATTGGATCTGGATGCTGTGTATTCTTCGACATGCAGTTGCTACGACCAGAGCCTTCTAAGGCGATGATGGTTACAAAATTTTAGAAATTTCATGAGTGAAAGGCTGTGATGATTTTTTTTCTTCTTAGATCTTGACTGCCAGGTTGTGGTCAGCAGGAGGCATCAAACTTTTGTTTGTTGCAGCCCTCATTGCGACCGGTGTCAATTTTATGATGAATCAGTTAAATCTGATCGACAAGTAAATCTGAGCCTTATCTTATGATTCACTTGGTCTGTTAAGGGGCTATGATGATTTTTTGAGCCCTTACCAATATACTGTTTAATTTTTATTGTGGTTTCTTCAGATTACTGAACCAACATGTATCTCCAATTTTACATAAACAAGAATGATGACTAGGTTTACACCACCAAGGTTCGTTTTTTTTAGGTGTTTTAATGTACTTAGAATGCTGCTAATTTTGGGTTTTTTAATGAACTTTGTGCCTCTGTGGATTTGTACTAATTTAATTGATTTAATTTGTTAATGGTTTGTGTTTTAGAGTTTTAAGTTTTCCCGCATTTCATTCCTGATTTGGGTGTGATGCTTCATTGTGCATTTGGTAGGTATAATAATGATTAGTTCTCTAATAAAGACAAGAAATAAGTTATTTGTGAAGATTACTTTGGATCTAATATTGCTTGCTGTTCTTATAAAAGGTTCTAACTGCAGTTACATTTGCAAATAGTTGATTCATAATATCTCTTGCTCCCTGTAAAATTTCCCTCACTATAAGTACATTTTGTAATTCTTAAGCATATGTTGGTGTTAATGTGCTTATTATTAATAATTATTCAAAATTGAAGAGTTGAGATTGTGTATTCTATAATCTAATAAGATAGATTATCATATTCTCTAAACTATTTACAGGCATCTCTCTGTAATGTGAAATGCAAATTCAGTATGAGGTTTCAAAAACATGCTTATGGTATTAACTATTTTGTGTTGAACTTTAGGTGAGTTTACTTTACTTCATAACTATTTCTTAGTCACTTTATATGTATGATTTTAAGTTTCTCAATATATCTCCATCTGCATACTTGCAGGTAACAACTTCTCGAATGCCACTATGTTGACAAGCAAAAATTTCATAGGTATTACAAAGAGTAGCAACTACAGTACATGAAATCTCATATCTATGAACTCTAGAAAGTATCAACTATATTTAATCTTATCTGAAATTGTGTATTGCTTATATATTTTTCTTTATCTATTTATCATTTTCCTTTGAATCTTCTTTTGTTTCATTCTAATTAAATGTTTAATTTGTATGAATTGAAACCGTAATTATTAGGGTTGCAAAGTTTGTTCCATATCTGTTTTGTTTCTAACAGCAAATGGAATGGAGTTAACTGATGGTCCTGATGGATTAGATGGAACTGTTGCACTTTCATTTATAGGAATGTCCATTGCCCCGTTTGTTGTCGGCCAGAAGTTAAAGCGATTCTTTTAATCAGGTACATATCATCTTTGTTCTTCTATGTTGTTCTGTTTTCGTTGCAAACTGAAGTTGCGATGTGCGTTTGTTACATTTTAATGTTTCTTTATCAGATTTGATTATGATTTTCTTTGATATAGCTTCAGTCCCTCTTTGTTGTGGCTTTGTTTCCACCGTTGTCCAGTTTCGACAACTGTTGTTGTTGGTTGCTGTGGCAGCCAAAAATTAAAGCCGCGTATTTAACCTAGAATGGAATTGTTTTTCTGTCACTAGCCGTACACATGAAAGTTACTATTCATATCGGAAAATTCCAAAGTGCTTACATTGATTGCAGGTTTGTGAAGGAAATTCTGAAGTTAAGGTATATTTCCTTTGTGAGCTTTAACTAAAACCTTTTGAACATGATGGTTGGTTTTAATATCTCATTTGATTTCTTAAATGTTAGCTTCTTGGTCATAAGAAGTAGTTACAATTCTGTACATATATGTTAATGAATTTTGGATACATATTTTTTTTTTCATTGGATGTTCTGTATTTTTTGATAGCTTTTCGTTTAGAAATTAGTCTTTGGAATATGATTTGCGAATTTATATTTTTTTCCTTTTGTTGCAGGTTTGTCATTATTCATTCTAATTTCTATTACTCGCGGATGGCAACGGAGTAGTAAAGACACCAGTTAAGATTGGGCGTCAAATTGGATATTAAAAGGCTAGCCCAATTAATTGTATTAAGAATAAGACCCATCTTTTTGCTTACAGTGAACTAGGAACATATTGACGGGTCAAAACTCTTTTTTTACTCCACCTTTTATTTGTTTTGTTTGTATATCATCTAATTTTTCTTTCATACACCACTGATATGAAATTGGCATAGATTTCTAGAAAAATTGGGAGACCCCCGCAGCAACGCGCGGGTCTTTTACTCGTAATAATAAAAAGTTAAAGTGTGGGGTTGAAAAAAATGATATGTTACCATTAAGCCAGAAAAAAATAAAAGTGTGGTAAATTGATGTGGTGTTGAGGTGGTTTAATTGATGAATTCAAAACTTCTAAAGGGTGTATGGCAAAGTTATAATTCGTCTTTCATAATTCGTCTTTCAGGTACTCATCATTTCTCTCGTATAATCATAAATATTTTTATGTCCTTGTTTGTTTTAAACATATAGTTTTTGTTACAAAATTCGATATTTATAGTTTTTATTGTTTAACCCGACCCGAACCAGATAGCGGATCCGAACATATACCTCGAAACATAGCGATAATTTTTTTTTTTGAGTCACATGACTTTCGGTCACTACTAGAAATTTTTTCAAGATCCGCCACTGTTCATATTCTCTTTCTTATAAGGTGGTACATTCTCTGTTTCAAATATAAGCAGACCTTTTGGGATCAAGCAGTTTTGTGCAATATGCTGATATTCTAGCAGTTGGATCTAAGGAGCAGATAGTTAAATAAACACATTTTAAAATTCTTAAATAATGTCTGTAATATAATTCAATCCTTGATTAAATTAATATATGTGCATCAGAGAAGAGAGTTATTCCCAGTTCAGAGGTTGGAGAATTCAAGTTTGTATCATCCATGTATGCCACATTGAGTTGTGATCACCCTGTTATTGATGGTAGGTTAAAATGTCAAAATGAATAGGTTTCTATGTAGATTATTTACATATTTCATTATACTTTTATGCCTTTTAAAATGAGTTCAAGTAATGTTACGGAAGTTATATTGTTTCATTAGATTATTTACATATTTACATCATAGTTTTAAAATTAGTGTCAAGTATGACACGCAAGTTATACTATTTCAATAATAATTTATTTTTTCTAAAATACGGGTTAGTCGACCCATTTCACATTTAAGAATTTGCTTGTAAAGTATAATTCAATAAATTGCTTGAAAAGTATAATTTAACAAAATGCTAACAATGTGCATGGTTATATTAGGTGCTATTGGTGGGAGAATTGATAAAGCATTCAAAGGGGCTACATAGAGAATCAAGAGACAGAGAATCAAGAGACAATGTTGCTTCAAAGACATGTCTATTATTGTCTTTTATAATTCTTTCCATGTGTTCTTACACGCTGGCTTTTGCTTGATGACAACATGAAATCATTGTTTCAAAATAAGTAAAAATGAAGGTTGTTGAGCTTTAGAGCCATGAAAAAATGAATTTGGTTTTGGTCATGTAGAATTAAACATTTATCTATCTCTGATGTGCAGGAGATTATTATCAGGTCGATTCTTACACTTGCATGTAAACTAAATAAAACCAATGTGAAGTCTTGGTCATAGAGAACCTGCTTTGCATTCAACAAATATAAACGTGACGTAATTAGAGAAACTCCACCCGACTTATTTTATATAACGTGTATTTGTTAGTGTCCTTAATCTTTGCACTTAAAACTACATTGTGTAATCTTTCGTATTTTTTTTTTTTTTGTTATTTATGCTTATGTCCCTCAATTTCAGTCGTCTTTTCAATCAGTTTGGCTTTACTAAAAGATGTTAGGAGGTTTGGACAGAGAGGTTCTCTGGTCAACTTAAGTCGTCTGATTTTTATGTTTTATCCTTATTGTCAGTCTTATGCATAAGTTTTTAACTGGATTTTTACGAATTATTTATGCAGTTCTCATGAAGTTTTCTTGCAGGTTTCGAGTGTCTATGGATACAATCCATGAAGAAATATCGAATGATGACGATGAACCTAATCTCATATGCCAAGAAGGACACCCAATGCCCAACCAAATATTCCATGTCCTCACCAAGTACTTCTACTCCAAATTCCCTCAAGAATTTAACAATAATCAGTACTCCATATAACTTATAATTCTAAAAAATTGCGGATGAACAGTAGGCATTCATAAAGAAACTCAAGGAGAAAGAGTAGTGACCATGAGTACCTATGAATTGTTGCACCTAACTGGATCATTTTGTACATGACATATTGGTACAAAAAAAATTTGAACAGCAAAGATATATAATAAAAACGTGGCAGTTAGAAAAACCTAACCAGCCACCCAACACCAAAAATTACAAATAAAGAAGCGGGTTTTGTAACCAATTGACCCGGGGCATTTTACATTTACTATCTCTAATTGTGATCCATTAATATGAGAACTGAAGGATCGAATTAAACATGAAACGTGTCTTCAAGTCATTCCGCTTATGAACTATCTCATTCCGTTCTTTCCAAATAACCCACCAAGCGCAAAACATAATCCCTTCAACTAGACGCTCACGTTTCCTCGAAAGTCTGCACTCATCGAGCAATGAATACAAATCACGTGGATGCAACACTTCTGGTCCGGGAAGCACTAGCTAACTGGAAATCGACTTCCAAATCTTCCTCGTTTCCACACACAAACCAAACAAATGATGCACCGATTCCAGCTCAGAATCACATAGAGGACAGGAGAGAAACGGAATCACCAAACCTTTTTCACATAAATTAATTCTTGTAGGTAAGCGATCCAAAAAACCCGCCACATGAAAATATTCACTTTCTTTGGGACACTTGCATTCCACCTGGTACACCATTCATTACACGGTAAAAAATGTCTTTGAATTGATTTCCAAACCCATTTTACCATATAGTCATCTTGACCTTGAAAATCCCATTTCCAAGAATCAATATCGTTGCCCTAACTCTTCGAATTAAGCATCATCAAGAGTCTTTGTAATTGCAACTCTTCGACCCCACCTCTGATATCGCGCCTCCAATCCCAACTCCACCCCTCCTCGCCTCTACGATCTGACACTTTACACCCTTTGTTATTTTCAAGAGAAAACAACCTCGGAAAGATAGAGGAAAGTGGTTCATCGTCTACCCAAATGTCTTTCCAAAACATGGTATTGTCACCCCTACCTACTACCTTCTTCATAGCACTTAAAGGAACCACATTTTTGTCATGTAAATTATGAACCACTTTAACAATTCTATTCCAAACCGCGTCACCTTTCCTCACAACCTTATTGTTAAAAGCATCTTCAGAATAAATAGAGTCGATAACTTTCACCCACATTAGATCTTGACAATTAAAAAAACGCCATCTCCATTTTAACAAAAGAGCCTGATTTAAAGCCATCAGACTACCAATACCCAAACCACCTTTTTCTTTGTCGGCCAAAATAAGTTCCCATCTAACCCAATGGATGTTTTTCCGAATATCATCCCCCCCCCCCCTCCCCCCTAAAAGAATTTAGCCCTTAAGCCTTCAAGAATCTTACTAATCTTAATCGGAAGCATAAAAATAGAAAGATAATAAGTAGAGACCGAACTTAAAACCGAGGAGATCAGAGACATCCTTCCACTAATAGATAAAAGGTTCGCCTTCCAAGTAGCCAATTTGATTTAGACTTCTTAATAATCGGATCCCAAGCCTTAATCGAACCCATCCTCTCTCCAACCGGAACACCAAGGTACCGAAACGGAAGAGCACCAGAGCAGCAACCTTTCGAAAGGGCCATACACTCAACATCGATATCCTTAATACCCACTCTAAAAAGTTGAGATTTCGTAATATTCACCCGCAACCCAGAAACAAGAAAGAAACAATTTAAAAGTCTCATCATGTTCGCAAAATTCTCTCGAGACCATTCACCCATCAAAATAACATCATCCGCGTAAAACAAATGAGAAATCGAAATTTCCTTACAACCCACCTTCGCCGGAAGCAATTTATTCGCCAATACCAAATCATTTAACATAATATTAAGTCCTTCCATTGCCACGATGAAAAGAAAAGGAGACAAAGGATCACCTTGGCGTAAACCTCTTTCAATCTTGAATTCTTTAGACGGGCTACCGTTAACAAGGACCGAAGAAGTAGCCGATTCAAGACAAGCACGAATCATTGCAATCCATCTCTCACCAAAATTCATCAATCGCAAAATAGCATAAAGAAAGTCCCATCCCAAGGAATCGTAAGCTTTCTCGAAATCGACTTTAAAAACCATCAACTTTTTCTTCTTTTTTTATACCAACTAACAACTTCATTGAGCATTAACGGACCATCCAAAATTTGTCTACCGCTAATAAAAGTCGATTGAACCGGGTTAACAACTTTCCCCACCACCTTAGCGAGACGATTAGCAAGGATCTTAGCTATGATTTTATATTGAACATTTATCAAGCTAATGGGCCGATAATCCTTATTCAAACAAGGATTGTCAACTTTAGGGATTAAAGTAATAAATGACGTATTGCAACCCCTAGGAATGTGATGATGAACAAAAAAATCACCCACAAAAGGATCAGAAATAAAGGGAATGCAACTGTTTTGGAATAGTATAGGGTAGGAAATATTAGAGCATTCACGACAGGTTCTCTAAAAAAATATGTGAGTGAGTGTAAATTTGCAAAATTTGAGGTTTTGTTGTGAGTGGTTGTGAGTAGAGGAGAGAGAAAAAGTTTAGCAAATCTGCATATTTGACAAAAAGACTGGTGATTTATTAAAATTTTGGGATTAAAAGAGAGAGAAAAAGTAATAACAAAAGTATAAAAAGTATTATTTAAGGGTTATTGGCTTGAATTAATCCCAACTATCACTTATTGGCCGGGATCACTCCCAACTAAAGAAATCACCACCGCCACCCCCAACTATGAACCTAATTTCTGACAACACTCCCTCATGCACATTTTATGACACGCTATGCATATTTTATGACACGATTTTTTAACGGAGGGAGTGTTGTCAGAAATTAGGTTCATAGTTGGGGGTGACGGTGGTGATTTCCTTAGTTGAGAGTGATCCCGGCCAATAAGTGATAGTTGGGATTAATTCAAGCCAATAACCCATTATTTAATTATGTTTGTGAGTGAAAGAAAGGAAAACGTAATAATAAAAGTATAAATTATAGGGATGAAAATAAAGAACTTGTTATGAATGCTCTTAGGAAATGTCCAAATACACATATAGCAGCAATGACTTCTAGAAATTCCTAAATGAAAGAACTCAATTCACAACTACATATTCATTCCTTAAGGTGGCGTTTGGTTCACAGAATGTAATGTAATTGGAATTGTAAAGTTTTCCTTTTAAAGTTGTGCTTAAGTTGGGTAAGGAAGGGGTTTGAAATACAATGAATTCCTTTAATCAATGGAATTTAGAAATCATTCACTTTAATGAAGGAATGTTATATGACCTCAAATTTCATTGATTTAAAGGAATTCATTGTATTTTAAAATCCTTCCTTACCCAACTTAAGCACAACTTTAGAAGGAAAAGTTTACAATTCCAATTACATTACATTCCGTGAACCAAACGCCACCTAAGTGTTTAAACAAATTATAAAAAGGTGGTGTACCGCAGCGCGCGAGCGGGTCACCATCAAGTGTAATCAAAATTTTAAGTTGGCGTAGTTATTTAAAAAATAATAAAACTATGGCATAGTAATAACTATCATGAAGGTATCGTGTCTACCTATTAACACGTTTAACATGATTACTTAAGGGCTTTTGAAAACGTCTTATCCGGTCCAGTTAGACTGGTCATTACTCAGTGGTCAGCGTATTTGTTTCTCACAAATACTCGATTGACTCGGTACGAAACCTTTATTTCCATCCAAAATTTCAGTGACTCGGCCCGCATTTTTAAAACATCAGACTAAGTCCGTTTCCTTCCAAAAAAACCAAACCGGACCTTAAACAAATTACACATGTCCAGGGGCGAAACTAGAAAAGTTTTTGAGGAGGTCCACAATTTTTTTTATAGGATTTTTAAATATTTCTGTTTTATAGAAACATACAAAAAAACATTTGGTCCGGATCGGATTGGACATATAAGACAAATACGACACAAAAACAAAAGAAATATAGTTATTAGAATTTAAATAATATAGAAAAATAAGAATGATGTAAGATTTCAATAAAAATATCATAGTAAAAATGATGATGATCAAAACATCATAAGATTATTAAGTCATTTAACTATATCATTAGCCGTTAAAAAAAAACTGTATCATTAAATTGCATTAAGTTTATTAGCTCATTTTCATAAAAGCAAATTGGGAAGATGGAATACGCACAACATTAAAATTCATAAAAGCAAATTGGGAAGATGGAATACGCAGCTCTTAAAATTCATAAAAGCAAATTTGGAAAGATGGAATACGCAGCACTCATTTAATTGCACAGAGCATTAAATTCATAAAAACAAATTGGAAAAAGTTAAATATGCAGAGTAGAAACTTCGAACATGTGACCTTTCGATACTCATTTAACCATCTTACCACTAGGCTGAAGGAAAGCTTTGTTTTCATTTTACCAAATTATTTATTTAACAACTCTCTGTTACGAAAAAATAAAATAATCCTTAAACTGTTCATATAATTTCCACTTTGCGTACGAAGTTGAGGGGGTCCACGGGGACCCCCTGGGCCTATTACAGGTCCGCCCCTGCACATGTCATATAGGGGTTAACACAACTGAAGTCGTTTAGATACATATTTAACCATGGGTTTGTCTAACATGTGCCCTAAGGGCACACATAAGCTACAATAAATGCACATCGAAAACTGAAAAAGTTGTCAAGATTCTTTTTGAAAATTGAAAAAGATACCAAGATTAATCTTGAAAAATGAGAAAGATACAAATATTCTTCTTGAAAAATGTATTTTTTAATTTTCGAGATGTATTTATTGCATCTTTTTTAATTTTCTAGATGCATTTATTGCATCTTATGTGTGCCCTTAGGGCACATGGACAATCCCTTTAACCATATCATTATCTGTTTATGATCCGTTATAACCCGGACATATTTACCCTCAAAAACACTATTGACAGACCGTATTGTCACATTGTGATCTGCCGTTAATCCTAGTCAAATAATAAAAACTAGACCTGTAATCCATGGTCAATTTTCTGATATAGAAGGTCTCTTTATATGATTATTCCGATCAGTTATGTCAAGAATTCACATTTCCCGTTTACTAGAATCCGCTCTTATTTTCGTCTTCTGTGTTCCGATGCCAATTCTTTGTACCAATCTAACTCAAAAATCACTAGGTGCTTCAGAAACGGTGATATCAAAGCTGCACTCAATGTGTTTGATCAAATGCCAATCAAGAATATCGTGACATGGAATTGTGTGATATCCGGGTATGTCAAAAACGGGATGCTTGGTGATGCCCGCCGAGTGTTCGATGAAATGCCGACAAGAAATGTTGTGTCCTGGACAGCAATGTTAAATGGGTATGCTAAGTGTGGGAGATTGGATGAGTCTAGAACTTTGTTTGATGCTATGATTGATAAGAATGTGATTTGTTGGAATGCCATGCTGTCTGGATACGTGAAAAACGGTCGAATCGATGAAGCAAGAACCTTGTTTGACAAGATTCCAGAGAAGAATTCGGTATCTTGGGCGACTATTATTGAAGGGTGTTTCTGTCAGGGGCTTGTAGAGGATGCAATGAGCTTGTTTGAAGCTTGTCCTTTTGAGGATGTTTTAATCAATAATGCAATGTTAGCTGGTTATGCTGAGATGGGGGATCTTGAATCATTGTGGAGGTTGTTTACAGGGATGCGTGAGCTTGATGTGGCATCATGGACGACTGTTATTCGTTGTTTCACAAAATCCGGGAACACGGTGATGGCCAGGAACTTGTTTGATGATATGTCCAGAAAAGATATAATCGCGTGGACTGTAATGATTAAAGGTTATCTACAAAACAATCAGATTGAAGACGCACGGAAGCTGTTTGATGAAATGCCTAGTCGAGATATAGTTGCATGGAACTCGATCATTGACGGGTACGTTAAAAACAAAAGTTTAGGAGAAGCTCTTAAGCTTTTCGAAAAGATGCCAAAACGTGATGTTGTGTCATGGAACACGATTCTTCAAGGGTATGTTCAAGAACATTATATGGTAAAAGCTCGAATCTTTTTCAACAAGATTCCTGCTAAAGATCAAACCACGTGGAACATAATGATTTGCGGGTTTCAGAGTGATGAGGCTTTGGATCTTTACGCGCAAATGCTGCAGAGCAGAATTAAACCTGATCAGGTGACTTTCACTGGTTTAATTTCTGTTTGTGGGTCACTTGCTGTGCATAGTTGGGGGAAAGCAATGCACTCGTGTGTAATCAAACACGCGTATGAAAACAATTCAACGGTTGTGAGTTCTTTAATATCCATGTACTCCAAATGCGGTTTCATGGATGATGCTGTTTTAATCTTTCAAACATCCATAAAAAAAGATACAGTTTCATGGAACGCTATGATTGTGGCACATTCATATAACGGTTCTGCTGTAGAAGCCCTAAAACTCTTCTCTTCCATGACAGAATCAGGGTCCCAACCCGACCATTTGACCTTTCTAGCGTTATTAACAGGCTGTGCTCACTCGGGTATGATCAAAGAGGGCTGGGAATGCTTCAAATCGATGGAAAAAAACTGGAAAATACATCCTACAGCTGAACATTATGCATGCATGATCGACGTTCTTGGAAGAAGAGGGATGTTAACAGAAGCATATGAATTGGTTAAACAGTTGCCAGTTGAGCTTCCATCATATACATGGGAAACATTATTAAGTTGTTGCAGGGTCCATGAAAATTTTGAATTAGGCGAATTGGTGGCGCAAAAGCTTTTTGGTAGTCAGGATTCAAAGGCTGGGATTTGTGTGCTTCAGTCGAATATTTATGCTGCAAGAGGTATGTATGCAGATGCGGCTAATGTTAGAACATCATTAGCACATCGCGGGGTAAAAAAGGAATTGGCGTGTAGTTGGGTTGAGTTAACGGGTCGGGTTTTTCGGTTTGTTTATGATGATAGATCTCATGTCCAATTGGAGGAGTTGCATAAAATGTTGGAGAGCCTTTCTGCTGCCATGGAGATTTATGGCTAAAGTAGATTTATGTTTGTTACCTCAAATAGAAATTAATCTTAGATTTTGTTAAAATGAATTAAAATAATCACCTTTAGTATTATGCCTTGTTAAAAAAGACATTACCTGCAACTATATAAATTTTCAGCAGGAGTCCTCCCTCGAGTGTACAAGTTGTAAAGACATGCCTGCCATTTGAGATTATTATTATTAATGGGGAAAGTTTGACCACTTGTTGTGTATATAAAGGTTGTATTAATTTGGAAGAATGGTGAGAAACCGAAGGTGTGGAATTCCTTCCAAGAAGCAAACTTGTGGTACATGGAAGGCTGTTGCCATGCCAGCGTTAAGGACACGTGGATCTTGAAAAGATGATTATTGCTGAGATAGGAAGAGGTGAAAGTATTAGATTTTTCCAAACTTGTTCAAATTTGAAGTAAATAAAGAGGTCTCTTGTCATTTATCAGAAAAACGAGGGATTTTAATCCAAATGGAGATGGAAGTTGGGATGTAGTGACAACTTTACCACCGGGGAAGTAGGGATTAGAGCTGATCGAGTTGCAACAACTGAACTGGATTAAAGTTAACATCTTTATTTGGCGTTTGATTCATGACCCACCACCAAAAACGTACGTGGTGGACCGTCAACATTAGTAGATTCGAATGCACTTTTTGCAAGGAGGAAGAGGAAGGAGACCATGGAATCTGGTTTCTATCCCATTTACGCTTTCAGTTTAACACAAGTGATCTACTCAGGTAATTGCAACAAACCAAACAAGTTAATCCAAGCTATTATTATGATGACGGTGTTAAGTTTTGGGATCGAAATGTAATTCCACAGAAAGTTGAGGGATCGAAAGTGAAACTTTTTGGTTAGATTTTAATTAGCCGTTAGATTAGTTTGTTAAGCATGTAATTGTTTTGTTTAAATAGTTGGTTTAGCTGCTGTTGTATTATTATTCTCCTTCAATAAAATTTTTTGATTCCTTTGTAAGATTTGTATGCAATTTCGGTTTGATTTGGTATCAGAGCACTCGATTCATGCTCTCGATTCTTGATCTCCGATTTTGTTCGTTGTTCTTCAATTCCACGAAGAGGATTTCGATCCTCGTCTGATTTGGGGCAAAATTCACCGCTTGTTGATCTCCCCTCGGAGGTCTCCAAGATCATCACCAGGAAGGTCTCCACGCTCGTCGTCTGGGCAAATTCGACTTCAAGCCATGACAGATCCAGTTACTGGAGGAAATCGGCAAGTGAGGGAAAATTACACCACGGTTCCGTTGCAGTGCCCGGTGCTAAATCACACAAATTACACGATTTGGTCTGTGAAGATGAAGGCGATTTTCAAAGTTCATGGACTTTGGGAAGTCGTTCAACCGGTTGATGGAGCAGTAATAGATGAAAAGAAAGACAGTGCTGCGATAGCTTACATGTATCAGGCTCTACCAGAAGATCTTGTGTTGCAGGTTGTAAGTTTGGAATCCGCGAAGGAAGTTTGGAATTCAATCAAAACAAGGTATGTAGGGGTTGATAGAGTTAAGAAGGCAAGGTTGCAGACACTGAAGAGTGAATATGAGGCTCTCAAGATGAAGGATAGTGAAAATGTAGATGAGTTTGCAGGGAGGTTAGTGGCTTTATCAAGCCAATTTGCAAGTTTGGGATCTACATTAGAGGATTCTGTTCTTGTTAGAAAACTACTTGATTCTGTTCCTGAAAGATTTGTTCACATAGTGGCTTCTATTGAACGGTTCATTGACTTAGATTCAATGTTGTTACAAGAAGCCATTGGGAGGCTGAAAGCCTTTGAAGAAAGAACCGGGATGAAGAAAAAGGCTGTTTCAACAGGAAGAGAGGAACAACTGTTGTTATCATATTCTGATTGGCAGAATAAACATAAGGAAGCAAAACAAAAGAACAAGAAATGGGAAAAGAGTGCTGCAAGTTTAAAGAATGGAGAAGATGGGGCTAAACAGACATACAAGACAAAGGAGTTGCAAAAAGGAGGAAATGGAAAGGGTACAAGAAATAATACTAAAGTCAAGAAGGACAAAAGCAAGATCAAGTGCTTTAAGTGTGAGAAATTTGGGCATTATGCTATTGACTGCCATAAACAGAACCTGAAGGATCCAGAAGTTAATCTTACAACTTTGGAAGATGATGAACCCACTCTATTGATTGTGTCAGCAGAAACAGATGTAAAGGAGTATGTCTTTCTGAATGAACATAAAGTGGTGCCATCAAGGTATGACTCAGGGAAGGCAGAGAAGGAGATTTGGTATTTGGACAATGGGGCTTCCAACCATATGACAGGTATTGATTCTCACTTTGCTTTCTTGTATAAAAATGTAACTGGAAATGTTTCATTTGGGGATGGGTCAAAAGTAAAGATTAAGGGTAGAGGTTCTGTTATATTAGAGGGTAGTTCAGGGGAGCAGAGGCTGCTATCACAGGTTTATTATATCCCACACCCCAGGAGTAGTATTCTTAGCTTGGGACAAGCTACTGAGGGAGGGTGTGAGGTTAGAATGAAAGATAAGCACTTGTGGCTATATGAAAAAGATGGGTCATTATTGATGAAGGTAGAAAGGTCACCTAATAGGTTATACAAGATAGGGTTTAAAACAGGAACTCCTATGTGCTTTAAGACCAGTTTAGAGGACCCTGCTTGGCTTTGGCATGGGAGGTTGGGACATGTGAATTTTAGGACATTAGAAGAAGTAGCTAAGAAGGAGTTAGTGATTGGTGTTCCTAAGTTGTCTCACACATCTCAGCTATGTGAGGCTTGTTTGGTGGGTAAGCAAACAAGGCAATCTTTTCCTATAACAAGTAGCTATAGGGCAGAAAGACTTTTAGAACTTGTTGCTGTTGATCTATGTGGACCAATATCACCTGCAACAAAAGCTGGGAATAAGTATTTCATGTTAATTGTTGATGATTGTTCTCGGTTTATGTGGGTGTTTATGTTGAAATCTAAGGATCAGGCTTTGAGTGTGTTTAAGAAGTTCAAATCAGGGGTTGAGCTGCAACTTGGGCTTAGAATTAAAGCACTTAAGTCTGATAGGGGTGGTGAATTTACTTCATTAGAGTTTCAACAGTTTTGTGAGGAAAGTGGTATTTCAAGGTTGTTAACAGCTCCTTACTCACCCCAACAGAATGGGGTGGTGGAGAGAAGGAATAGGAGTATTATGAATATGACTAGAAGCTTTAAGAAGGCTACACATGTGCCTAAGGAATTTTGGGCAGAGGGTGTAAGACACTCAGTTTATATTTTGAATAGGCTGCCTACAAAAATTCTAGGAGAAACCACACCTTATGCTGTTTTGAAAGGAAAGAAACCCAAGCTAGGACATCTTAGGTTGTTTGGATGCATAGGATATGTGAAGAATTTGCAGGTTGGTGTCAAAAAGCTTGATGATAGAAGCAAAGCAATGGTTTACTTAGGGGTAGAAGAGGGATCAAAAGCTAACAGAATGTATGATGTTGAGAGTGATAGAATAGTTGTGAGCAAGGATGTTGTTTTTGATGAAGAGAAAACTTGGGATTGGGAATCAGGCATAGTCAGAAAGGAAGAGAGTGTGCAGGGTCCAATAGTACCAGGTTGGGATAGTTTTGAAGATGAAACTGAAGTTTTTCAAGAACAACAACAGGACATAAATGTTCAAGCTCATCAACAGGATGATCATTCAAGTGACTCAGAGAATGAAAACTTGGAGTCAGAAACATACACAGAAGTTGGGGAAAGTTCCAGGCAATCTCGTGGTGGTGAAAATGGTGCTGAGAGAAGAACTTCTACCAGGAGAAGTAATGTACCAGGGAAGTTCAAAGATTTTGTCTTAGATAATAGGCTAAGGAAAAGCAATCAGAGGCAGGAGGAACTTGAACTTGTTGAGCTGCTGTTGGCACAGGATCAAGAACCTGTGGTTTTTGCTGAAGCTGTCAAAGAGGAATGCTGGAGGCAAGCCATGAAAGAGGAAATAAATTCCATTGAGAAGAACAGGACTTGGGTATTAACAGAATTACCAGAAGGAAGCAAGGCTATTGGGTTAAAGTGGGTCTTCAAGATCAAGAAGGATGAGAAGGGAAGAATCACAAAACATAAAGCTAGACTGGTTGCCAAAGGTTATGTACAGCAGTTTGGAGTGGATTTTGAGGAGGTGTTTGCACCTGTTGCTAGGATAGAGACTGTTAGGCTAATGTTGGCATATGCTGCAAAGATGGACTGGAAGGTGTATCACTTGGATGTAAAGGCTGCTTTCTTACATGGAGATCTAGAGGAGACAGTTTATGTGAAGCAACCTGAAGGGTATATCAGGAAGGGGTCAGAAAACAAGGTTTACAAATTGGAAAAGGCTTTGTATGGGCTTAAACAGGCTCCTAGAGCCTGGAACACAAAGTTGAATCAAGTTTTGAAGGACCTCAAGCTAGTTAGATGTAAACATGAGCAGGCAGTCTACTATAGGAAGGAAGGTAAGTCAAAATTGATATTATGTGTATATGTGGATGATTTACTTGTAACAGGTAGTGATCCAGTAGAAGTGGCAAAGTTCAAGCAAGAAATGCAGTCTCAATTTGAGATGACAGATTTGGGGTTATTGAGTTACTATCTTGGTTTGGAGGTTGACCAAAGCAAGGAAGGAATTAGCATAAAGCAATCAGTATATGCAGAGAAGATTGTAAAGATAGCAGGGCTACAGGAGTGTAATGCTACACAGATTCCAATGGAACCAGGCCTGAGGTTGACAAAAGTAGAGGGAGGAGAGATGGTGGATGCAACAAATTATAGGAGACTGGTGGGATCACTGAGATACCTTACTCAAAGCAGGCCTGATATATGTTTTGCAGTGGGATATGTAAGCAGGTTTATGCAAGAGCCTAGGGAGGCACATTTGAAGGCTGTAAAACATTTGATTAGGTACATTAGAGGTACTTTGGATCATGGTTTATGTTATAAGAAAGATCAAAATGTTGGACTAATTGGTTATTCAGATAGTAACCATCTTATGGACACTGAGGATGGTAGAAGCACTTCAGGAAATATTTTCTACTTCAATGGGTCAGCAATATCATGGTATTCCTCAAAACAGAAAACAGTTGCCTTGTCAAGTTGTGAGGCTGAATTTATGGTAGCAACTTCAGCAGCATGTCAAGCAATTTGGTTAAAAGGACTGATTGAAGAAATAACAGGAGATGATCAAGGAAAAGTGGTATTGAATGTTGATAATAAATCAGCAATAGCTCTCATGAAAAATCCAGTTTTTCATGGGAGGTCAAAGCACATCAATTTGAGATATCATTACATAAGGGAGTGTATAGAAGAGAACAAAATTCGAGTAGAATTTGTTAGAAGTGAGTTGCAGAAAGCAGATATGCTTACCAAAGCATTACCAAGAGGAAGGTTTGCAGTTTTGAAGAAGTTAATTGGACTTGTTAACTTCAAGGAAGGTTAAACTGTTAGAGCTTTGAGTTGAATTGTTTTGAAATTTGGCTTCTGCTTAGTTCCAATGGGATTGGGAGTTCAACACATTAGTGTAATCAAGTTCTTGGACCTCTGTTACATGATGCTAATGTTGGATTATCAATTTCTTGGAATTAGGGGGGAGTATGTTAAGTTTTGGGATCGAAATGTAATTCCACAGAAAGTTGAGGGATCGAAAGTGAAACTTTTTGGTTAGATTTTAATTAGCCGTTAGATTAGTTTGTTAAGCATGTAATTGTTTTGTTTAAATAGTTGGTTTAGCTGCTGTTGTATTATTATTCTCCTTCAATAAAAATTTTCGATTCCTTTGTAAGATTTGTATGCAATTTCGGTTTGAGACGACACCTCCGTGGAAAAAATGTTTAAACAGTAAATATGTGCTCCTACGTTGGGATAAAACACCAATTGAAGTCGATGGGAGGGATGGTCAACTTTATTATGTAATTTGTTACTTCGGTTTTTTTTTCGGAGTTTTTACGCCAGTTTGTGATGCACACAATATATATATATATATATATATATATATATATATATATATATATATATATATATATATATATATATATATATAGAGATTGCCTGCAAGAATGACCTTTAAATTTATAACCTAACTCATCTTTACTACGCATGTATATATAGGAAAGCGGATCTATCGTATAAGAGTATTAAAGAATGACTCAGGGTCGACGTAAGGAAGTAATGGTGTAATCAAAACCAACCTAGTAAACATCATTAAGACTCTGTCACAATTCTTAATGACTAATAGGAAATATAAACTTATAGCAGAAATGGCAATAGAAATAAGATATGGCAAAATAGATATCATCTAAAACTGATTACTATCCAACATTACTAAAACCTGACTTTGGCTTATCGCAACTTAACTATTTAATGGATACGGAATCACTAGAGACTGAATCTACAATTAAAACCACAACCACAATAAAGTATCCACGAATTAATGACTTAGCTATAAAAATCAAACACATGACCTAAGACCTAGGATCATACACTGACTAATCATGATAGACTAACAACTTATGACCAAACCACATACCATCACATATGCAATATACCTAGTCACTTCACTAATCATTTTAATCCAAAACATGGAAGCTAGGTGATGCAGTTTCACACCGCAAACAATTGAGTACCAAGTATCTTCAAGTAGAGAAACAAAGAACACGAAGAATAATTCTTCAAAATTATCAAACTCAACTAAAACTGATGAAAATCAGAATATCCTCCACAATATATAGGCTCCTATCTAAAAGATAGGCATGAAACTTGCAAAGAAAGATAAACCAAAATTAAACACAATCTCTAACTTATTTGAAATTTAAAATGACTAAATATAAAACAAAATAAAATCAAACTAATTAAAATATAATCCCAAATAAATGGGAATGGATCCTCCGTCATCATACTCCTCCTCTTAAAAAAAATTCGTCATCGAGTTTTGCCTCTTGTCTCAACCCACTGGGTGTTGGGTTTTACAGTGGATTCCGAGTTGCCCGTTTAATTTTTTACCGAATAAATTAACGGGTCAATTAATTAGATTAATTGCGCAACGGAAAATAAGTTTTACAACGCGAATAAAGTAAAACCATAGACAGGATCTGATCACCGTGTACGCGTATATACAGAAATAAATTAATCAAATTAATTTAATTATCTAAACAATTAGATATACCTTGGTGGAGTCCGAACAACCGTTCGAGACACCGGGGTTCGACGAACTGGCACTAGGATCAACGGTAACGCCCGACTCGAACCGGCGAGTCAAATCTTCCACCGATTGTGAAGACCGGGCCTGAGGCACCACAGGCGCATTCATCTCATGAACCGCCGGTGATGGCGGTAACGAAACCATGCCATGTATCATGGCATTCCAATCGAACGGTTCCACCGTGCTTGACGACGAATCTATCATAGAGACGATTTTGTTCGTCGCGCGTGGAGGTGGCGAAGGAAGCGGCGTGACGGCGGCTGCATACAATGGCGCCGGCCATTTGGGGTTTTCACTCGGTTCGACGGTGGCGGCACGAGACGGTTCGAACAACGGTCTTGGTGGCATGGGTAAAGCGAGAACCACCTCACGATGGTCCTCGCCAAAGAGGTCGGCGGCGACGGCGGCACGGGCCGCGGTGGAGGCGACGACGACGACGGATCTCTCGGCGGCGACGACGGCTCTAGCGGCGAAGACGGTGCTCTTGAGTTTCATGGCGGCGGCAATCAAACGTGGGTCACGTTTCACCATCGTAGTGGTCGAAAGGAGTGACAGAGATGGTGGTGGTGGTGTTGCCGAAAACAAGAATGGAGAGGGAGAGGGGGAGGTCGCGACGACAAGAAGAAGGAGAGGAGGGAGAGGGTCGCGATTAGGGTTCTCCTAATCCCCTCCCTTCCTTTTATTCTTTTCGATGACCCCTTTGGCAAGCAAAGCCCATCTCGCAACCAAAGCCTCTAAACCTAATGATTTTACTAGTCTGTTAACCGGTAACGACTAGATAATCATTCACCGATAATTCTTGTAAACATTTTACGACAATTATTGTTTCGTTACCTTTAATTAAATAAATAACTATTATTTATTTAAGTAAATCGTTTGATTTAATTAATTAACAATTAATTAATTATAAGTTCGTTGACTCCGGTGTAACTCTTACGGGTCGAAACCGGGTCGGTTACGATAAGTGTCGGGTCAGGACACCTAGTATCCAATAATCTCCCACTTGGACTGATCATGACACTTTAGCGTTGTAGTCAGAGGCACTCTAGCTATGCATGGCTACACCAACCAGTTTAGACACATTAAGTCGACAACCAAAGTATATTTGATTGTAAAGCAAGCAGATAGAGGACTTATGGTAACCGTTGTCATATGTTCCTTTCCGTTCTAGACATAGATGAATAATGAGACATGGACTCTCATGTAATTGATTCATCGATTACATTCTCGATATCCGATTCGAAGTATACCAATCAAATACACAGTAAGTTTGGGTGAGGCCTCACACTTCACACTTGGAATCAACGAGGGCGCCTTTTATGTCTATCTTTTGCCGAAGCAATAGTACGAAATCCCATATTGAGGTATACAACTCCCACTGAACTTTAGATCCATTCCCAAAAGCAGCCCTATTGATGGCAGTTACGTGACATCGAGAGACTACAATCGAAGAACAGTCTGCAGTAAATGAGAGTTCCAGTATACGTCTCAGGTCTAAAGAAACATTAGAGCATACCATTAATCAAGCAATCAAAGCTTCCATGATTGAATTGCTTGATGTGAGTTACGTCCAACGTCATTCTCTAATGAGGTCTGTGACTTTGAACGTTAAACCCTTTTAAGGTTCAAAATCAGAATAGTCTTAATTTAGAGTCGTTCCCACGTCTCTAATCGACTACGAACATTTTAGAACAATATCAACAATTTTTTAGTGATGATTAAACGTATTAACATCAAACAACGTTATGAAATTCCATATAGCATTTACCGATGTAATATGAATAGTATAGATAACTGTTATATGTTCGTACACCCAAATACTAAATTAAAAAAAAATGTCTTTAGCTAATCTAAGCCCTATCACTTCTCTGTGACAATCATGAGTCTCGTGAGTCATGGGCTTTGTAAAGGGATTAGCTAAGTTTTGATATGTGTCTACTTTGCATATCTTTATTTGATTTCTTTCAACTACTTCTCTTATGTAGTGAAATTTCCTCAGAATGTGCTTAGCCTTCTTATGAGACCTTGGCTCTTTGGCTTGAGCAATAGCGCTTGTGTTATCGCACATCATCTCGATTGGTTGCTTGATGCTTGGAACCACATCGAGATCTGTGATGAACTTCTTCATCCATACTGCTTCCTTGGCAGCTTTTGAGGCGGCTATGTATTCAGATTCAGTAGTAGAATTAGCTACCACTGACTGTTTGGTGCTAAACCACGAAATGTTGGGTTATATAACTAATTATCAAAAACACGAGTACGCAGCGGAATTAATCCTATGACTTAATCCAACTAACCGGTTAAAGAACGTGTACCTTTTTAGCTCGGCAAGAGAAGATCTTCTAGGATTTGAAGTAAATCCCTCTATGATCGTACACACGACACACCGATGTACGTATGCTAGTACTCAATCACGAACTCCTCTTGATGAAGTAGGCTTGGTCGAACCACACAAGAAACCGAAACCCCTAGGGTTCTTTCTTGTTGCCGAAAATTAGAGAGAAAGAGAGAGAATAGGGTTTGCACTTTTATTAGATAAAATCAGCATTAAAACCTTAAACCCAGAGGGTCTATTTATAGGTTTAAAAGACTTGGAAAACAAGTTAAGGATTGGCATAGGAGCCCTAGCCGAATTCGGCCTAGAGGCCCTATCCAAACCCTTCTCTCAATTGTAATCCAATTACAACTCTCTCTAATTACAACTAACACCCCTGTTAACAATTAACTGTCAGTTTTTCACGAAACCTCGTTAAATGTTCGTGATAAATATTAATTAACTAATTAATTAATACAAATACATTAGTGTCGAGACGTGTAACCCCGTAGGCTTAAATACTTTCCGGACATACGCTTATTAATACGTGATCATATCCCTACAGCTCCCACTTGAGCTCGTAATAATAAAGGTAATAACATTGGTTAGCGTCTAGCAACACACCAATGCTCCCGGATATATTTAAGTACAGTTTCTCAAAGTGTATTTAAAAGGGAACAGTCATTTACTATCCCTTTGTTACCGATACCGTTGTTAAATATGAATATGGATCAAGTCATTTCATACTTTAACGATTCTGTTTCTCATTCCACAACTAATTAAAGATTACCAAATTCAAAATCGAGACACATCTGGATTTCATTTGGGCATGGCCATGTAAACATCTTAATTAGTCCCAATGAGGGGCCCAGTGGTATCTGTTTCAGCTTTTAAGCCGAAGGAACAAATCCTCTTGACTACACGTGTCCAGTCACATACTTCACTACACTTACTGAAAATAGCCCTTTTGTACTACCTTATTCAGGATAGTTAGAACTATATCAAGTAGGTGCAATCCATATATGCATGACCTGCTTGTATCTCAAGTCTAAGGATAAGTAAAGCAACCATTTACGAATTTCACTCAATGACGACGATCCATAAAGTAACAATTCGTTAGTGGGGTTGTCCGATATGCATCTTATGAATATCATGTGAGTTTGGTGGGACCATCCATTATATATTCCAAGAATATTACCAATCACTCAGATTTGTCTTAGCTTAACTATATTCCCATATAGTTAATCGACAATGGACAATTTAGAATACTTGACAAGTACTCAAGGATTAAACATGCAAATATAGGACACAATTTACTATTAAATGAAATCAAACATATCAAGTACTTTATTTCATTATATAAATAGAAATTGTTTAACAGCCCTTATCAAAATACCGAACATCAGACATACATGATTTAACTAGCTAATTTAAGTCCCATGCCCTCGGCATGCCTTTCAAGCTTTGGCCTCGACAAAGCTTTTGTGAAAGGATCAGCTAAGTTAATATATGTGTGAACTTTGAGTAATCTGATTTCACCTAGTTCGATCTGCTCACGAACATAGTGATATCTCCTGGCATAGTGTCTAGCGCCCTTCTGAACTCCAGGTTCTTTGGCTATGATTAATGCACCCGTATTATCACAGTACATATCAATGGGCAAGTTAATTGTAGGGATCATGTCAAGCCCACAAATAAACTTCCTTATCCAGACTGCCTCCATTGCAGCTTCCGAAGCAGCAATGTACTCAGACTCTGTTGCAGACATAGCAAGTGTGGTTTGTTTCTTGCTTTTCCAATCCACAGCGCCTCCATTCAGAACGAAGACGTACCCAGACTGAGACTTCGTGTCATCTCTATCAGTCTGAAACCCAGCATCGCAGTATCCGGTCACTTTGAGCTCTTGATCTGGATTTCCCCCATATACCAAAAACAAATCTCTAGTAGCCTGTAAGTACTTGAGAATGGTCTTAACAGCAGTCCAGTGACTTTCACCCGGATTCTGTTGAAATCGGCTAACGATATTCTGCGCAAACGCTATATCAGGTCTAGTGCATCTTACCGCATACATTATAGAGCCTACAGCCGAAGCATAAGGGACTGTTTGCATACACTTCATCTCATCAGATGTAGAAGCACCTTGTTTGATCGATAGACCAAGTCCTTCCTGCATAGGTACTATACCACGCTTGGAATTCTCCATCTTGAATCGCTTCAAGATCTTATCAATATAAGCACTTTGACTTAGTCTAATTAACCGCTTAGTTCTATCTCTATAGATCTTGATTCCAAGAATGAATGCTGCTTCTCCCAAGTCTTTCATGGAAAAACAAGATGATAGCCATACTTTAACCTCGTTAAGCATGGGGATGTTGTTTCCTATGATCAGTATATCATCCACATACAATATGAGGAATGATATAGCGCTCCCACTTGCCTTTCTGTAAATACACGGTTCATCTTGGTTTTGAGCAAAGCCAAACTCCTTGACTTTCTGGTCAAAGCGAAGATTCCACCTTCGAGATGCTTCTTTAAGTCCATAAATGGACTTATTCAGCTTGCAAACCCTATTTCGATATTTAGGATCGAAAAAACCATCAGGCTGAACCATGTAGACATCCTCAGTGAGTTGTCCGTTCAAGAACGCGATTTTGACATCCATTTGCATATCTCATAGTCATGGTATGCGGCTAAGGCAAGCAATATCCTGATCGATTTGATCATCGCCACGGGCGAGAAGGTTTCTTCATAGTCAATCCCTTGGGTTTGAGTGAAACCTTTCACAACAAGTCGCGCCTTATAGGTTTGCACATTTCCATGCATGTCAGTTTTTCTTTTAAAGAACCACTTGCTCCCTACTGCCCTAGAACCGGGGGTGGGGTGGGGGGGGGGGTGGGGGGAGGTAGCTGAATCAAGTCCCATACTTGATTGCCACGTATGGATTGCATCTCGGCGTTCATGGCTCAAGCCATTTGTCAGATTCAGGATCTGACACAACAACTTTGTAATTAGTAGGTTTGTCATCTGAGTCCGCTACTAACAGGACATCGGAAGCTTCTAGATTCCAGAGGTATCTATCAGGTTCCCTGCGTGTCCTTTCGCTCCTGCGAACACTTGTGTTTTGGTCTGATGGTGCGACAACCATTTGTCGGTCAGACCCAGCGACCGTCTCAGGGTTTTGTGTTTCCCGAATTTCTTCAAGATCCACTAGATCACTATTTTTTCATCTGTTGAGAAACTCTTTCTCAAGGAACTTACCCTTCCTTTTGATAGAAACATGTTTCCATCAGGATGGTATAAGTAATAGCCAGTATTACAATAGTATCCGATGAAAATTACCTTTTCACCTCGAGGATCGAGCTTGTTGTCAGATTCGCTAGTGACATATGTTTCGCATCCCCATACCCTGAGGTAAGAAAGATTAGGAGAAGAATTATGCCATATCTCATATGGGGTCTTATCCACTTTCTTGGTCGGTGCCAGATTTATTAGGCGAGCGACGGTCAAGAGAGCATAACCCCAAAAGGAGTAGGACAAGGTAGTCCTGCACATCATCGATCAAACCATGTTCAACAAGGTTCGATTCCTCCTTTCACTAACACCATTCAACTGTGGTGTACCAGGAGGAGTGGGTTGTGAAATAATTCCACAAGCCTTGAGATGATCGAGGAATTCGTTGCTAAGATACTCACCACCTCTATCTGATCGAAGTATCTTAATAGTTCGATTTAATTGATTCTCTACTTCCTTTAGAAACTCTTTGAACTTGTCAAAAGTTTCACGTTTATGTTTCATCAGATAGACATAAGCCTATCTGTTATAGTCATCTATGAAAGATACGAAGTAGCAGTCACGATTTCTCGTTTCGGTCCGAAAAAGTCCACACATCAGTGTGTCAAAAGTCGTGAGTGTTGGATCGTCTACTCAATGTAGCTCTAACGAATACGAAACAAGTAATTAACCGATTGTTTTATTGATCTCACGAACAATTACAATCAGTAACACTCAGAAACAACGACTCAGAGAATCTCACCACAGAAACACACACTTAAGATTCACTCTGCTGCACACTCGTACACAAAACAAAGACCAAACTCACTATATATACACTGCTGGCCGAACTCTGGCCGAACTCCAGGTTCGGCCGGTCCGAACTCCAGGTTCAGACCAGGTTCGGCAGGCAGCAAACCTAGCCTTGAACTTGGGTCTTGAACCTTGGTTAGATACTTCACACGACGCACATATTAGGTATGAACGAACTCCCCCTCGTCGTGTGCAGTATCTCTTCAACATCTTCAAAACTGTATCTTCAATCAAGTTCCCCCTCAAGTGTAGAATCTGTTCGTCCAATGAAATGAATCTTTTAACAAACTCTTCCTCAACTTGATCGTAGCTTGATCTTGAATACTTGACGACGTCTGGTGTATCTCTGGTCTTTATCAACAGCTTCAGAAGACTTGAAGTTGTGATTTCTTTCACTTTAGCAACCTGCTTAAAATTAAAATAATCTTGGTTCAAAACGTCTTTTCGAGACGCTAAGATATGATTTTGAAAATTTGATTTTGTATCACGTGTTTATCAGATCGAAAACAAAACAGAAACAAAATCTTTTTGATTTTTAGAAAGTTTATATGAAAACAAACCTAAAATCTTTTTGAAATTTCAAATTTATGCTAAAACACACCGAAAATCTTTTTGTACTTTTCCGAAATAAAATGAAATACAATACAGAATCAGACACTATTTTTGGTATGAGAAAGATCACTATATGGGATCATATTGTTCATGACGCACTAAAGTACACTTTAATTTCAACTAATTGAAGCACATAAGTCATGCTGATTGCCGATATAATTTGTCCATTTTAAACTCAGGCAGAATACTCATAACATCTGGATATGTTAAGGTATTGATTAGATTTGCTTTGACCAGTGTATCCCACACTATCAGACATATTCAAACATTTTATTTTTCTTTTTCTTTTGCTTTTTCTTTTTGTGTGATTACACTTGTGAATTTTCACAAAGTATAATATTTTCATGATATTGTCAACTGTGTTCCATGCAAAAAGAAATAAGAACGTTAATTCGTCTACCTTAAGGTCGATCTTTCAATACGCAGATAAGGCCTCAGATTTAACAAAATAAGAAAAATAAAACAGGTTGAAATTGTATAACCCAACAACAATCAGGTCGGTACTCCCGTAGACGCAGAGAAAGTCCGACGAGTTATACGAAACACCAAAGAAAATAACGCAGAACGTCAAACGAACAACAATCAGGTCAGCCTTGTGAGCACGCAGAGAAAGTCTAATCGTTTGACAAAATAAAGAAAATCAAACAAGTTTAAATCTTTGCAAAATGAACACATGTATACACAGTGACTTCTCATTTTGATTTTCACACTTATTTTTCTTTTCGTCATGAAATACACATCAAGATGTTATCCACATGGTCAAGCAATACTATTTAGCGTATATCACATCTGAATACTTTCTGATTTGCCGAGCCTACTAAACATATCAAACAATGATCTTATGGCCTTTTCATGTACTCTATACATGAGTCAGATACGTATCACAATATACATCATTTCCCAATGATCAATTTCTCACAATTTTATATATTGTGCATGTATTCACCTTCCTTATATATTGTGCATGTATTCACCTTCTTCCCATAACATGCATCTTCACAATTTCTCCCCCTTACATGCAATTTTCCCCCTTAAAATGAAAACTCTATCTTTGGATTTTCATTTTACAAAAACAAGACGCTATTTTTTGTCTTTATCAATTAAAAAAGCATAAAGAAAGAAAAATTGATCAATCAACACAGATATCTTGCCGTTTTTAGAATTTCAAAAAATTTGCAGGTTAGAAAAAATATATTGCAAGCAATTTAAGTTAAGCAGTATACTCCTCCATCAACAACTTTGCAATCATCGATAGGTCTTCTAGAAGTACCTGCACACTGGTTAAAATGATTAGTTCATAAATGACCCGAAGCGGATGGCTTCTGGTCGACCAGTGTCCTGGATTTGCTTTGAAACCACCTTAGGTTTCCATTGTTGTTGTTTTGGTAATGTAGTTTTTGATGGAACTGTCACAGGTGATTGTGATGATGAACCTACATTTTGAACCTTTTGAAACATAGGAACAAAACGTTTTTGTTTTAGAAAGTATGTAGGTTCACATTCATCTAAAACTCTGCCTTGTTCATCAAAGAACGTTGGTCTGGCAGGTTTACCAAAAACTGGTATCTTTTGAGACCTTTGGTTTGATTCAGCAGGAAGTGGACAATCCTATGCCATATGCCCTTTTTGGCGGCAAACATAGCATAAACGCTCAGATTTGTCCCACCTTTTAGGTGCCTGCACAGAATTACAAACATGGATATCTCGAACATGATCGGAAAAAGAATCATATACCTGTCGGTGGTGATCATGAGCCCATTTAGATGTTGGGCTTCGAGAATGAGAACCATCAGAAGAAAATTTTGCTGTTTGATTCTTCAAGGTTCTTAAGGCATCCTTCTTTTCAAAAACTTTAGAAATTTTCCTAGCATCCACGCAATGAAGAGGAAACTCTTTGTCAGAGAATATATGTTCCGAACCCTTGAGTTTATAAAACCGCTCAGGTTGAACCTTCTCAGCCTTCAAAACTTCCTTCTTCACTTGCTTTATTTTAAGCTTCTTCAAATCTGGTGATGTTGATGCTGGAACCTCCTCAGCTTTGACACTCTGTGATTTAAAACCCAAACCAACAGTTTTCCCAAAAACTTTTTCCTCAGAATAGGAATTCTGGTGTCCATCATTCGCTAACTTTGAAAATTCGACTTTGATATCTGTAATATTTTTCTTCTAAAAAAAGATCGTCTCATCAAATGCAGGTTGAGAATGAATCTTTTCACTTGAACTAGCTGATTTCTCATTATCTGTAGAAGATGAACCAGATAAAAATTTTGGAGCTGGAGGAATCTCAGATTTCTTTCCTTTCTTATTCTTAGCCTTCTTGTTTTTCTTTTTCTTCACAATTTGTTCTTCTTCTATAGTAGATGATGAAAACTTTGAATAATCAACATCTTCAATCTTTTCCTTTTCTTCTTTGAACGCTTCCTTGATATGAGCAGGAGGTGAAGCTGTCTTATCAAACATCTTTTCAAAATTTTCATCTGTAGCTAGAATTCTTGTGAATAATTGAGAATTTGAGACATTATTCAGCAATCGATTTGCATCAATTACTTGAATCTTTAATTCTGAAATTTGCTGTTGAGCTTCAGCCAACTCCTTCTCAGTAGCAATCAATCGCTTTGCAACCTTATGCGTCTCAAATTTCTGCATGCGGAGATTTTCCATTCCCTCAAACAATTCTTTCTTCAATTTATCTTCATTCCGCTTTTAATTCTCCAAATTTAAAGTTTGAACTTTATTCACACTAACCAACTCACGCTTCTCATCCAAATACTTCTCCATAACAGCTTGACAACTTTCAATCTTAGCAGCAGATTCTTCAACATTCTTTGTAAGCAAATCAAGCTTGATTTTTGACTTTTCAAACAAATTTTGAAAATCATTAGCAGCATCCTCTGCTTCATCTTTCATTTCTTGACTTCATTGATCAACTCATCCCTTTCTTCACAAATCTTTACATTTGTAGCTTCAACATTCTTTTTATCTTGTTTTGATATCTCTAATGCTTCATTTAGCAAGTTGATCTCCGTAAACAAACATTCATTTTTCAAAACTAATTCCTTCTCATATTCCCTAGACACCTCCTCCAAATCTGAACTAACCAACTTAAATTCAACAGTAACTTTGTTGACTTCATCTACCAAAAATTCATTTTCCTTCATCAAAAATTCAAGTTTAGATTCAACTTTTTCACTTTCAGCAGCTTCAAATGAACTTGAATCAGAATAATAATCATCTTGCTCATGAGTGACAATCAATGCTGAAGTATCAAAATGTTGACCCCAATCATAAACATCATCATTCTGATTCGTGAAAGCTATCTTGTTTGCATTACTTGTAGATGGTTGAGTAAAAACGGGTTTGCTAACATGTGCTTGTTGACATTCTCTAGCAAAATGTCCAAGCTTCGAACACTTGTAACACTTGATTGTTGATTTATCAAAACCCAACTTGCCACTAAAAGCTTGTTTTCCAGTTTTCTTATAATATCGCTGTGACCTTTTAGTTAACATAGCAAGTTTCCAGGCCATATCTAACTCATTCAATTGATCATAATCAAGCTCAATCAAATCTTCTTTAATCAATTGTGCTTTCCCAACATCATTTATAATCATTTCAAAAGATGAAGAAATAAGAGCAGCAATCAATTTGGCACAGTCATCCACCGGTTGAACAGAAAACGCACCTTGACTTGATGAATCGGGTTTTGTAAAAGTGCAACCTTTTGTAAAATCAGAATTTCCAGAAGCTCCCGCCATAAAAGCAATACTTGGTGCAGAACTCAGATTTGGTTTAGCTTTAGCATTCATGCTAGCAGTATTCTCTCCATGATACAACTCAGGATTTTGTAACGTTGCAGTTGACTTCTTTGAATTTAACATTTCCATTTCCTGAGCATGAAGTTTTCCAGTAAGCTCATGAAATGTCAATGTAGAATATTCTTTATCATGAGTGGGTAACAAAACATAGTTTTCCCACTTTTCAGGCAAAGATTCCATAATCTTTTCTTTCAAATCTGTATCGGTTTTCTCAATTCCAACTACCTTTAATTCACTAATCAGATGTGAAAATCGTGAAAACAAGAGCGGTAATGTTTTCATTGCCATAATGTTGAAAATTATCAAATTCTTTATTCAACACCTTTCTTCTACTCTTCTTGTATTCATCATTCCCCTCACATTGTGACGCCCACTCCCAGACTTGGCCCTAGGAGCGGTCACGCATCGGATTTACTCATGAACACAAGGTACAACAGAGATAACTAAAGCAGCGGAAATAAAACTTTTATTCATATGCCAAGCATTACATAGTAAGAGAGACAAATACAAAAGAGAAATAAATATCTCCACGCCAGTCTTCAAAATGTCTTCTCTTGATAGCTTGACATTTTCTTGATAGTGTACGCCCCCTAGTTCCCGCTCACATCTCAGCCTTCCCTTTTCGATCCGAAGGTCCAGCCTCATCTGACATACATAACTTAACAAGTCAGCTTACGCTGGTGAGTTCTACGTTTTTGGAAAACTTTACCTTTCGAAGGCACTTAGGTCTATCAAACACATTTCTGTAATTAGACAATCAAACACAAAGCATATAGCACATATATTCACATACCGTAACCTCGTGAATTGACTAACCTTCTGTTGCTTTGTCATCCTTGTCTCACATCAAGAATGTATCCTAATGTTAAGTGCTATCTTAGGGAAATAGTGTTTCTATTTGCCTTACGAACACATCGTGTAGCAACGGTCCCTTTAGTTTTGACACTATATAGCTTTGACGCTTTCTGGCTTTGACGTCGCTTAGCTTTGACGTCGCTTAGCTTTGACGCTTTCTAGCTTTGACGCCGCTTAGCTTTGACGCTTTCTGGCTTTGACGCCGCTTAGCTTTGACGCTTGGTTTTGACACCATTGGGACAACACTATTTAACTTCTTGTTTCAGAAGCCCATTACTCACCAATCTTTTCTCGATTACCATCCTTAATCTATTCTACTAGAAACATCGAAATGGCAATCTATCTTTCCTCTAATCATCACCATACAATCAATACATATAACAAGCAATTATAACAATTGAGAGTATTTTCACAAAACGTTATGTATATCAACCCAAAACGGTTTAAAGCATTTAAACAATTTAAAAGAGGGCTCATAGAACTCACCTTAGCTTTGCGAAGCTATTATTCTTGGGTTAAGTCCTCGTGAATCAGTTACTTAATGGCTTTAACGTAATGTCCCTATCAAGACATCCTAAAGGTTACAAATAACATTTAAGACTTACCCCATTATCCAAAACCCAACTCTTTATTGGTTAATACCCTTAATAGTCAAAATGACCATTTTGCCCCCTTTACATATTTTGTTATATCTTTTTCAAGTCTTTGCTCCTTAACGTTTACCGCTCGTGTTTCCTCATGACCGATCATTTAGGCGGGATTACTATGAGGAATAGTCACGGGGTTTGGAATTTGGTGACGATCGTTACCGGCCGTGTAGGCGTCATTGACGACCATGAGGCGGAATTACTACAATCGTTGCACCGAGTAGCTTAATTATTAATTATCAAAATTTGAACTCATATATAGTTAATATGTATGTAAACATGCTCTAATACCAAAATCAACATTCAATACTTTATGGTCATCCCAATATTTGATAATTATCTTCCAAAACCCTAATTTTGACGTAATTCCCAAATTAACATCAAAACTCCTTTTCTTATCAAATAAACTTAGGTCTTCTGTTATAATATCATTTTATGATATCCTTCAAAAGATGGAACCTTAAATAAAGCCCGATCATTCAATTTTATCAAAACCATGTCTAGAAAACCCTAATTTTGACCCGCTTCTAAAAATCATACCAAACCTTTTCTTTTTGTGAAAAAAAGTTTAGGGCTTTCTTAAAACACATCATTTTAGGATTACTTACCAAAATTCAGGTCCTAATTCCCACCCGATCATTCAATTTTACCCAAACAAGCTCAAGAACCCTAATTTTTGCATAGTTTTAGAAAGCATACTTAGAGATCGATTTAGCCAAAACTGAAAGAGGTTATTTTAGACCTTACCTAATGATGCTTGACTGCAGAAATTCGGCCTTTAACTCTTTACGGTTTGGGAGAAATCGACCCGTGAAGTTTCTGGTCCGAATTTAGGGTTTTTCGGTTTGGATTTCGAAATTGGCAGCTTGTTTGTGGTCTTATGGGAGCTATTTATACATGTTAGGACCGCCCCAGACCTTAGACACGTGTTATAGTGACTAATGAATCGAAAATGACACGTTTAGGTGTGAAAAAAGGGGCTGAAACTTGTCAAAATCGTAACCATGTGCAGGTCACGGTCGATGCGGCCCGCATTGCACACTGCGTACCTCGATGCGGCTCGCATCTCATGTCAGATTTAGATATTTTGAAAATTTTACATTTCCAGTCCTTGAAGTTCTATCTAATGCACATTAACCCCTCGAACTTTGACATAAATTATTATTTTAGGTCCTAAAATTTTCCCAAACATATTTCTAATAATCTCTAAGATTCGGGTCACGTATAACGAGAAATATAAACATGTGTCTACGCGTATAAATCACGTATTAACTTATTTTCTTTCCTATTAACTATCAACTATATTTCATACATATGCATCAATATTTCAACATGGAATTAAACACGTATTTGCACGTATATCTTTAATTAAAACACATAATTATTAATGTATCATTATTTTTTAATCCATTCATCATTTTTATCATATAAACACATATTTATTTATATAATATCATTTCCTAACACATATTTAAAATAAAGACACATAGGTAAACATAATCAGATACGTAGTTACCTAGACGTGGATTTTGGGATGTTACAACTCTCTCCCCCTTAAAAGGGTTTCGTCCTCGAAACTTGCTCAACTCGAGAATAACTCGGGATCAGACTCTTTCATTTCATCTTCCCTTTCCCACGTTGACTCAGAACCTTTCCTATGCATCCACTGCACCCTGACCATCGGAATGGTCTTGTTTCGGAGCTTCTTTTCACTGCGATCTAAAATCGCAACTGGCCTTTCTACATATGATAACTTTTCGTCTACCTCAATTTCATCTAAAGGCACTATTTCTGATTCATCATATACACACTTTCTTAGATAAGAAACATGGAATGTTGGGTGAATTCCAGACAATTCCCTAGGTAGATCCAACCGATAGGCAACCTCTCCTACACGTTCTACAATTTTAAAAGGTCCTACATACCTTGGACCTAACTTGCCCCTTTTACGAAACCGAATGATACCCTTCCAAGGAGAAACCTAACTTGGACCTAACTTGCCCCTTCTACTGAACAAGAACAGTTTCCGAACTATGACCGAACTCTGGACGAACTCTTAATGAACACTGTCCGAACTAGGAGTTCGGAGCAGTTAGGCCGAACCTCACCAGTAACATCCGAACCTCAAACTAATTTTCTCAAAATGCTCGAATTTGAACTGATTTTGAAGAGATTTGTAGCAGTTGATCAGAAAAAGTGATGAGGAATGATTTAAAAGCAAAATTTTCACAAAAAGACTCGATCGAAGTGATCAAAAACTTGTAAAAACACTTGAAAATCACCAAAAATCACCCATTTTGTTTCAAAAATCCGAGAATAGCAACCACAGATCAGTAGAATGAACCAGAAAACTCTGATACCACTTGAAAAGTCGTGAGCGTTGGATCGTCTACTCAATCTAGCTATAACGAATACAAAACAAGTAATTAACCGATTGTTTTATTGATCTCACGATCAATTACAATCAGTAACACTCAGAAACAAGACTTAGAGAATCTCACCACAAAAACACGCACTTAAGATTTACTCTGTTGCACACTCGTACACAAAACAAAGACCAAACTCACAATATATACACTGCTGGCCGAACTCTATTCGAACCCAGGTTCGGCCGGTCCAAACTCCAAGTTCGGACCAGGTTCGGCAGGCAGCAAACCTAGCCTTGAACTTGGATCTTGAACCTTGGTTGGATACTTCACACGGCGCACATATCAGGTATCAACAGTGTATATTAACCCTAACAAACCTTCAGCCAGTTCACCAACATGGGTGAAGGGTGACTTGGTCAGTTTACCAGATAAGCATGATTCGCATTCGCCGAAGGTATCTGCATCAGTGGATTCGAGAATCCCTGTAGTTTGAAGCTTCTTGATGCGAGCCTTGCTTATGTGACCTAGTCGATGATGCCACAACGAGGAATCGTTATCAACTTTGTTTCGTTTAGAAACATGATAGAGTTGATCGTGCGTTTGAACAATTATCTTATATATACCATGTCGAGGTTTAGCCTCGAAATAAAAGATATCGTTAAAGTAGGTAAAAATGGAATTTCCATTAAACTTGTACTTAAAACCGTGTTCAAATAGGGAAGAGACAGAAATAATGTTTCTGGACAATCCAGGAGCATATAAACAGTTATCTAGAGTAACTACAAGACTGGTAGGACATGTAAGAGAATATATGCAGGTAGCCAAGACCGGGACTCTTTTGCCATCTCCAACGATGAGCTCCATACCGACTTGTTCTATCTTCTTCCACTTTTCAGGTTCCTACAAAATATTAACGATGTGGAAACCACATCCGTTATCAAATACCCATGTATTGGAGGAAACCGTGAAAAGTTCAATAACATTTATTGACATACCTGATAAGCAACCTTTACCGGGGTTTCTAGTCATCTTGATCTTAGCAAGGTAGATGGGGCAGTTACGTTTCCAGTGGCATATCTTGTCACACCCCCAAAATTCCCACGCGCGGTAACGCACTGCAAGGAGCGTGACAAACCAGGATCGCCGTCCATTAGTTACACCAACCGACCTATAATTATTAATAATGTTTCATATTTCATTAAAATATAAATTCAGAGTTTTACAATTACGGAAGCGTAAGTACAATTAAATTATTTATGTAAAAACATCGTCATCCAAGGTGACGTAGCTTGTTCAAAGACACTAAAAGGGTTTCAAAGTCTCGTGCATGCGTACTCGTGATACTCGAACATCCATAACCTGAGAAATAACATGCTAAAAAGTGTCAACACAAAGGTTGGTGAGTTCACAGGTTTATCAGTTCAAAAACAGTTCAAGTTGAGTTGAAGATTGACTGTTCAACAACAGTCAAGTTGTAAGAGCATAATCACTAATATATATCAAATAGCTAGCTAGGCTATATACATGAAACTTCACACGTTGATGGTCACCGAAGCTAACAGTTGTTTACAGTTTGCGCAGTTTGCCTTGTTGTGTTTAGGACGAATATAACACTCGTTCGATAACCAATCGTGCCAGAGCGACTGACCTAGGTGGGGTTGGTCAGACCCAGTAGTACTACAATATATCTCCCGCTATCGTCATTAGTACTAACGGTACCATAAGAAGGACTTTGTTGTATCAGTGTGCTACAAGTACTTCAAGTGATATATAAAAGTCTAATTATCTCAGTTGTATAATTTATGCATGTTAATCTCCCCCAACAGGATTTAAAACAGTAAAATGGGGCCATGAAACTCACCTTTGGGTGCACAACAATTCCAGATAAATAACACAGCAAGTAGTAAATAGCAGGTCTTGTGTAATCTACCAAACACCTAACGAGCATATATACGTAAGTGTGTGTCCAATTAAAAGTGACTAAGTCTAGAACAAAGGTGAAAATGATAAATGAGGTCTAACGACGACGTGTGAGATGAATCATTAGGTCGAAACGAGTGAATGGTAGCTTTTAGCCTAAATTATAAGGATTATTCGAATCCAATGAAAATACATTATAGACTAGTAATATATTTTCATGAAATCAAGTAACAAAATATATGAAAATATATATATATATATATATATATATATATATATATCCCAAAGTATAACAAAATGTCTATAATGAATCTACAAAAATATACAATTTACATATGCATATTTTACATAAATAATAAGAGCTCTAAAACGTTTACTTTGTAATTCCAAATATGCATATTCTATGAAATTGCCAAATGCAAATTTTGTATATATATGAATGTAAACAATAATGAATGACCAATTATATGTATTTATATATATCTTTATTAAAAAGTTATGTTTTAAATCAGGATAGCGAGATATTCAAATTAACAATCCAATAACAATAACGAAGCTTACGAGATTAAAACATGACAAGGAATCGGTTTGGTGAAGGTTTAAGATCATACCATGTTCAAAGCAAGCCAAAATATGCCAAAATAAATAAAAACATAAAAAGATGGAGGTTACTGGTTTAGAACCGATGACATCCGGGTCAACATGCAACACCTTAACCGCTGAGCCAAGAGCCCTGGTTAGATTAAAATCGCCTCGAGCTTTTTTATACTAAAACAGATTGGAGGAATCCAGGGAAAAGATGTATATAAATATAAAAAGAACAAGAGGTGCAGGGTCTCGAACCCCTAACCTATTCGTTATATGTCGCACAGCCAACCACTAGGACAATTTTCGTTTTATGTTTTAACAGACAATTTAAATATTTAACATATTCAGCCATGGTGTCATCTCTCCCACCAAAAACCCTATGTTCCATACTCCGTTAACGATAATTTTTTTTTACAGGAGCTCACCAGAGAGACGATTCGATGAGCCGTGAATGTTGTAAATCAAATACAGTGGGGTTTAGGATTACCTCAGAGGTGAGCGGAGACTCAAACACGAAGATGCCGATGAACGACTTCATCCGAGACTTGAACCCGACGCCGACGATGGTCTGTGATGCCCTCAAACCTAATGTGACCATTCGGTGGTGGTGATGTCTAACCCAGTGACTTCTCTTTTAGGCGGACGGGCCAGTGGCGGCAAAGCAAATCAGAAAAACGGAGGTGGTGATCGGATTTTCTTTTCCTTGCGGCAGTGAAGGTTTGTCGGAGGTACAGAGGGAACGAGGGTGATTGAGGGTCGTTCTTTCTTTGTGTAAATGATTGGAATGGAAAAGTTTAGGTCGATTCAAGAAGGTTACCAACGGATTAAGTTCATAACGGCAAAGGAATTGAATAGAAACTTGATTAGGTTCGGTCACGATACGCATACCGTCGCAGATGGCTGTTAAAAGCCTTACAATTGACTTTGCCAAAATGGCAAGGATAGTCCCTCTAATTGTTACACTAATGGGAGTTAAGTTCTGGTAAATTTAGAAATGGTCCTCCAAGTTTGATTAAATAAAAACAAGTTCCAGATTTTATCAAATAAGTTCCTCAAAGTTTAACAATCGTTAAGGATTTCTTAAATGGGTTAGCGGAAATAACTTAAACGATGAATATACGAGTGTATGTCGAACCATGTCTATCGTATTTCGTATGACGTTTATAAAGATATAAACCTTATTTCGACACATAAAATCATAAATATTAATCCATAATTATTTATTTTAAGTTCACATAAAACCATAGATTGCCAACCACTCTTATGCATTTAAACTCACATAAAATCATAAAAGCTTTATGTATAATTATGTGACACATCGTCATATAAAATAATAGGATATAAGGTGTTTATATATATACATATATCACATAAAATCATACGTGTAATTGTCACATAAAATGACAAGGTATTCACGTAAAATCATAGAATATGATTTTCATAAAATCATCAAATGTAATTGTCCAAGTTAACGTATCGACATCTAGACTTAAGTGTATGCTTGTATAGTGACGGTTACACAAATCCTAATTTAATAGGTCAACACAAGTAATTCACATAAATGTTCACACAACATTTATAACAATTAAATTAAATGTTCTCACGACATGTATATCAGTTTAAGTTTATTTAAATCAGGAAAATACCTGAAAAAGACGGATTGTCACAGTATCCCCTTGTTGAAACGAAGTTAACAATAACGTGGTTAACAAGTTGGTCACAAAAGAAAGAAAAATTTTCTCAGTCGTCACATCATCCCCTTGTTGAAAGGATTTCGTCTCGAAATTTAAATTAGTGACAATTGTTTTAAGAATTGAATTGACACCAACGTATCTAAAGAATCCAGGTTTCCTACTCCAATAGGAGTCAAGAATGTTATGATCAAGAATATGCACCTGATGATGAGGAGATGTCAAATGTTTAAAGGTTTTCGAAAGGAATTCGAATCAAAAGAATTGACAATGATTTTTCTTATCACGTGTTCTTCTTTGAGAAGAGTCAAACAAATGTGATACAGGAATCGTTTTGAGTGGCAAAGCAGAACAGGGTGACATGATAACGTAAGTATCTGCAATCAAAATTAAAATGCGGAGAGAGAAAAAAATCATAATAAATCTGAGTAGTCTCCCGCTATTGTACTCAATACAGGGAGTGAGGTTCCCATTTCGTGTCTCGTTTTCAGTTAAAGCATTAGAATCCACCAATAACCCGGATGAGTCGAAGAGAAAGGAATTTGAGTATGAGGAAGTTGTGTGTGCCAAGTCAATCAGTGTCTGTCTAATAGACTCACTGTCTAAAGAAAACGAAAAGATCTGAATTTGCCTAACAATTAGCAAGTAACATACAATGACTTAGGCTGATCCAGTTAACACGAGGACCCATTGATTGATTTAGTACCTTTTGGAGTTATGACCAATTAATTTCACATGATTCATAATAACATTGAAATTCAAAATTTACATCTCATGCAATAACGGTTCGGATAGCATACGAGTTTCTACGAAGATTCCTTTTAAAGGTTGATGCGGTTAAAGCGTGCTAGCATGCAATCTATCATGAAGGTCTTACCTTACAATGCATAAAATCATCCCAACCCCTTATATACTAGCATGTGGCCCTAACATGACATATCTCTAACATATAAGCTCATAAACTAACCAACACAACCCATACGGTGAAAAGTTGACGGGGAAACTTCACACAGTCTTGTCATTCCCACCAAGGTAGGAGACTTAGGACCTTGTATGGTGTATGGTTTTCATACTTAATCAAGTTAATACATTCACAACATGTCATTTTCTGGTTCCTGACACGTTTCATACACATAACTAATCATGCAATTCTATACAACTTATGTTTAAACCAACACTTCAATGATATCAATGTATATACCCTAACATAGGATTAGAATCTCAAATTTTAGCATGCATAAACACGTATGTTTTATAAACATTTCTCATGAGAAGATCGGAAGCAAACAAACTATTTATCATGGTTAAAATGGTTCAACAATTGCTCACATACTAAATTACAACTGGTAACACGCCAACTTTGTGACAAAAGGACTGAGGTCTAAAGAGAAATCCAATCAAGAGCCTAATTCCATTTAAAAGGTAACACATAGTAGTTTGTTTTAGAAAATAATTACTTAATTATGTTAGGAATTATTCAAGAAATCACATAGACAATTAGGTTCAAATTCAAGTTGGAGTTCAATACAACATATCATCATGCAAAAATATGGGCGAAAGTTCAACAAAACAAAAGTGTAAACTATGAGGTACCGAATATCGAAAGGTGCTCATCAAGCATGAGAATAGCAAATTTAAGATGAAGAGCGCCAACGGATTAGTTCGTGAATTCTAGTAAGCGATGAGATAGCAAGCTTATGATAGTAACAACTACACATTCCTAGGATGACATGTGAGTTTAAACTGGAACTAGTGAAGATACCAGCAGGGAGGATGCAAATAACGTAGTGAATAGTATAAAATTCAGAGAGAAACATATAGTTTGCTTGACAGGATTTGGCAAGGAATTCGCGTAAACATATATTAAGTTGGATGTGTCAACGGTTATACAATCTAATAGAGTAAGCATCTAGATAGGGAAATCTTCATTGTTTAAGCTCACAAGTGTGCCCAATCTCCTTGGTGTTCTTACGCTTAATGCGTCATGCTTCCTTTCTTGTCAAAACATCGTTTCAGATGGTCTTCAAAAAAAAAATAGGGTACAAAAGTGTTTAAAAAGGGTGTCTGCGAAACACACATAAAAATCAGGATATTCAAAAGTGGCTTTGACTTGGGTTGCCTGGACATATGTGTTTTGTTAAGGTTCAGTTTTGGTTTATCGCGGGTCAAAAGATCTAATCGAGTGTTCCATAGAAAAGGATCGGGGCTATCACCTCAGTAAATGCCAAAGAGTTCATAAAACAAGGTAGTCGACCCAAAAGTAGTGTCCCTTAAACGGAAGTCGATCTACTTCTCAACACATGCTTCTCAAAGTTGGAGTTGATCATTTGATCTGTTGCTTTGTCATTCATAAGGAAAAATCTCTGGTTTTCAAAGCGTTGATGTTCATCTGAGTCAGAACTCATGTCTGAATCGTGGCAGGAAATTCGCTTTAGGAGAGTTTTCTTCTAGACTCGGACAATTGAAAGCATGAAGTATGAATATTTCGGGTATGTCTCTTTTAGTAGGAATACGTAAGGGATATCTGTAATCTCGGAGAAAGTAGCATTAAGCAGCTTTCTTTAGGACTTAGTCACGTTAGATGGAGTTTCTCAAGATGAGGCTCTTGTGCATGACTCTATATTTAACCCTTGGTCCGGTACTGGTCCCACATTCAATGTGCCACTAATGTTTATATATAGGGTGTACCGCAGCTAACCCACCACACTACCAACACCTTGAAGGCGTACCAGCTACCCACCATTACTAGATATTAGTCAAGCTACATTGGATATTTTTATCAGAAATAGAGGACGTCAAGTTTCTCCCATACGCTTGAATCTAAAGGGGGCGAGAGATTAAACCTCAATATGTTGTACAAACAAAAGGTGTAGGACTTTCCATTCACAATACCAATAAGATGCGTAAGGTTTGCTATTCTAGCGAAGGTTGTCGAGAGGCTGGCACGCGTAGTGCGAATATCATAAAGCTTCATATACAAGACGATCAAAATTTAGCAGGCCACAAGGTTTAAGTTCAAGCTGGGGGTTCATCAATGAAAGTTTTATGAAAAGGACGAGGTGGATTCGTGTAGCAGATATTTATCGATAACTGTTAGGACAAAAGCATTAAGAAATATACAAATGTATGGATAACTTGGTGTACTCAACGCTTAAGACGGGAAAATGCAGGTTGATGATATAATTATTTGTTGATAACAAGAAGTTCATGCTCGATGGGTGTAAATAGGGTTTCCATAAAAAGCTTTGTATTGTTACTGTGATTGACGCACAAGGTAGTCTCATCATCAATGGTGTTTTAACTAGTAGAAAAGCTAACAAAAAATGTAACACATTCCGATTCAAAGCTTGAAAGTTCATCCAAGTCATAAAGGATTACAAAAGCGCGAGAATCAGAAATCGTTGGAAGTTATCAGTTTGAAAATAGGAAGACTCTTCACTATCATCACCTCCATTTGAGAGAAATATGCTTGCAGTGAGATAGGCAGTTTGTACAATCGTGTCGTTGTTGCTGGCAAACAAGTTTTGGTTCGCACAAGAAATTTAGGAAACATGAATATTCAGAGGCAAAGTTTACGAGAGTTTTTAACCAAGAAATATGCTCCAATGCTCGCGGTATATGCTTGACCTAGTTCGTTTATCCAATGTTGTCTGGGTGTTCGTCCGGTGAATGTATATACAAGTTGTCTCACGATCATAAAGTTTCAGGGATTGATATGGTCCGTAAAGTCGTGAAGGTAGAAATATAGATCCAAACCAGTCAAATATTTCGTCAAAATTCTTCGTAGTCAAGAAAAACTTGTCATTTAAGTACACGAGTGGAACGATGTCCTTTCAGGACTAGCATTCATAATATGTTTCAAAAGAGTTCTCGAAGGGATTAGAATCCACATATATAGGAGAGATACGATCATGCACGATAATGTTTACAAAGATAGATGACTTTGATCATCCGGTTGAGTTCAACATGTTCAACATTCAATGCCACGTGGAAAGAAAAAAAACTATAGGAATTTGGTCCCAACACGACCATTGGCTTGCCTAGTAGGATCCTCTAGGATTTCCATATACTGCAAATTACATTTACGTGTGCACCCGTAATTATGATTTACTATATATGATCACCCTAGTCCCTCTTACTTTAGCTACCAGATATGGTGGGGTACATGTGAGATATCCACAATGAGGATATCAAGAATGTGGTCACTAACTCCTGGTTATCTTGACCAGAATTTGTTTTAAAAAAAACAAGTTTTGAGAACAAAATGTTCGCTTTACTCGGAATGACCCACCTAAAGCGAGTTGGCCAGAAATTTAGCTCAATGGGATTTGAATAGAGATTATCACACATGCCGACTTGAAAATAATTCGGTACACATAGAGAACACTTTAGTTGGTCCACATTAGGTACCGTGAGGTTATAAGAGTTGTTCCCAAGTTGTATTATTTCTACGCACAACACGATAAGATCGAGAAAGGAAAGGTCTTAGAAGATCAAGGCAAGCGGGAAAACGATCAAGGTAACAAAAGCAGATACAAGTGCCCCATAGGCAACCACTTGATTTCAATCAATGTTGCCATAACAGAAAGTTGGATGATCGCGCTATTAGCACATCATAATTACGTTCCCTGAACATGAGAGTTGAGCAATATATGCAAGGCAGGTATAACAAGAACCTCCTAAGTTGTGGGAAGATTTAAGGACAGGAAGAGGCATTACACCACCTTCCCTATGCAGCATACGTCAATAATATGGGTACTACTCCCAATTCTTCAATCTAGAATAATCCCAAGCAACAAACGAATCATCAAAGGTGAAGATGTGATTCTCTGATCTGATTCGACGTTTTGTCGTCCATGGAGGTTAACCAAGGGGTACACGACTCACATTGGTTAATGAAAATGACTCAAGAATAACCGGATCCTCGCCGTGAGTATAAGAGGATTGGATGATGTAAATGACTTATCGTAAACTAGGTGCGTGTAGGAGTGAGTATCACGATGCATGAGAAAAATGTTTGGGTGTGCAACTAATGCAAAACAGTTAGAGTCTAAAACGAAGTTTAGTTCACTATAACCAATGGCTCTGATACCAACCTGTCACACCCCAAAATTCCCACGCGTGGTAACGCACCGCAGGGAGCGTGACAAACCAGGATCGCCGTCCATTAGTTACACCAACCGACCTATAATTAATAAAAATGTTTCATATTTCATTAAAATATAAATCAGTTCAAAAACAGTTTAAGTTTAGTTGAAGATTGACTGTTCAACAACAGTCAAGTTGTAAGAGCATAATCACTAATATATATCAAATAGCTAGCTAGACTATATATATATGAAACTTCGCACGTTGATGGTCACCGAAGCTAACAGTTGTTTACAGTTTGCCTTTTTGTGTTTAGGACGAATATAACACCCGTTCGATATCCAATCGTGCCAGAGCGATTGACCCGAGTGGGGTTTGTCAAACCCAGTAGTACTACAATATATCTCCCGCTATCGTCATTAATACTAACGGTACCATAAGAAGGACTTTGTTGTATCAGTGTGCTACAAGTACTTCAAGTGATATATAAAAGTCTAATTATCTCAGTTGTATAATTTATGCATGTTAATCTCCCCCAACAAGATTTAAAACAGTAAAATGGGGCCGTGAAACTCACCTTTGGGTGCACAGCAATTCCAGATAAATAACACAGCAAGTAGTAAATAGCAGGTCTTGTGTAATCTACCAAACACCTAACGAGCATATATACGTAAGTGTGTGTCCAATTAAAAGTGACTAAGTCTAGAACAAAGGTGAAAATGATAAATGAGGTCTAACGACGACGTGTGACATGAATCATTAGGTCGAAACGAGTGAATGGTAGCTTTTAGCCTAAATTATAAGGATTATTCGAATCCAATGAAAATACATTATAGACTAGTAATATATTTTCATGAAATCAAGTAAAAAAATATATGAAAATATATGTATATATATATATATATATATATATATATCCCAAAGTATAACAAAATGTCTATAATGAATCTACAAAAATATACAATTTACATATGCATATTTTACATAAATAATAAGAGCTCTAAAACGTTTACTTTGTAATTCCAAATATGCATATTCTATGAAATTGCCAAATGCAAATTTTGTATATATAGGAATGTAAACAATAATGAATGACCAATTATATGTATTTATATATATCTTTATTAAAAAGTTATGTTTTAAATCAGGATAACGAGATATTCAAATTAACAATCCAATAACAATAACGAAGCCTATGAGATTAAAACATGACAAGGAAACGGTTTGGTGAAGGTTTTAGATCATACCATGTTCAAAGTAAGCCAAAATATGCCAAAATAAATAAAAACATAAAAAGATGGAGGTTACTGGGTTAGAACCGATGACCTCCGGGTCACGATGTAACACCTTAACCGCTGAGCCAAGAGCCCTGGTTAGATTAAAATCGCCTCGAGCTTTTTTATACTAAAACAGTTTGGAGGAATCCAGGGAAAAGAGATATATAAATATAAAAAGAACAAGAGGTGCAAGGTGTCGAACTGTGACAACCCGTAAGTTTCCTAAGTCAAATCATATAATAATACGTGTAATTACCTGTTTCTGTGTGCATAAATCTGTGTTTTAGTTAACGTAGATAACGTATCATGCAACTATCCGTTAGTCTTGGCGTAACCCTAAATTAACATTTCGACGATCGACCTTAAAAACAAGGATGTTACATATATATATCCGATGGAATTTCAATAACAAGAAATTTCACCACAACTATGTGGTTTAATATAAAAAGAATTTTTATATTACCTTGTCACTTTTGTAGTATTTAAATTTAATGCAAAGTTCGTAACGTTACTTCGACGTAAAAATATCCAATGAACGCTTGAGTTTATTTATTTATTTGTCAACTACGCCAATCAGTAAACTCTTTAAATGTTTAGTATTTTTATAACGAAAAACCATTAGGTTTTTATATAAACATTTAACGTCAATGTTTTTCACCATTTAACGCCATCTATATTTAGACAAGACTTGTATCCTTTATTTTTCTTCAACCTTGATTTATTAATCACCATGCACATTCATTTCCATGCATGATCAAATCCAATTGTCACCTTTGATCATATTGTCTTTCGTGAGCAAAACCCGACACCCGAACCTCCTCTTAATCGATTTCTAGTAACCATCCACCACCTTTGCTTAATCTCTCACTAATCACCCAACCATAAAGCAAAGACTATTCATCTAGTACCTTATTACCATCATCATCTTACACCACCTTTTCCTAAATATCCCATCACCACCCTAAAACAACCTAGTATGTACCACCTTTGACTTCACCCTCCTCCCTCCTTGCTCCTCATGAACCGCCCCCCCCCCCCCTCCCGTTGTCCCTCTCCTTTACGGTTTTGATCACACAACCGCCACCACCACCTCTTGTTAACCAAACCGTTGATTACTTGGTTCATTGCCCTCCTTTGTGACCATCCTATATAAAGAACTTAAAGTAGAAACCCTAGAATACATTCATTACCTCCCACCACCAAAAATACACACTCTTTTCCTCTCCCTCTCCAAACTCGTCGCTCTCTCTGAAAAACCGTATACGGATCGATTCTATGGATGAGACGGAAGTTTTGTCATTGAATCATGTTGAATGATTACATAACGAAGGAGTATACAACAATTAAGCTCTGGGGGAGGTCGGACAGAACCTCCCCTCTCAACACACAGACACAAGACAGAAACTTGTAAAGAAATACAAAGACGAATCTATTTATACTTCTTCATAAGGTCCGAACTCGGCACCTCCGAACTCTGTCTGAACTCCCTCCGAACTGGGAGTTCGGCCATCAAGGTTCGGCCAACTCCGAACCTAGAGTTCGGCTGAGGTTCGGACCTCAGTTCATGTCTTCGACAAATCAGTCTGTTTGACAATTCGAAACAGTAACGGCCACACAAGGTTCATGCATCAACACTCTCTCTCTCTACTCTCTCTCTAGCTTTCTTCATCCAAACATAAGATTACTTGAAGATCAAAGCTACAAGGAGCAACAAAGAAGCAAGATCTACTATCCTCCATCCATCTCCACGTTTTTCTCAAGTTAGTAGATGATGTTTTCTTGATTTTTCTCTAGTTGATCATGTTAACTAGTTACATTTTCCGTCTAGAACTCCTACATCAAGTCTTGGTTAAAAATGGTGACTTTAAACTTATATCTTCTTCTATGATGATAATAACCTACATGTTTGTTCATAATCTTGTTAGATCTAGTAAATATTATGTTTATGCTAGTGATTTCATGTATTTTGAACCCCTCGTATGCTACATTATATAGATCTATGGAAAAACAAGTGTTATAATGCTAGTATGTGTACAATGTGCCTTGGTTTTATGAACAAACCACTAGATTCGAAATTTGTGACTCTTGGAACCCTAGATCCAAAATTTTTAACATGTTAGAAGGTTATGGATAGCACCATACGACTTATTGATATGTTTGGATGGCTAAATCTATAAAATTAACCCGCTAAAAAGTCTCGGAAACTATAGTTAAATTAGAGCCATTTTAGGTCAGAAACTTTGACCCATCTTAAAGTGATTTTAAAATATGTTTTTAGTCATAAAAACCCTAGTACAAGATCCCTTTTGAAAATAGCTAAGTTTGGGAAAAAACGGGACAAAAACGGACACTTTACGGGCCCGGAAACCTCGTTTTTGTAAAGATATGAAAATGAATGTTACAACTGATCTTGGACACTTTCAGGGACTTAAGATGACTCATAATAAGTTTACAAAGTGTTTTGGTAGTTTACAAAACCTTAGAACGAGTCACAGGATCGAAACCGGCTAAATCGGACACAAACCGGCAAAACCAACAAAACTAGGAACTTGGACTTTTGAACTTAATTTTCTGATTTGATATGATCCTATGATGAAAATAAATGGGTATTTATTTATTAGATCATTTCCTTAGTCATAATTACAAATAACGTGAAATGCGGCTAAAACCGGCAAAAAGCTCGTTTTAATCTTAAACCGTCATTACTTCCTTTAAAAGTCCTTCGAACTCACATGATATTTATTTGGGAAATATAAACTATTTCTAAACTATTATTATCTTGAAAATAAATAATATTTTATTTATTGCACAATAAATATTTATTTTCAATAAATATTCACTAAGGTCAACGATATCGTATCATAACACCGGGTTACCATGACGCCAAGACTTGACCAACCAAATTGGAGTGACTTAGATGTCAACCCAATTTCTATTTTCTAAGTTGTCTTATAACATTGTATAGGACTGCTTACTTGCCTATCTTACTGAATCCTTTGCATTCAGGTGAGTTTTCACGGCCCCTTTCTTTTACAGTTTTAATACTTGGGGGAGAATTCATTACAAACGTAAATCATTACCTGACAAATAGATTACCTGTTATCTTATTGATTACATGAGCTTTTCTAGTCCAAATCATGTTGTATCATGCTTGTTCATGTTATGATGAAACCCCACTATTAGTTGAATCCGATTAATTTACAAACAGAAACGATGACTCGTGGATAGATCTATTGGGTTAACGCCCCTGCTCCGATTGGTAGCTCCAATCCTGACTCCGTTTTAGTAGTCAAAAGAGTACATATAGTTATAATTGGCCATGCGGTACTGTTGGACATAGTATCATGAGTGGGTAATCAGTTAGTTTCGGTATTCAAGGTTCATGGTAATTTATAAAATAGTATCTAAACAAATTGTCAAACGATGGTATGATTTAATCAAACTTGTTTATCAAACTTTACATGCATGCTATCTAAACCTGTGAACTCACCAACTTTATGTTGACTCGTTTTAGTATATGAATTCTCAGGTGATTGAAACTTGCTGCATTCAGGACATCATATCATTTAGGACCTGCATTTTCTTATTCTGGAGTCATGGTCAAACCGAGCTGCACTTTTGGAGATTTCATTGCATAACACCTAACGGTGTCATGTTCTCAAATCTTTTTGAAATGTAATTGTATTGTAACAATTAAAACAAACGTACTTTCACTACTATTTCCGCTGCAACTTTGAATGAAACTCCACATTTTGAATTAACTTAATCTTTTAAACGGCTCTAGTTGTTTAATCATCCAGAGGTCGTTCTATGTAATCTTGACTATGATCTATCTCGTTCGCACCCGACACAATAAATACCGGGGTGTGACACGAACCCCTGACCTATTCGTTATATGTCGCACAACCAACCACTGGGACAATTCCCGTAATATGTTTTAACAAACAATTTAAATATTTAACATATTCAACCATGGTCTCATCTCTCCCACTAAAAACCCTATGTTCCATACTCCATTAACGATAAATTTTTTTTTGAAGGAGCTCACCAGAGATACGATTCGATGAGCCGTGAATGTTGTAAATCAAATATAGTGGGGTTTAGGATTACCAAAGAGGTGGGCGGAGACTCAAACACGAAGATGCCGATGAACGACTTCATCCAAGACTTGAACCCGACGCCGACGATGGTATGTGATGCCCTCAAACCTAATGTGACCATTCGGTGGTGGTGATGTCTAACCCAGTGACTTCTCTTTTAGGCGGACGGGCCAATAGCGGCAAAGCAAATCAGAAAAACGGAGGTGGTGATCGGATTTTCTTTTCCTTGTGGTAGTGAAGGTTTGTCGGAGGTACAGAGGGAGCGAGGGTGATTGAGGGTCGTTCTTTCTTTGCGTAAATGATTGGAATGGAAAAGTTTATGTCGATTCAAGAAGGTTATCAACGGATTAATTTCATAACGGCAAAGGAATTGAATAGAAACTTGATTAGGTTCGGTTACGATACACATACCGTCGCATATGGCTGTTAAAAGCCTTCCAATTGACTTTGCCAAAATGGCAAGGATAGTCCCTCTAATTGTTACACTAATGGGAGTTAAGTTATGGTAAATTTAGAAATGGTCCTCCAAGTTTGATTATATAAAAACAAGTTCCATAAATTATCAAATAAGTTCCTCAAAGTTTAACAATCGTTAAGGATTTCTTAAATGGGTTAGCGGAAATAACTTAAACGATGAATATACGAGTGTATGTCAAACTATGTCTATCGTATTTCGTATTGTTGATACATGGTTCTTGATCGTCATGTGAAGTATCGAATACAAGACGAAGACTCACAAGATTGCTGAGGTCCGAACTCCCAGCGAACCTGGAGTTCGGACGGCTCCGAGCTTGTGGCGAACCTGAGGTTCGGCCAGTCGTGAGTTCAGCCTATAAATAGGTTTGTCTTGTATAGAATTAGAGAGCTTCCGTGTTATAACTTTCTCTAAGTGTACTATGTGGTCTCTGTGGTTAATACAAGTCTCAGTTGTATTTACTCTCTGTGTTTCCACTCGTATTACATTGATTTCTATACGACTAAGTAGAAGATTCTCACGCTCTCGAACTTTCAAGTGGTATCAGAGCTTTTGGTTTATTCTACTAGTCGGAGATCAGTGTTTTTCGAGTTATCGAGTTCAAATTCACGGTTTTGAGTTTCAAAATTCGTTTATCATTTTCATTTCTCAAAATTATCGTTCAAAACATCATGATTCACGTCAAAAAATGTATGTGGTAGCTTATTTTCAGTTGATTGAGTGTTTACAGCTCGAGAGGTGTCGATTTCAGTGAGTTTTTCCAAATTTTTCCGAAATTTCGCGTTCGGCCGAACTCCTCGTTCGGCGTAACTGCTCCGCACTTCAAGTTCGGAGTAAGCTCGGTCTAACTGCTCCGAACGCCCGGTTCGGAGTTCGTTCGGAGGTTTTTCGGTGAGTGTTCGGACAATATTGTTCGTTCGGTGAGAGTTCAGACAAAATTCAGAGGATTTCGGAGTTAACGGGTTTCGGTGAGAGATCGGAGAGAGGTCGGATTGTGTCTCTGAGTTCGGACCACGTTCGGAGGAAGTTCAGAGGGTATATTAGGTTCGGACGAGGTTCGGAGTGAACAGTAACCTGTGTTTCGAAAATGTCCGATTTTCAAGCGTTCGCGGCTATTCAAAACTCAGTTCAAGCTACGATGCAAACAATGATAAACTATGATAATGAAATTGGAACAAGTCAGAAAGTTCCCAAATTGTTAAAGTTGGAAGATTATCATAGTTGGGTTAAACGGTTCGAAGCATATGTTGACACGAATGACATTGATATGTGGTTATCATTCACTGAGCAATATGTTTACCCTAAAGATGAAACTGGTGAACCTATACTTCAAAGAAAAATGTCTTCTGAACAAAAGAAAGCTTATCAAGCTGAGAAAAAGGCTTATGGTACTTTAACGATGGCATTGCCTAAAGAGTTACTTCATCAATTTGCTGGTAACTACACATCAAAAAGTCTATGGGATGCTTTGGAGAAAAGATGTGAAGGCAATGACCAGTACAAGAAAAGTCGACAAAAGGTTTTGAAGAAAGAGTTTGACAGCTTTAAGCATTATCAGAATGAAACGATTCCCAATCTGATTGCAAGATTTGCTCATCTAATGAGTGAAATGCGTTTGGTGAATCTTACTAAAGACGAAGCTGATATGAAAGAGAAAATTTTAGAAGCTCTACCTGAGAAATGGGAGAATTATGTTATGATGATTACTCATGACAAGGATTTTCAAGGATTGTCGTTCAATGATTTAGTTCAAAGAATTCAGGCTAGGGATATGGAATTGATGGTGAACAAGTCTCTTCCTACACAAATTCAGAATCCTGCAGTGTATCATGGTGAAAATGATTCTACAATGAATGCTGGGAAATCGAATATTCTTAATTCTGCACCCCCGACAGCATTCCTGGCAGGTAAATCTGAATCTTCAAGTTATTCTTCTGCTGGTTGTACTGTTTCTGTTCCGAGTTCTTCAAATCAAACTGCATTATCTGCTCAAACTGTTGATGATTATAATGCATTAATGTCTGCTTTGGTATCTTCGTATTTTGGTGTTATCACGGGTGCTGTGAGTAATGCTGAGTTAGCTAACGAAGATTATGATCAGATTGATTATGATCATTTAGAAGAAATGGATCTCAATTGGCAGTATGCTATGTTGGTTCGAAGAACAAAGAAGTTTTTCAATAGAACTGGGAAGAAGAGATTGAATCAGGAAGGAAAGATTGGTTTGGACAAGTCTAAAGTTAAATGCTATAAGTGTTCAAATTATGGTCACTTTGCTCGAGAATGTCCAAGTTCTGCAGATCATAAATTCAAAAATGGTCAACATGCACATTTAGTTTATCATTCACCAAATAAAGTTGAGAAGGTTGAGATGAAATCTGCTAATCTTGTTCATGATTGGACCAATACGTTTCCACATTCAAGTGAGTTTGCATGGAATGCAGATACTGAAGCTAAAAGGAATAATTCTAAACCTGCAATTGCTTTGACTGTTCGTCATATTGATGATGATAGCATCTTAACTGATTCCGATTCTTATTCAAGTGTATCTCTGGTTCAAGAAGAATTACCTAGAGTCTCTGAGAGTTCAAAGGTTGAAGAGGCTGAATGTCTTAAATGTAAGAAATTTCTTCAGGAGATTGCAAGTTTTGAACAAAGTCATCAAATTTCGACTGAAGAAATAGTGGTGTTAAAGCAAGAATTGGAAGATTTTCAAAAGAAGTATTATGCGTTGGTTCATGTTCATGAAGATGTTTTAAAAGAGAAAACAGTATTGGCTGAAGAATGTGAGAAAGCAAAGGCTGAAGCTTTAGATGCAACTCAAGATTTTGAGAATCTGTTTGAGAAAAGTTATCCGGTTCAGAAAAAGTATGAAGAAGCAACTGCTCTTATTGCTACAACTGCTGTTACTGTTGAAAAGCTTCAGAACAAAATTTCTATGCTTCAAGATGAGAATACTCTCTATCGTGATAAAAATGAAGTCTTGACAAAGGATGTTGAGATTTACAAGAAAAAGAGAGAAAGTGTTCTTGAAGAGTTATTTGCTGAATGTGAGATCCGAAAGTTACAAACTTATGAATATGATGATCTCAATGCAAAGTTCATCAAGTCACAGAAAGAAGTGTTTGACGCTCAACAAAAGATCAATGATTTAAGACTAGAGATTTTGGAGTTGAAGCGGCAAGTGAAGAATTGCAATTTGTCACCTACAATGCTAAATTTCTTATACAAGCAGGATCAGAGTTCAGATAGTACTCATAAGGCTGATGTTCACTTGGTTCCGCAACCAGTGGATTTAACCGAAGTTACTGCTGCTCAGATTGATCCAAAAGATGAATTGCATGATTATTCTAAGTTTGCTACTCCACCCAAGAAGAACAAATCTAAGTCCACAAAGAAGGAAAAGCCTTTGGGTGAAGCTCCAACATTTGTGTCAAAATCTGTATTGTTAGAGAATGAGAAGGTTTTTGCTAAGGTTGTGTCAAGTTCTTCATCTGCAACCGAAGAAGAAAAAGTTTTGGTTGAAAAGAACAAGCTGAAGGATATCAAAGCTAAATTCACTAGTGATGCCAAGTCAAGAGATGCATCAGGTTCTTCTTCCGGTTCTTTAAAGCCTCAAGGATCTAAACATAAAGGTTTGGGTTTTGTTGTGAAGGAAGAATTGATTCAAACAAAGAAACCGGTGAAAGTTGCCAAGGCTCCTAAAGCTAAGGTTACAAAGAAATCTTCATCTCAGAAGGAATTCACTTACTATTCTGGAAGATCGTCATCTTCAAGGAGTCCATCTCCTAGGTATGATTCCTCTGATGATATCTTTGACAATTTTGATTCTGAGCATTCATCAGGTTTTTCAAAATCCAAACAATTTTCAAATGTGTTTAGAGAACGACTTTGTTATGTATGTCGTCAAACTGGACATCTTGCTACTGATTGTCCGACGACTGCATATATCCACAAAACTGCCAAATATGTGGATAACAAAGGCCAAATTTTTGATGAACCATGGTTCCCAAAGATAAAATCAAATCGTAAATCGTCTTGGTCTAATCCAAGTACGTCGGTTGAGTCTGGTTCAGGTTCTGATCAAAAGTTGCAAATTTTACAAATTTGGAAACCAAGAGTTGTTTCCAAGGCCAACAAAGACTTTGTGGAAGACACCGGGCGACCCGACGATGTTACATTGGGTCGATCCCAGAGCGACTAATGATTTATTTGGTGTCAACAGGTGTTTCAAGAAGACCTTTCAGTGATTGGATAATTGCTGATTGTGAAATATCTGTTCTAATTAATCTGACTTTCAAAATTAATTGTGTTTTCCAAAAGACTTAAACTGCAAGTATTCGTGTTGGTTGATCAATTTTTTTTTAGATGCATATCTCATGATATATCAAGAAAAAGATATGTGAAAAATAAAATGAGAAGTCACTGTGTATACATGTGTTCATTTTGCAAAGATTTAAACTTGTTTGATTTTCTTTATTTTGTCAAACGATCGGACTTTCTCTGCGTGTCGAAAGACCGACCTGATCGTTGTTCGTTTGACGTTCTGCTTTATTTTCTTTGGTGTTTCGTATAACTCATCGGACTTTCTCTGCGTGTACAGGAGTACCGACCTGATTGTTGTTGAGTTATACAATTTCAACTTGTTTTATTTTCTTATTTTGTTAAATCCGAGGCCTTATCTGCGTATCGAAAGATCGACCTTAAGGTAGACGATTTAACGTTCTTATTTCTTTTTGCATGGAACACAGTTGACTATATCATGGTTACAATCATTATGTGATTAAAATCACAAATGAAATCACAAAAATGTGATAAGCAAAGCATATCTGAGTATGTCTGATAGTGTGGGGTACACTGGTCAATGCAAATCTAATAACTACCTTAACATATCCAGATGTTGTGAGTATGATTGTGCCAGAGTTTAAATTTGGACAAAGTATATCTGCAATCGGCATGGCTTATGTGCTACAATAATTGAAATTGAAGTGTAGTTCAGCATGTTATGACCAATATGATCCCAAGTCGTGATCTTTCTCACAAAAGACAAAAATAGTATCTGATTCTGTATTGTATTTACTTTCTTATCAGAAAATACCAAAAAGATTTTAGGTGTGTTTTGATATAAAGTTTCTAAAAGCCAAAAAGATTTTGTTTCTGATTTGTTTTTGATTGATCAACACGGAATACAACATCATTTTCAAAATCATGATATCTTGGAGTCTCGAAGAGACGTTTTGCACCAAGATTATTTATGTTGGCAGGTTTCTAAGTGGAAAGAGAACATCACAACTTCAAGTCTTCTGAAGATTGTTGATAAAGAGACTACACACGTTGCAATATCAAGTATTCAAGATTGAATTCTTCATCTAGATCGAGGAAGAGTTTGATTGAAGATACAAGATACAAGTTTTATTAAGAGGAGATGATACTGCACATGTCGAGGGGGAGTTTGTTGATACATGGTTCTTGATCGTCATGTGAAGTATCGAATACAAGACGAAGACTCACAAGATTGCTGAGGTCCGAACTCCCAGCGAACCTGGAGTTCGGACGGCTCCGAGCTTGTGGCGAACCTGAGGTTCGGCCAGTCGTGAGTTCAGCCTATAAATAGGTTTGTCTTGTATAGAATTAGAGAGCTTCCGTGTTATAACTTTCTCTAAGTGTACTCTGTGGTCTCTGTGGTTAATACAAGTCTCAGTTGTATTTACTCTCTGTGTTTCCACTCGTATTACATTGATTTCTATACGACTAAGTAGAAGATTCTCACGCTCTCGAACTTTCACGTATGACGTTTATAAAGATATAAACCTTATTTCGCCACATAAAATCATAAATATTAATCCATAATTATTTATTTTAAGTTCATATAAAACCATAGATTGCCAACCACTCTTATGCATTTAAACTCACATAAAATCATAAAAGCTTTATGTATAATTATGTGACACATCGTCACATAAAATAATAGGATATAAGGTGTTTATATATATACATATATCACATAAAATCATATGTGTAATTGTCACATAAAATGACAAGGTATTCACGTAAAATCATAGAATATGATTTACATGAAATCATAAAATGTAATTGTCCAAGTTAACGTATCAACATCTAGACTTAAGTGTATGCTCGTATAGTGACGGTTACACAAACCCTAATTTAATAGGTCAACACAAGTAATTCACATAAATGCTCACACAACATTTATAACAATTAAATTAAATGTTCCCACGCCATTTATATCAGTTTAAGTTTATTTAAATCAGGAGAAGACTTGAAAAAGACGGATTGTCACATATCTTATTACATTCAAAGCATTGGTGTTCCTGGGGAGGAGGCGCCGGGGAGGAGGCGCCGATGGTTTCTTGCCCTTGGTCTCTTTAACCTTGTTCTTGGACTTGGTTATACCTGTATCAGCAACTCTGAGCACAGCCGATGTGGTCCTGATCTTGATATTTGGAAATAATGTCAGAACCTCATCTAAATTCTGAGCCGAGCAGTTTACCGCATGCAAGCGATAATGTTCGGGTAAAGATCCGAGGACTACATCCAAAGCCATCCCCTCAGGAATGGAGTAGCCGAGGTCGATCAGTCTGTCGCGATACCCCTTCATCATCATGACATGATCATAGGCAGAGGAATTGGGCGACATGTGGCAGTTCACAAAATGTTGAAGTGCTTTACATCGCTCACCTCTCTGGCTCAACTCAAATAAATCTTTGAGTTTTCTCATGATCTCATACGCTCCCATGTCGATAAAGTTATACCGAAAATCCGGTGTCATGCTAGATAACATAAGCTCAGTGACTTCCCGAGAGTCATCACTGTGCTTCTGTGTCACACCCCCAATTTCATCTAACGGAGTATAACCGTGTGGGGTGTGATCTAGACCAGGATCCCAGACTTTAGTTACAACCAAACCATAACAGGATTTATAAATTAACATAAAGTTTTAGTTACAATCCAAAACAGTAAGTTTAACAGTTCAGCGGAAGCATAAATAAAGTTTGCAGTTATGGGGTTACAAACGATGGATTTAAATATTTGAAATTTCGGGTTTTTCAAAAGGTATCCATAGGGAGTACTGCCACCACTGGTGCCGTCCATGATCCACCTAACGACCTGAAAAGAAATCAACAATCAAGTGTCAGCCAAGGCTGGTGAGTTCACTAGAGCGGTCTATACGCCACATGTAGACCTAATGTATGAATAAAGAAAGGTAAAACACAATCAATAATCATAAGGCCAGTAAAGTTCCATATCATAGGTAGCTAGCCTATAGTTATGTACACCTAAATTGTTCGTAACCGAAGCTGACAATGTTTTGATAGGGGATACCTATGAACCTTGCCTTCCCGTGTCCATCCGGATCACGGTGGGTAGGCTATCATTGATCTCAGTCCGACCGCCAGTCGGAGGGTGCATCCCGTGCACCGTTGAGCGGGGGTGTCAATCCCCAGTAGTACTACTCAATATTACCTCGCTACTGTATATTAACGGCCCGAATGTAAGGACTTTTTAATGAAAGCAATTCAGCGCAACATATGATATTTTGTCGGAAAATTACTCAAGTAAAGAAGTACCTTTACCGTCGGGTTGCCATCCTTTACCGGATGCAACTATCTGTGCGTTATCATCCTAAACCGGATATAACAATAATAGTAAGTGAAACTCACCTTAAGGTGCACTGGTACCTAGCACTTGTTTCAACAGGTTGGTCAAAGTCAACCTATTCGGATAATTATTATCTAATGAATTTAGAAGGTGTCGCGAGGACGAAACTAGCACATAAGCACCTAAACATGTTTCATGCAATCATACAAGACACTCAATGCACATACAAGTCCCAGATTGGGAGAAAATCAAGAAATTGCAATTTATGTCAAAGTTGACCCAGAAAGTCAAACTTCAAGCACTTAACTAGTGGCATAGCTAAAATCCACAATACTTGGAATTGGATTCTTCAATATTACAGGCATATACTACACATAAATTAGGACTTGTTACAAAAAGAATCAAATAAAAAGGTTAAGGTATGAGAAAGTTATGCACGTCCGAAGTTGGCACTTTTGGCATTTAGCAAACAAGTCAAGGTAAAATGAAAACTTGCATAACTCATTCAAAATTTGGAATTTAAACATTAAATTCTCCAGATCTTACTTTCAATATATAAACATCAAGTCCAAATAGCAACCACACCATTAAAACAAGATTTGCATGCCCAACCAATTTGCAAAGTCCACTTTTCACAGAAAATGACAGCTTTGAGTACCCGACTTGCAGCTATGTTTTGAGTGACCAAACGGAGGTTTTAGAAAGTGTGCGAGTAGCCGTTGTAAATCTAAGACATAATACTTTACTAGGGAAAAAGAATCAACTGATTTCGATGAAAATTGAGCAAGTTATGACAGCTGCAAGTTTACCAAAAATTCTGGTCAAAGCTGTTAGAATTTCCAAGTTTGCCAAAGTCTTCCATTTCAGTTTTTATGCTATCATATGGCTATCCAACATACATTAACACCATTTTAATCATATTAACATGAGATTTCTGGTTCTAACATGATCATACTCAATTCATAGCAAAATCTCCACATGTGACTAGCATACAAGAACATCACACCCAAATTTCATGTCTAAACACCCAACATACATGAAAGAGCACACATAGCAGATTTCAAGCTCAAAACCCAGCCCTAAACCCGAGTTCAAATCTGTCCCAAATAAACATATAACATATCTCAACCTAAAACATGAAATGTGATCATAACAACACTCCATCTAGCATAGAAACACCATAGAACACACATGCAACAACAAATTTCGAAATCAAAGACTTAGGGCTTACAAGTTGGGGCAGAAATCGTAGGTAGGAGAAGAGAGGGGAAGAAGGAGAAGCTTCCTTGACGTTCTTGGAACTTGATTGAGCTTCCAAACTCCGGATTTAGCTCCTATGTGCTTGATTTTGCGAAAATCTCAAGTGTGTGTGTGAGTGTGTGTTGGAATCGTGAAGAAGAGAGGAGGAGATGAAGTTGGTGATCGTGAATGGGGGTGGGGAGTGTTTTATGCAGATTTTTGTTTAAGTCAAAGTTACTCTTGTGGCCCCTCAAGTTTCTTTTTAAACAAAAGTAGTATAAAACTCATTTAAATGGGTTTTTGCTAAAAAGTTGTAAGGTAAGAATTCTAAAAATGTTCCCAAGTGTTCCAAATCCTTTAACACGTAAGATTTAGTCGGGTTATATATTAATTTATCATTTACACAAAAATCCAAATTTACACACGAAGCCCGGTTTCGCATAAAAAATGCAAATTTTCACAACTAACACATAAGATTCACAAAATAAGTTCACGAAACAAGTTACTAAATTTAATTAGCAAATAAACATGAATAAGCATGTAATCATTCAAATAACGGGTCTCGGGTTTGTTAACGGAACTAACAGAACTAACGGAAAAACTTAACGGGGTTAACTTGGGAAGTTACAGTTGTCACAGAAGTTACAGTTGTCACATTCTGGATTTCCATCAGCGAGCGGTCGTTTAACAAGTAAGACGGCGTGCTCGGGATGGGTCGATCAAGAACATATAGCTTTCCAAAAAGCTTCAAGATGTTCCTCATGAGGGTTTGCCATGACAAGAAATTCATCTCAGTGAATGGATCGAGAGATACCATTGAACTTAGAGGAACAGTGTTTTCAATAGCCTTCTGAAATAATGCAAAGTAATTTTAAATTAGTATTTTCGGTGTAAACCATTTTCTTATATAAATTGGTAAGATTTACTTAATAAGAAAATTGAGAATTCGATTAGACGATTTTACTTGAGACTGCCAAATGAGCCTCAGGAGCAAACTCATGTAACCAAACTGACAACGGTTGTCAATCACGGAGTATCAATCGCAACTCTCGTTTATGAGGTCGCATAATACAATAGATTATATTTTGCGATACGTTTAGTCTCATCCATACCCAGTTTGCCTATATACATTCATATTGCGGTGTTGAAATACTCCAACACTACAAACATACATAAAGAAAGCAATAGTAATCCCAAATGGTCAATATGGCTGGCACGGTGTTGAAATACTCCAATGCCCCCACCTTGGAAGGTACCCTCGGCAGCAAGTGCGGTGTTGAAATACTCCAACACTGATGCTCAGGTCAATACGTTCCAAGTTAGACTTGATTTTGGACGGCATGAACTATCAATTTTTTTTTACCGGATAGGGATATTAAAAAAAATTAATACTTAAGTGATCGTTAGACACAAATGATAAACCCTATCATCACTCGGGACAATTATTTTAAATCACCTATTTTAAATATCTAAGTGTCGCGAATGGTCAATTGTGTGTTTAACGCCATAATGGCATGGTCTTGCTAGAGCCATTTAGCAAGACCAAGGGACATGACAATAAAAGTGAACAACCACAATGAAGGAAACTCTGTGCGTTCGTGGATCAGGTTCAGCTCCCACTAGCCTTCAGACTCCTTTTGGCGAGTGTCCGATCTCCGGTCTTGGTTTTTACAAAATTAAAATTTACTAACAACTTAGTAAACCTAGCTCTATTACAATTTTGAAACCCGAAAACGGCGGGCCCATAAAAACCAAACAAAGATACAATTGGGCCAATCAGAGGAAAAATAAAACGCACCAAACATACAATTAAATTAAAGGGGTCGGCCACAACACACAATTAATTAAAAAGAATTAATCAAGTAATGGCTTTTCGCGCTTTCCAAAACGCACAACACCTTTCCAGGGCGAGACTTTCAACAGTATACGGTCGCCCACCTCGAATTCTAATGGCCTTCTACGTTTGTCTGCATAACTCTTTTGTCGGTCTCTCGCGGCTTTCATACGGTTTCTGATTTGTACGATCCGTTCCGTTGTCTCGTACACCATCTCCGGTCCAGTAAGTTGGCTATCACCGACTTCAGCCCAACAGACTGGTGATCTACACTTCCGTCCATAGAGAGCCTCAAAGGGAGCGGCTCCAATACTGGAATGGTAGCTGTTGTT
>JBCNJP010000023.1:74616922-74656631 GCA_039602395.1 Deinandra increscens subsp. villosa | reverse complement strand
TGTGTTGGGGGGGGGGGGGGTTAAACCCAACCTTATAGAAATCAAAATTCTTGAATGGATGGGTCATTAACAGGTAAACATTAGTTGACGGGCTAGGATCGAATCAGAGGAATATGGAACCGAACACCAAATCTTTTGGGAAACAATATTGTGTTTTGTTTAACATGAATGTAATGTATATATACTCTGATAAGCTGGATGGGTTAAATTTGATAGCGATGTGAAATTTTGTAAAACATGATGGACGTTTTATAAGTTAAACGTTGAAATTTCCTAACTCTGTTTTTCAAAAGTATATATTATACACGTTAAGCGGGTTGGAGCCTTACAAGTTTGTATGAGAGCCACAGTTTGAGGGATTCAAGTGTCATGAGGGCACTTGAACTCAAAACAAGTGCTCGTGACGTGAAAAAGGGTGTTCGGTTCAAGGTTCAATCTTCTGACCCGATAAGTGATTTAAATTGTACATTGTGATATTAAATGATGATTGTGCTGTAAGGACCATTGTAAATGGTTGAGCTGGAATTGTGGATGATTGAAAAGCAGAAGTATGTGATGATGATATTAACCTATTGTAAATTTTCAGTATATAATGGTAGATGAAAGTGACCCAGCTAGGGCTCTTACAGAGCCTAAGATTTCAGAGATAAAAAAGCTGATTGCAGATGAAGTGGAGGCCTCCGTGGAGTCGGCAGTCCGGACCCATGTGGGGCGAATAGAAAATGCCTTAATGGAGGCATTAGACAAGAAGGTGGAATCTTTGAGGAATGAGTTTACAGCGGAGCACAGCGGGAAGAAAGATAAAGGGAGGTGTACATATAAAGACTTCAGGGCGTGTAAGCCTCCTCACGTCCATGAAACTGAATCGAATGTGTAAGCGCATTGATGACGTGAGACGGAACTTGCCAATTCGCGATGTTGGCAATGTTTGGTTGCGCGATGGCAAACCTAGCGTCGTTAACTCCGGTGCTGGCTTGTTCGTGGACGGTGCGACGGGCCGCCATGGTGGTACGATCAGGAAAGGGGATGGGTTTGGTGTCGCGTGAGACATGTGTGGAAGAAGTGGATGGTTTCAAATGAGTGGTGGAGAGAATGAATGCCTCGAGCTCGGCGCGAAGTACGCGGAACCGGTCGCGGGTGTCCTTGTCGGGATTAGAAAATGGTGTAAGCTCAGATGGACCGTGCGAACGGGTGTGTGGCATAAAATGGGAGAAAGATAAAAATAAGAATTAGAAAAAAATAAAATCCTAAAAATCTAGACTCGAAAACGGAAACTCCTAAGACTCTAGACACGGAAAACCCTAAAAGACTCGAAATTTCCTAACGAGGACCTAAGTTAATTTTGCTATCGCCAAGTGTCCCTGGCAACGACGCCAAAAACTTGATGTGTTCGGAACGTACCTAAAAAATGCTATTAAAACCTAGACCTAAACCTAGACCTAGACACACCTAATTTTACCGAAACTACCTAAACTAAACCGAACCCTAAGGCAAGTGTACCTGTCACATTGTAGCTAAGCTAAGGCAAGACCGGGAATATCGAACCCTAGAGACACTCTATAGACAAAATTAACTTAGACCTAAGAAATGCAAATACTGAGTAATTGAATTTGGGGTATTTAGTTTTAGGAATTAAATTAACTAACTTAACTAACACTAACTAACAGACGAAAGCAGGAAAACCTTGGGAAAGTCCGATTAGAGAAAAGTATCACCTAGACCTGAAATCCTACTTAATACCTACAACCTCATTCAGTTTCGATCGATCTGATGGTGACTAGTTCACCTTTTAAGTCCTTCCTAGTTAACACTTCTAACGCCCGAACAGGAGTTCACCTTTTGGGTACTTCCTACCTCAACTAAACCTAGCCACCCTCGAACCTAATCTAAGGCACCCTAAGCTAGCAGGAGCTACCAACAACTACCATGACCAACACGGAATAACAAGCTAATCAAACCCCTAGGACACTTTCTTTTGAGACAATGTAACCCTAAGTCGTTAACCAACCCAATTACCCGATAATTCCTCACCTTTTGAGTCTCAGAAAAAGCAGCACATTGCAAACAAATTATCAATCAACACTCAATGCAATAGTTCAAGAAAGCCCTAAACTACTCTTTAGCAATTAACCCTAAAGTTAACTACTTTAGATCATCTACCTAAACCGAAAGACATTCGCGGGTAAATCATGCACCAATAATCAGCTGACAATCTGTTCACAACACACACAAGCATCAATCATGGCAATCTATGGAATTCAATAGAAGTGTACAACAATCAATCAACCCGAAAACCGAGTAAAATTGCAAATACTAAATAGTCATTCAATTAGGTCTAGGCAATACAATCAACTTAGCCTAGCCTCATGTTCAAGTCAAGAAAACAGATAAAAATCATAACTTTGACAGAAAACATGGGTTCAACTAAATTCAAGACAAGAAACAGAAAGAAACACGAAACCCGAATGTTGAATTGTGATGAACTTGTGGTCCTCAGAAGTTTCCTCTCAATCCCAGCCTTCCCCTTGCTCAGAAAATCGTCCCAAAATCGCCCAGAGCCGGCTGCAAGTCGTGATATCTCGAATGAAACCCTAAAAGTCGAATTTATATCAAGAAACCTATTTTTGTGGGTTTTAGACCTCCAAGCGTATCGCTTGGAACATCAACTCCCCCAGGCGATATGCCTGGGACTTGCTACACGACAGAATAGTCGGGTTTGACTTTTTAAACCTCCTTTGACTTTCTGGTTCCGCGCGTATCGCGTATGACCTTCACAGGACTAGGCGATACCCCTAGTCCTTCATCTTCAGCACTTCTTCTTCTTTTCTTGTTACATCTTGCCCGCTTCTCTTGTGGCCTCGGGATTTAATCAAACTCATGCAAAACCTATAAAAAACATAAATAAAAGACTCAATGACTCAAACTTAACTAAAACAGCTAAAACTAAAGACAAATTGACTCAATTTGACTCAAATATATATATAAAAGACCCCGGAAATAGGATGTGTTTGCAACACATCAAACATCCCCACACTGACTCTTTTTTCGTCCTCGAAAAATACTGCAATGGAATCATAACCAGGACTTTGATCTCTAACAAATTACAATTTCATCAATTTATATTTTACATAGCTTACTTACATCCCGGTAGCAATTATCGATATTTCGATCCGATTAAACCCAACCACTGACCCTTGAGCCCCCAAGGTGTTTATAATTTACCAGATATATTTCAGTCTTGCCTATGTGTCCCACTCTAGAAAGATCAAGTTCAACCTAATCCCGAATCATATTCAGTCCAAGTAAAGGCTAATAACGATTTAAGTTTTAGATTTTCACCACCCCCCTAAATCAGATACAAAAATGTCCAAAGAATGGTGGAATTAAATGGTATGTGAACCTTTGAGCATTTATTCTCTAAGCTATCATATTTATATATTATTTTTATTTTTACTATTTTTTTCCTTTTTTTTCATTTTTTTTCTCTTTTTTTTAAATTAATTTTTAATTGGTCAATTTTAACTACGATTACCAACGGACATCATCAGAGGCATTCTTTTCGAGATGTTATTCCTAAAATCATACGTGAGTATTTTGCCCGCGAGATCCAGAACATCATCAGAGGCACGCACCATGGGATACTATCCTTAGTTTGTACATGAGTATTTAGTCCCTTCACTCTAAAAATATTAACCAAATTATTACCTAATATGCTCATGATGGAAAAATGGGGCGCCGTTATTTCTCGGATTTGCTTTCGCAAAAAGATCATAACGTGCCAGGTATTCTAAGGACATAGAAGTATCTAACCTAAAGCGGTCTCTTTCCCCTCCTAATCATCAGTTTCAGTATTCCTATCACTCTTAAAATGGGAACCCACTAACAGACTGATTAATTACATATGTATACAACAATAAACACAATGGGATATTTAATCCTTACTAAGTCAGCTGGGCCTACCAATACATCACTAACCGGAAATGCTTTTAGCTTTAATTTATATTTTTATCATTTAAGCAAAAAAAAATTAGAAAATCAAATCCTGATTGTACCTATCATCTTCCATTTACTTGCAGCGAAAATCTCAGACATTTTTGAACAATTTTTCAATTTTTTTTTGGAATTTGTTTTTCAAACTAAATTAAAACACACTAAAATTAAAACAAACGAACTCAAGACGCAATTAAAAATAATAAAAAGATGCGAGACTTCCCATCCCCACACTTGAATCACACATTGCTCTCAATGTGGAATGGAAATAAAACAAAGCAGAATAAAAATAAACACACGCACGATAAAAAAATAAAAATGCAAACGAAAATTAAAAAGAAAAATAAAGCGGAACGGACTCCCCTGATTATTTATTTAGATGAATGGCAAGCGAGCTCGTAACCGCAGGTCCTCTAATGAAGTATATGCAAATCCTATGCGCGAATATCATCAGACCTGTATGACAGAACAAAAACAAAACAAACGACTTGACTCGACCAAAATGTTAGTAACAATTACGAAAAATAAAATCACAAAAATATAAACTAAAGACGAAATAAAATAAAATTAAAAACTTAAGTTGAAGTGGTGTTTACCTGGAAAAACGAGAACTCACCGACTGAGAGATCAAAAATTTAAAATTGAAAACTTACCTGGTCGCCAACCCCCTCGCGTATCGCGAGGGGTAACTGCTCATGCCTCGCGTACCGCGAGGACTGCAACAACCCGGCAGTTGCATCATCTCTCCAGGCGTATCGCCTAACACTAGCCACCTTCCAGGCGATACGCCTGGAACCTAATTTCCAGAGACTTTCGGCCTTGAAAATTTTTCTATCTCTTTTTGCTCTCACTCCAGGTCTCTTGGTCGAATTTTGTCAGTAAACCAGCACTCAAAACCAGATAAACGCTCGTTTTTATGATGTAATGTAAAAAAAATAATATCATATCTAAGAGTTATGAATGTTTAAAAAATAGAGGGAACTTGATAAAAAGTTAAAAAGGATCTCCCATCTTTTGTTTTTCTCTCTAGTTCTACACAGAAAACTTTGTGCTATACATCTTCATTCAATTGAAGATTTAATGGTTGAGATAGTTTCTTATCCTTCTTATCATAATGATACTTCTTATAATAACATCTCTCAACTTTTATATATCAATTTATGCACTTTTGAATAATCTTAAAAGATTTGAAATTTAAAATTCAATTTTGAATTAAAAGGGTCTTCTAATTAGAGAAGGCTTCCAACACGTTTTCGATCTTAAAAACACAAACATAGTAGATATCGATAAAGCTAAATTTCAACAAGTAAAGAATCAAACTTGTTTGATCAAATACAAAAGTTAAATCTTACCGTGTTAAACTTTGACAAACCTTGTAAGAATGAAATGAGGCTTTTCAAAAAGATACAAATCACTAATTTTTTTTATGACAAATCACAATTTTAAGTGGAAATGGATTTAGTGTGTGAAAATGAACCATGAATAATGTCTAACGTTCTAAAGCATTCGACAAGAAAAAAGTGCACCGCGACCCACAAGGTCACTTTTTATCAAACTTTTTGACAAACTTTATTTATATGTGAAATATTATTTCCAACACCATCTATTAGTAATGTGTTCTAAATTACACATCTATTTATTAGTTAAACACCCTCATTTGTTGATAGTTTATGTATTATTTTGGGCTGTTTTTTCCTTGTTTGTTATAAAATGTCTTAAATAAGTAAATAGAGGGGGCCAAAGTGATAATTACGGATTTTAGAGGATTTTGGGGTGAAATGTGACAAAGATCCGAATTTTAACTCTTTTGCACGTCACGACTCGTTACCAGAGAACAAGCCGTTACAAGATGTTTACCAGAAACTCTAATTCGTAGATTTTTGGCGACGCTAATGACCCGTTACGCTCGTAACGACTCGTTACGGCTCATTTCCGAAACCCTAATGAAGGCTATAAATACATCTCATTCTCATTCGTTTGAAGCTCTAATGTCATTCTTACGACTCCAGACCCATTTCCAAACGTGATTTCGGTTTCCAAGCCTAGTATTGAAGCCAGAGAAGGTTTTACAAGGTGCTAATCCATTTAAGATGGTGTTCTGATCGGAGATTCCACCATTGTTCATCCTCGGTTTGCATTTACAATGTCATTTTCCTTTGTTTCTGCTGTAATAGTTAGTTTAGCAACTATGAGAGACTAATCATCTTGATACTGTTTAAGAGAATGTGATATATTTCAGTTATTACTTATGATTTGACTTTGGCTTATCGCATGTCACAATGATTTTAGTATAATGATTATGATTCCTATTGCATATCAGAAGTGTGTTATTGGTTATTGTGTTTGATCCATTTCTAATGGTATTTTGTTTGATTGGTAGTGTAGACGTATTCTGCTTATCAAATTGATGTTATTTCTTAGTTGTTATCTAGCGATTTCAATATGTGCTTAGGAACTCTAGCGAGCCTAGATAGGAATTGATGATAATGCAGATTCAATAGTGTATTTCACTTGAATTATGTCTCTATAGTTAGTTATGAACCTTAGTGATGGCGGAGGATTCATTCCCATTTATTTGGGATTATATTTTAATTAGTTTGATTTTATTTTGTTTTATATTTAGTCATTTTAAATTTCAAATAAGTTAGAGAGTGTGTTTAATTTTGGTTTATCTTTCTTTGCAAGTTTCATGCCTATCTTTTAGATAGGAGCCTTTATATAGTGGAGGATATTCTGGTTTTCATCAGTTTTAATTGAGTTTGATAATTTTGAAGAATTATCATTCGTGTTCTTTGTTTCTCTTCTTGAAGATACTCGATACTCGATTGTTTGCGGTGTGAAACTGCATCAGTTGACATCAGAGCTCAGTAGATGATTCAATGGCAAGACGGAGCCGGATTCCATTAGTTTTCCCCGTAGATCCGCCGACCGAGGCAACAAGGACCACCTACGGGATTCCTAGGACATAGTGGAAATCAAGAGGCTACAGCAACAAGTCCGGGACTTGGAACTAAAGCAAGAGGAACGCTATGAGGCAATAGAACACGATTCGGCCATCTAGGATGACGAAGAAGGTTTGGAGGAAACCGAATCAGGTTTCATTGTCTGGGACAAGGAGAATGAGGAGGGGAATCCGATCTATCAAGAACCTTGTTACGATGAAGACGAAATTATACCCGACGCGGATGTTGGATATCTGAGAGCTACTAATTTAGAAAACAAAACAAGATGTTGTTCTTGAACTCACTAAACACTCAACAATGGCATAAAATATGTGAAAGATGGTGTACGAGAGTTTGCAGAGAAAACAAAAGGAAAGCTTGCATTTTATTAATAAACTAGAAACCTATAAATAGGCTTACAATAAAGCAACCATGGACCCTGACTCCAAACAGAAACCTAAACTCCTAAAGACTAGGTACAAGTAGACTTTTTCTTTTCCCATGTGCACAATTCCATCTTCAACATACACTTTCTCAACCACAAGACTTTGTCAACACTTGTACCCCACTCTTTCTTTATTTGAAACATGCATAATTAACTAAATACTTAAGAACCAAATAAACGACTAATAATACCGACCCATGACCCGCTAAATAAACGATTAACCAACATTCACCCCTTAATCGTTTATTCCTACCAACCAATCAAAGAAGGGTCGGTTCATCATCAACCTCAACCTGGTTCAAGTTAAGCTCTTCTTTTTTCTTTTACCACTTTGGACACTCATTGTTGTAACCACCCATTTCACCAAACTTGTAACATTTCACGTGACTCTTATCACGGTAACGCTTGCTTCCATCTCGACCTTTCACGAACCCACGACCTCTTCCTCGGCCACGTCCAGAATCATCTCGGTCTGAGCTTCCACCGCCATAATATTTACATCCGTGCGACTTTTTATAACTAGCTAACAACAAACTTCCTTGAGCATCCTCCATTTTCTCGGTTCCTTTTAAGCGCTCCTCGTATGCTTTCAACCTTCCCACCGCTTCATCAAACAACATCCAGTCTAACTCAAAACAATGTTCTATTGAAGCCACGATTTGGAAGATAGGCTTTAGGCATTGCATCAAGCAACCATTTCACCAATTCTTTTTCTTCAATCTCACATCCGAGACTCATTGCCTTTGAAGCCAACCCGGTCAATTTAGTTGCAAAATCATCAACTAAATCGCCATACTTCATGCGTAAGCCTTCAAGTTCCCTCCTCAAAGTTTGAAGCCTCGCGGTTCTCACCCGTTCCACCCCTAAGTATCTTGTTTTCAAGCCATCCCATACTTGTTTCAAATCAGTGTAACTTGCCATTTGCAACACCATTTCTTCCGGTATGGCTAGAAACAAGAAGGCTAAAGCTTTTTTCGCCTTCTTTGGGTCTGGTTCTGCTCCTAGTGCCCTCGGTTCAACCGCTTCAAAGATGCCATACGCATCCATAATGGACTTGACCTTGATAGCCCACACCAGATAGTTTGTCGCGGTCAACGTTGGACATTGATACGTCATGGAATTTCCTTCCTTCACTGGTACGAGTGCCATTTTCTTCCTTCTTTTGACAGCCCCAACCTCTTTCGTTCAAACTTGTTCCGTGAGACGTCTTCCACCGATCAAAGAAAAACGAAACATTTGTCTTCACCGTCTTCCTTTGCCCCGCTAAAACGAACGGATTCAACACCGCCTCTGTTGATATCTTTCTGCCCGTTCTTTCCCGCAACCTCGGTTACTCTCACTCTACCGCAAGACCAAGCTCTTCGGTTCCGTCGTGATGTGCGGTTTCAAATAAATTCATAGATGAAGTTCTTATTTGGGCAGGTAATTCTACACAAATTTTGGTTGAGTACGATTGTGATTTTTGGCGTACAAACCTTAGGAAATTGGAATTGAATGGTGGTGCAAGAAAACACAACAAAATCCCAAACAAAATAACCCATTCGATATTTTTTTTTGGATATAACGTTGGCTACTTGGCTTCGTGCTCAATTTTTTGGGATATCCAGTAAGTTGGGGATTTTAAAAATTTGTATTTATATCAAAAGATATAGAAGTTTTCAAAATTATGCAATTTAAATGGGATCAAGATAATAGATAATCTAGTTTACAATATTGTGGAATTGACATGGGATACAAGGAAGAACAATATTTTACAAAATTCCATAGCATCTGCTTTACAAAATTCCATAGCATCTGTGCCCACATATTTTGGGATAGTCAAAACATGCGATTTGCTTTATTTTTGGGTAACAATCAAGTTATTCATGGAAGTGATACTTTTGTTAAAGGTGGTGTCCGCCCTAAAATTATAGTTGAGCTCTTCGATATTTTAAAGACTCGAGGCCGAGTCTTTTTTAAAGAGGGGGAGAAAGGAAAGGATGCGGGAGGACCCGGAAATCCAATAGATCGGGGACCCGCTCGTTATGTGAAGCTAACCAGGACAACTCGTGACGCTAACCACCAATTGAACACGAGACGCATGGTGGTTCCGTTTGATCCCGGTGTTGGATACTAGGTGTCCTTACCCGACACTTATCGTAACCGACCCGGTTTCGACCCGGAAGAGTTACACCGGAGTCAACGAACTTATAATTAATTAATTGTTAATTAATTAAATCAAACGGTTTATTTAAATAAATAATAGTTATTTATTTAATTAAAAGTAACGAAACAATAGTTGTCGTAAAATATTTACGAGAATTGTCGGCGAATGATTATCTAGTCGTTACCGATTAAAAGACTAGTAAAATGATTGGGTTTAGAGGCTTTGGTTGCGAGATGGGCTTTGCTTGCCAAAGGGGTCATCGAAAAGAATAAAAGAAAGGGAGGGGATTAGGAGAACCCTAATCGCGACCTTCTCCCTCCTCTCCTTCTTCTTGCTGTCACGACCTCCCCCTCTCCCTCTCCCCTCTCGTTTTCGGTGACACCACCACCACCATCTCCGTTGCTCCTTTCGCCCACTACGATGGTGAAACGTGACCCACGTTTGATTGCCGCCTCCATGAAACTTGAGAGCACCGTCTCCGTCGCTGCCGACCTCTTTGGCGAGGACCACCGCGAGGTGGTTCTCGCTTTACCCGCGCCACCGAGACCGTTGTTCGAACCGTCTCGTGCCGCCACCGTCGAACCGGGTGAAAACCCTAAGTGGCCGGCTGATGTGTTCGGAACTACACCTAAAAATAATAAAAATTATCCTAGACCTATTCCTAGACCTAGACACACCTAATTTTAACGAAACTCCTAAAACTAAACCGAACTTACAGGCAAGTGTACATATCGGTGACAGTATAGTTACAGAAGACCGGATATCGAACCCTAAGGACACTATACAGCTAGACTCTAACCTAGGACTCTATGAATGGGAAATCTGAGTAATTTGATTTAGAAGTGGATATAGAATTTAGATAACTAACTTAACTAACTGACTAGCTACTGACAACTAGAGAACTTTAGACGACTTCAGAAATGAGAAAGGCACCACCTAGATCTAGAATCCTAATTAATATTAACGACGTCACTCGGCTATGACAATTCTGATGGAACCGGGATCTTAACACACAACCTATAGAAACTCTACGAGCCCCCGAATCACTCTCCGGATGTTACTGATAGAATAGCTAAAGACTGGAATACGCTTACCGGCTTGATTAGTTCACCTTTTGAGTTCTTCCTAAGTGATTACTCTAACACTCGAACAATTGGTTCACCTTTTAAGTTTATCCCAATTCACTTACCATAACCTCCTTCGAAACAATCTAAGGAACCCTAAGATAAGCGGAGCTACCTCTAATTACTGCAACTGACACGAATAACAGACTAGCTAAATTCCTAGGGCACTTCTTTTTGAGACAATGTTATCCTAGTTCATTAACCAACCCGACTACTCGACAATCTATTACCTTTTGAGTCTCTAGATAGGCAGAATACTAAAATCAAGATAGTAAATATTAATTAATAACTATGGCTCGGGACGTCTCCTAAACCACTCTTCGGTTACTAACCCTAAAGCTTGCGACTTTAGATAAATTACCCAACCCGAAAGACATTTGAAGGCAACTCAAGTATTAATTAATAACTAAAACCCTAATGATAACATGCATATACACCAATTGCAATAAATCAGAGGAATTTAGTAGAGTAATCATCCATCATAAAAATTGTCATAAACCGAATAAAGACGAAAATACTAATTAATCATAATACAAGTCTAAGTGACAGCAAAAGTTTAGCCTACCACCATGTTCAAACTAGAAATAAAGATAAAATTCCAGAATTTAGATGAACACATGATTATAGTCTAAACAAATAGTCAAGAAATCACAAAAAAGAAAGAACCCGAATGATTAATCGGTGTTGAATAATTGTCCTCGAGTCTTCCTATCGATCTCCACCTTTTCTCACGTCCAAAATCTGCTCCAAGTCTCTCAAGTTGCCGTCTGAAAGTCCTTGTGTCCGCTGAATTAAATTTGATGTGCGGAATCCCCCATGTGAATTGCTAATTCCTCTATTTATTTATCATCTTAAGCCTATCGCAAATTTTAATCGACTTTTATTTTTTTGGTCAAGCCCAAAGTCCCAAACATGATATCAATTAATGTGCCAGCCCACATAAAAATCAAGATCAACGTGATTTAATTAAAACTCAATTAAATTCTTTTTTCTATTTCTTTTAGTGCACCGACATATAAGTCGGTTTCGCCGACTTCCATTCCGTGCGAATTGCTTCTGCATTACAATTAAATTAGCATTGAACTTTTCAATAACTGCAATTCAGCCCTTGATCTTTTATTAATGCGCAACGCTGTCCCTTGTTCTTTCATAATTAGTTCTTTAAACCTTAAACTTTGATGAAATATCATATCATCTCCTTGGGCAATTAAACCAACCTGCAACAAATATATTTAACCATTTTAAGGACAATTAAATTAAATCACAATCGAACTAAATAAACACAAGAATTATCAATGACTCAGATACTAAAAAAATAGATAAAAACTAAATAAAATTGATTCAAAACCGACTCAAACGCTATACAATTACACGGGAAAACATGACGTGTTTGCAACACATCACCGACGCCATTGTATGCCGCCGTCGTCACGCCGCTTCCTCCGCTGCCTCCACGCGCGACGTACGAAATCGTCTCTATGACAGATTCGTCGTCAAGCATGGTGGAACCGTTCGATTGGAATTCCATGATACATGGCATGGTTTCGTTACCGCCACCGGCGGCGGTTCATGAGATGAATGCGCCTGTGGTGCCTCAGGCCCCATCTTCACAATCGGTGGAAGATTTGACTCGCCGGTTCGAGTCGGGCGTTACCGTTAATCCTAGCGCCAGTTCGTCGAACCCTGGTGTCTCGAACGGTTGTTCGGACTCCACCAAGGTATATCTAATTGTTTAGATAATTAAATTAATTTGATTAATTTATTTCTGTATTTACGCGTACACGGTGATCAGATCCTGTCTACGGTTTTACTTTATTCGCGTTGTAAAACTTATTTTCCGCTGCGCAATTAATCTTATTAATTGACCCGTTAATTTATTCAGTAAAAATTAAAACGGGCAACCCGAATACCCACTGTAAAACCCAACAGTGGTATCAGAGCCACGATCACCGCGCGTAAATCTGAATCGGTCTTTTCGTAACCGGTGGTTCGCAATTTCGATTCGTTTTCAAATTGCGAACGGAATTACTTGATTAATTCTTTTTAATTAATTGTGTGTTGTGGCCGACCCCTTTAATTTAATTGTATGTTTGGCGCGTTTTATTTTTCCTCTGATTGGCCCAATTGTATCTTTGTTTGGTTTTTATGGGCCCGTCGTTTTCGGGTTTCAAAATTGTAATGGAGCTAGGTTTACTAAGTTGTTAGTAAATTTTAATTTTGTAAAAACCAAGACCGGAGATCGGACACTCGCCAAAAGGAGTCTGAAGGCTAGTGGGAGCTGAACCGGATCCACGAACGCACAGAGTTTCCTTCATTGTGGTTGTTCACTTTTATTGTCATGTCCCTTGGTCTTGCTAAATGGCTCTAGCAAGACCATGCCATTATGGCGTTAAACACACAATTGACCATTCGCGACACTTAGATATTTAAAATAGGTGATTTAAAATAATTGTCCCGAGTGATGATAGGGTTTATCATTTGTCTCTAACGATCACTTAAGTATTAAATTTTTTTTTTAATATCCCTATCCGGTAAAAAAAATTGATAGTTCATGCCGTCCAAAATCAAGTCTAACTTGGAACGTATTGACCTGAGCATCAGTGTTGGAGTATTTCAACACCGCACTTGCTGCCGAGGGTACCTTCCAAGGTGGGGGCATTGGAGTATTTCAACACCGTGCCAGCCATATTGACCATTTGGGATTACTATTGCTTTCTTTATGTATGTTTGTAGTGTTGGAGTATTTCAACACCGCACTATGAATGTATATAGGCAAACTGGGCATGGATAAGACTAAACGTATCGCAAAATATAATCTATTGTATTATGCGACCTCATAAACGAGAGTTGCGATTGATACTCCGTGATTGACAACCGTTGTCAGTTTGGTTACATGAGTTTGCTCCTGAGGCTCATTTGGCAGTCTCAAGTAAAATCGTCTAATCGAATTCTCAATTTTCTTATTAAATAAATCTTACCAATTTATATAAGAAAATGGTTTACACTGAAAATACTAATTTAAAATTACTTTGCATTATTTCAGAAGGCTATTGAAAACACTGTTCCTCTAAGTTCAATGGTATCTCTCGATCCATTCACTGAGACGAATTTCTTGTCATGGTAAACCCTCATGAGGAACATCTTGAAGCTTTTTGGAAAGCTATATGTTCTTGATCGACCCATCCCGAGCACGCCGTCTTACTTGTTAAACGACCGCTCGCTGATGGAAATCCAGAAGCACAGTGATGACTCTCGGGAAGTCACTGAGCTTATGTTATCTAGCATGACACCGTATTTTCGGTATAACTTTATCGATATGGGAGCGTATGAGATCATGAGAAAACTCGAAGATTTATTTGAGTTGAGCTAGAGAGGTGAGCGATGTAAAGCACTTCAACATTTTGTGAACTGCCACATGTCGCCCAATTCCTCTGCCTATGATCATGTCATGATGATGAAGGGGTATCGCGACAGACTGATCGACCTCGGCTACTCCATTCCTGAGGGGATGGCTTTGGATGTAGTCCTTGGATCTTTACCCGAGCATTATCGCTTGCATGCAGTAAACTGCTCGGCTCAGAATTTAGATGAGGTTCTGACATTATTTCCAAATATCAAGATCAGGACCACACCGGCTGTGCTCAGAGTTGCTGATACAGGTATAACCAAGTCCAAGAACAAGGTTAAAGAGAGCAAGGGCAAGAATCCATCGGCGCCTCCTCCCCAGGAACACCAATGCTTTGAATGTAATAAGATATGTGACAATCCGTCTTTTTCAAGTCTTCTCCTGATTTAAATAAACTTAAACTGATATAAATGGCGTGGGAACATTTAATTTAATTGTTATAAATGTTGTGTTAACATTTATGTGAATTACTTGTGTTGACCTATTAAATTAGGGTTTGTGTAACCGTCACTATACGAGCATACACTTAAGTCTAGATGTTGATACGTTAACTTGGACAATTACATTTTATGATTTTATGTAAATCATATTCTATGATTTTACGTGAATACCTTGTCATTTTATGTGACAATTACACATATGATTTTATGTGATATATGTATATATATAAACACCTTATATCCTATTATTTTATGTGACGATGTGTCACATAATTATACATAAAGCTTTTATGATTTTATGTGAGTTTAAATGCATAAGAGTGGTTGGCAATCTATGGTTTTATATGAACTTAAAATAAATAATTATGGATTAATATTTATGATTTTATGTGGCGAAATAAGGTTTATATCTTTATAAACGTCATACGAAATACGATAGACATAGTTTGACATACACTCGTATATTCATCGTTTAAGTTATTTCCGCTAACCCATTTAAGAAATCCTTAACGATTGTTAAACTTTGAGGAACTTATTTGATAATTTATGGAACTTGTTTTTATATAATCAAACTTGGAGGACCATTTCTAAATTTACCAGAACTTAACTCCCATTAGTGTAACAATTAGAGGGACTATCCTTGCCATTTTGGCAAAGTCAATTGGAAGGCTTTTAACAGCTATCTGCGACGGTATGTGTATCGTAACCGAACCTAATCAAGTTTCTATTCAATTCCTTTGCCGTTATGAAATTAATCCATTGATAACCTTCTTGAATCGACATAAACTTTTCCATTCCAATCATTTACGCAAAGAAAGAACGACCCTCAATCACCCTCGCTCCCTCTGTACCTCCGACAAACCTTCACTACCACAAGGAAAAGAAAATCCGATCACCACCTCCGTTTTTCTGATTTTCTTTGCCGCTACTGGCCCGTCCGCCTAAAAGAGAAGTCACTGGGTTAGACATCACCACCACCGAATGGTCACATTAGGGTTGAGGGCATCACATACCATCGTCGGCGTCAGGTTCAAGTCTTGGATGAAGTCGTTCATCGGCATCTTCGTGTTTGAGTCTCCGCCCACCTCTTTGGTAATCCTAAACCCCACTATATTTGATTTACAACATTCACGGCTCATCGAATCGTCTCTCTGGTGAGCTCCTTAAAAAAAAAAATTATCGTTAATGGAGTATGGAACATAGGGTTTTTAGTGGGAGAGATGAGACCATGGTTGAATATGTTAAATATTTAAATTGTCTGTTAAAACATAAAACGGGAATTGTCCCAGTGGTTGGTTGTGCAACATATAACGAATAGGTCAGGGGTTCGTGTCACACCCTGGTATTAATTGTGTCGGGTGCGAACGAGATAGATCATAGTCAAGATTACATAGAACGACCTTTGGATGATTAAACAACTAGAGCCGTTTAAAAGATTAAGTTAATTCAAAATGTGGAGTTTCATTCAAAGTTGCGGCGGAAATAGTAGTGAAAGTACGTTTGTTTTAATTGTTACAAAACAATTACATTTCAAAAAGATTTGAGAACATGACACCGTTAGGTGTTATGCAATGAAATCTCCAAAAGTGCAGCTCGGTTTGACCATGACTCCAGAATAAGAAAATGCAGGTCCTAAATGATATGATGTCCTGAATGCAGCAAGTTTCAATCACCTGAGAATTCATATACTAAAACGAGTCAACATAAATTTGGTGAGTCCACAGGTTTAGATAGCATGCATGTAAAGTTTGATAAACAAGTTTGATTAAATCATACCATCGTTTGACAATTTGTTTAGATACTGTTTTATAAATTACCATGAACCTTGAATACCGAAACTAACTGATTACCCACTCATGATACTATGTCTAACAGTACCGCATGGCCAATTATAACTGTATGTACTCTTTTGACTATTAAAACGGAGTCAGGATTGGAGCTACCAATCAGAGCAGGGGCGTTAACCCAATAGATCTATCCACGAGTCATCGTTTCTGTTTGTAAATTAATCGGATTCAACTAATAGTGGGGTTTCATCATAACATGAACAAGCATGATACAACATGATTTGGACTAGAAAAGCTCATGTAATCAATAAGATAACAAGTAATCTATTTGTCAGGTAATGATTTACGTTTGTAATGAATTCTCCCCCAAATATTAAAACTGTAAAAGAAAGGGGCCGTGAAAACTCACCTGAATGCAAAGGATTCAGTAAGATAGGCAAGTAAGCAGTCCTATACAATGTTATAAGACAACTTAGAAAATAGAAATTGGGTTGACATCTAAGTCACTCCAATTTGGTTGGTCAAGTCTTGGCGTCATGGTAACCCGGTGTTATGATACGATATCGTTGACCTTAGTGAATATTTATTGAAAATAAATATTTATTGTGCAATAAATAAAATATTATTTATTCTCAAGATAATAATTAGTTTAGAAATAGTTTATATTTCCCAAATAAATATCATGTGAGTTCGAAGGACTTTTAAAGGAAGTAATGACGGTTTAAGATTAAAACGAGCTTTTTGCCGGTTTTAGCCGCATTTCACGTTATTTGTAATTATGACTAAGGAAATGATCTAATAAATAAATAACCATTTATTTTCATCATAGGATCATATCAAATCAGAAAATTAAGTTCATAAGTCCAAGTTCCTAGTTTTGTTGGTTTTGCCGGTTTGTGTCCGATTTAGCCGGTTTCGATCCTGTGACTCGTTCTAAGGTTTTGTAAACTACCAAAACACTTTGTAAACTTATTATGAGTCATCTTAAGTCCCTGAAAGTGTCCAATATCAGTTGTAACATTCATTTGCATATCTTTACAAAAACGAGGTTTCCGGGCCCGTAAAGTGTCCGTTTTTTGTCCCGTTTTCCCCAAATTTAGCTATTTTCAAAAGGGATCTTGTACTAGGGTTTTTATGACTAAAAACATATTTTAAAATCACTTTAAGATGGGTCAAATTTTCTGACATAAAATGGCTCTAATTTAACTATAGTTTCCGAGACTTTTTAGCAGGTTATTTTTATAGATTTAGCCATCCAAACATATCAATAAGTCGTATGGTGCTATCCATAACCTTCTAACATGTTAAAAATTTCGGATCTAGGGTTCCAAGAGTCACAAATTTCGGATCTAGTGGTTTGTTCATAAAACCAAGGCACATTGTACACATACTAGCATTATAACACTTGTTTTTCCATAGATCTATATAATGTAGCATACGAGGGGTTCAAAATACATGAAATCACTAGAATAAACATAATATTTACTAGATCTAACAAGATTATGAACAAACATGTAGGTTATTATCATCATAGAAGAAGATATAAGTTTAAAGTCACCATTTTTAACCAAGACTTGATGTAGGAGTTCTAGATGGAAAATGTAACTAGTTAACATGATTAACTAGAGAAAAATCAAGAAAACATCATCTACTAACTTGAGAAAAACATGGATATGGATGGAGAATAGTAGATCTTGCTTCTTTGTTGCTCCTTGTAGCTTTGATCTTCAAGTAATCTTATGTTTGGATGAAGAAAGCTAGAGAGAGAGTAGAGAGAGAGAGAGAGAGCGACGAGTTTGGAGAGGGAGAGGAAAAGAGTGTGTATTTTTGGTGGTGGGAGGTAATGAATGTATTCTAGGGTTTCTACTTTAAGTTCTTTATATAGGATGGTCACAAAGGAGGGCAATGAACCAAGTAATCAAGGGTTTGGTTAACAAGAGGTGGTGGTGGCGGTTGTGTGATCAAAACCGTAAAGGAGAGGGACAAGGGGAGGGGGGGGGGGGGGCGGTTCATGAGGAGCAAGGAGGGAGGAGGGTGAAGTCAAAGGTGGTACATACTAGGTTGTTTTAGGGTGGTGATGGGATATTTAGGAAAAGGTGGTGTAAGATGATGATGGTAATAAGGTACTAGATGAATAGTCTTTGCTTTATGGTTGGGTGATTAGTGAGAGATTAAGCAAAGGTGGTGGATGGTTACTAGAAATCGATTAAGAGGAGGTTCGGGTGTCGGGTTTTGCTCACGAAAGACAATATGATCAAAGGTGACAATTGGATTTGATCATGCATGGAAATGAATGTGCATGGTGATTAATAAATCAAGGTTGCAGAAAAATAAAGGATACAAGTCTTGTCTAAATATAGATTGCGTTAAATGGTGAAAAACATTGACGTTAAATGTTTATATAAAAACCTAATGGTTTTTCGTTATAAAAATACTAAACATTTAAAGAGTTTACTAATTGGCGTAGTTGACAAATAAATAAATAAACTCAAGCGTTCATTGGATATTTTTACGTCGAAGTAACGTTACGAACTTTGCATGAAATTTAAATACTACAAAAGTGACAAGGTAATATAAAAATTCTTTTTATATTAAACCACATAGTTGTGGTGAAATTTCTTGTTATTGAAATTCCATCGGATATATATATGTAACATCCTTGTTTTTAAGGTCGATCGTCGAAATGTTAATTTAGGGTTACGCCAAGACTAACGGATAGTTGCATGAAACGTTATCTACGTTAACTAAAACACAGATTTATGCACACAGAAACAGGTAATTACACGTATTATTATATGATTTGACTTAGGAAACTTACGGGTTGTCACAGTTCGAGACCTTGCACCTCTTGTTCCTTTTATATTTATATATCTGTTTTCCCTGGATTCCTCCAAACTGTTTTAGTATAAAAAAAACTCGAGGCAATTTTAATCTAACCAGGGCTCTTGGCTCAGCGGTTAAGGTGTTGCATCGTGACCCGGAGGTCATGGGTTCAAACCCAGTAACCTCCATCTTTTTATGTTTTTATTTATTTTGGCATATTTTGGGTTACTTTGAACATGGTATGATCTAAAACCTTCACCAAACCGTTTCCTTGTCATGTTTTAATCCCGTAGGCTTCATTATTGTTATTGGATTGTTAATTTAATTATCTCGTTATCCCGATTTAAACCATAACTTTTTAATAAAGATATATATAAATACATATAATTGGTCATTCATTATTGTTTACATTCATATATATACAAAATTTGCATTTGGCAATTTCATAGAATATGCATATTTGGAATTACAAAGTAAACGTTTTAGAGCTCTTATTATTTATGTAAAATATGCATATGTAAATTATATATTTTTGTAGACTCATTATAGACATTTTGTTATACTTTGGGATATATATATATATATATATATATATATATATATATATATATATACATATATTTACATATACTTTGTTGCTTGATTTCATGAAAATATATTACTAGTCTATAATGTATTTTCATTGGATTCGAATAATCCTTATAATTTAGGCTAAAAGCTACCATTCACTCGTTTCGACCTAACGATTCATGTCACACGTCGTCGTCAGACCTCATTTATCATTTTCACCTTTGTTCTAGACTTAGTCACTTTTAATTGGACACACACTTACGTATATATGCTCGTTAGGTGTTTGGTAGATTACACAAGACCTGCTATTTTACTACTTGCTGTGTTATTTATCTGGAATTGCTGTGCACCCAAAGGTGAGTTTCACGGCCCCATTTTACTATTTTAAATCCTGTTGGGGGAGATTAACATGCATAAATTATACAACTGAGATAATTAGACTTTTTGTAGGTCCGAAAATCTCCCACACACGATATACTAATCAAACACGAGTGCGGAATCCTCGTGAAAGATTGATTCAAGAAAATAGTAGAAGAATAGACTAGATCTTTAAGAAAGATGAAGTCTTGAATGAAAATCGGCTACTATGAAGCTTGATGAAGCAGCTGATCGTAAACACTCTCTATAGAAAGAAATCGTAAATACTCAATATGCAAGCTTAGTCATAAACAAAATCTTGAGGTGGTATTTATAACACCTCATGTACAAACATGGCCAATCATAAAAATGATTAGGCCCAATCATAAACTAATTAAATGGCCCACATGACCTATTAAACAAGCTAAACTAAGCCCAAAACTAATATAAACTAAGCCCAACACTAATGTTCATGCCTTACATAAATATAGCCCTACAATCTTCCCCTAGGCATGAATCATTAGATCACTTACGGCAGTAGCAGATCAAACCTGAATGAGCTTTGTACGTTGTTGAACCACCATCCGTTCTCTACGATCCGCTTTGCAGTTCCATCAAAGATACCAACCCTTATAGCATTCTCCATGTCGTGTTCATCTCCAAGTATGGGTTGGGTGGCTAGGAGCTTGATGTCTCGCTCTCCAAATCTTAGTAAGTCCACCGGATCATAGAATCGGAAGTGCCTCATCGGCTTGCAGAGCACCACCACTTCATGAGTTGTCGGATCGTAACACCAGCAATCAAAATTTCTGACCAGAGTGCCATCTTCGATCTCGTCCAACATGTTAATGACTCTTGTACGCTTAGTGGGTGGCCTCCTAGCTTCACCAATGGGCTGCCCTGTCACTGGGTCAGTCCCTGTCTCTCTCCATCTGACCTCTTTCAACTCAAAATCTGCAAAGTTGTTTTCTTGATGGCTCAGCAGGTTCTTGCGGATAAGATTTCCTTCAGGTCCATCCCATCTGTTTATGAAGGGAGCTCTCAAAAGGCTTCTGATCTCAGGCTCAGTCCAGGAGTGGAATTGACCACGCGATTGATAATACTCCACAGGACTGTAGCCGTCACGGATCACGGCAAAGAGTTTCTTCTCATTGTCATAATGCCAACACAAGATGGTCTCACGACTCCCACGTTTGTCAATTGAGCTCTCACCCACATCAATGGTGTACTGAGTGGGGGCTGGTCCCTGGAAGAACTCCCTGAACCAGTTTTCGTGGCATCTTGGTGCCTTAGAGATGATTCTGCCACAACGGGCGTAATCAGGCATATCAAAGTTCTCATCTCCTTCATCTGTCTCCATAGCATCTGCAGCTTGCACCCCCTGTGACGAACCTTGACCTGGGGCACCTGAGGAGTTGGACCCCACAGCATCCTTCAATTCATTGAACTTCTTCCTCAGGTCCACCAGCATGTTGTACAGATATTTCATTCTGTCTTTGTCCGCCACCTCCTTCTCTCTCATATACTTGTTTTCTGCTTGAAGAGCCTTGATCTCATTCTCTCTAATTTTGTTTTGAGAGATCAGGAAATTGATCTGAGGATCAGCACTTATCCTCATATTTATTGGAAGCTCCGCTGCTTGAAATTGCCTGAAGCTAGGAGCAGCTGTAGGCTGAGTTATTACAGGTGCAGCGCTCACTTTCACTGGGCTTGGAACAGTGAATGTGTGATCAACCTCTATGAATTGACTTTCTTCCCGAACTGGGCTATGTTCGGTTAGAAGTGATGAATCAGTCTAAGGGAGGATAATAAGTATTATCCGAAGGGAACTCGAGGATGATACTTATTATCTAATGAAAAGACTTCCATAATACATAGTATCTGAAGGGAACTCGAAGATAATATGTATTATCTCAAGGGAAGTCCTTAGCTGAGGAGAAGTTATCAGCTAAGGGGAAGTCTTTAGAGGTCTTGGGTTCATGGGAAGTTTTATAGAAAACCCGTAATCTATATTAGGGTTTTTGGTTAAAATTATGTTAATTTGAATCAACTGAACAGATGATAATTACCTCCTAACCCAAAGACCGGCCATCAAATGTCTGGTGGAGTATATTTTTTTTAATTTTCTTAAAAACAAGTATTGACAAATAAAAGTTGATCAGATTATTCCTCGAAGGCAATCATTCGAAGGCCTTCGACACACATTTCAAAATTTGGTCGCGGGAGGGGTTTTCCTTGGAACAGTGAATGTGTGATCAACCTCTATGAATTGACTTTCTTCCCGAACTGGGCTATGTTCGGTTAGAAGTGATGAATCAGTCTAAGGGAGGATAATAAGTATTATCCGAAGGGAACTCGAGGATGATACTTATTATCTAATGAAAAGACTTCCATAATACATAGTATCTGAAGGGAACTCGAAGATAATATGTATTATCTCAAGGGAAGTCCTTAGCTGAGGAGAAGTTATCAGCTAAGGGGAAGTCTTTAGAGGTCTTGGGTTCATGGGAAGTTTTATAGAAAACCCGTAATCTATATTAGGGTTTTTGGTTAAAATTATGTTAATTTGAATCAACTGAACAGATGATAATTACCTCCTAACCCAAAGACCGGCCATCAAATGTCTGGTGGAGTATATTTTTTTTAATTTTCTTAAAAACAAGTATTGACAAATAAAAGTTGATCAGATCATTCCTCGAAGGCAATCATCCGTAGGCCTTCGACACACATTTCAAAATTTGGTCGCGGGAGGGGTTTTCGTGAAAATGTCCGACACATTCTGATCGGAGCTTACCTTTTGAAGCTGAATTAGCTCCCGATCATAGCAATCTCGAATGAAATGTACCTTTATGTCTATATGCTTGGTTTTAGAATGTTGGACAGGGTTTTTCACAATTTCCAGAGCAGCAGCATTGTCGCAAAAGATAGGAGTGTTAACGAATTCCATTCCGTAGTCTGTGAGCTGGTTTTGGATCCATACTACCTGTGAAGTACCGGCAGATGCTGCCACGTACTCTGCTTCGGCAGTTGATTTAGATACGGTATGCTGCTTCTTGCTCTGCCAGGAAATGAGTCGATCGCCCAGATATTGACATCCTCCAGTGGTTGACTTCCGATCCAAGTCACTGCCTCCATAGTCACTGTCAGTATATGCATACAATTGAAAGTCAGTGTTCTTTGGGTACCAAAGACCAAGCCTAGGCCTGCCCTTCAGATACCTAAAAATACGTTTAACAACATTTAAATGAGAAAGTTTAGGGTTAGCCTGATAGCGGGCACACAAGCAAACTGCATGCATAATATCTGGCCGACTTGCTGTTAAGTACATCAGCGAACCAATCATTGATCGATACGTGAATTCGCTCACTGACTCCCCGTCTGCATCTGCTGACAAGAGAGGTCGGGATGCCATTGGAGTTGAAATTGGCTTTGAGTCTTGCATCTTGAATTTTTCTAGAATCTCATTTACATATTTGGCTTGGTGAATAAGAATCCCAGATTCATCTTGTTTTACTTGCAAGGCTAGGAAGAAACTCATCTCCCCCTGATCGCTCATTTCAAACTTCTTTCTCATAATCTCTTCAAACTCGGTGCACAAATCTTCATTGGTTGACCCGTAGATGATGTCATCTACATAAACTTGCACCATGATTATGTCATCCTTCACCCTTTTCCGAAACAATGTCTGATCCACCACCCTCTCGTGTATCCATTCTCCACCAGATGTGTTGATTGCGTCTTGTACCACGTTCTTGGAGCTTGATGTAACCCATACAAAGCCTTGTCCAGAAGATACACATAATCTGGATGCTCCTCATCTACAAACCCCGGTGGTTGAGACACATAAACCTCTTCATTCATCTCAGCATATAAGAATGCTGTCTTGACGTCCATCTGGTGTACCGTGAAATTCAGATAAGATGCAACTGCAAGAAATATGCGAATAGCTTCCAGTCTTGCCACAGGTGCATACACCTCATCATAGTCAATTCCATGGATTTGCCGATGACCTTGAACTATTAACCTCGCCTTGTTTCAAACGATTATACCCGTGTCATCCTTTTTGTTCTTATACAACCAACGAGTGGGTATAACCTTCTTGTCGTCTGGCCTCTTGACTAGTCGCCACACTCCCAGCTTTGAGAATTGATTCAACTCATTGTGCATGGCCTCTATCCAATTCGGATCTCTGAGAGCAACCATCACATTCGGAGGCTCAATCTGGGAGATAAAACATGAGTACATGCAGATTTTGATATCCCTTGTGCGGCTTCTAGTTGAAACTCCTGCAGACACTGGTCCAAGAATATTGCTAACTGGATGATCCTTGTTGATCCTAGATACCTGGACATCTGGCACAGACACAGAAATTGGCAGATTAGAACTAACAACATTATCATTTATATCATTCATACCTGAGCTTTGTGGAATTTCTGAATCATTATCACAAGTTCCTGAAGTTCCCGGAGCATCTGCGTTGACATTTGTGGGAACTGGAACTGGTGCCTTCTCACAGACTCTTTCAGTGTGAGGTCTTAATTCAGATGGCTGAGTGATAATCTCTTCTTCTTCACTCAAATTGTGAAGCTCATTCAAAAACTTGAATCCTTCAAACAGAGACCCATAATTAAAAATCCAATCAGGTCCGGTCCCTGCATCCGACGGATTGTCCTCAAGCCAGTCCACGTTGAATGCTTCAATGATCAGACCGGTGGTCTTGTTATAGACACGATAAGCACTATTTCCCGAATAACCAATGAAATAACACTCATCAGATTTCGCCTCGAATTTCCCCACGTCGGACTGTATCAGTACCGTGCACGGACATCCAAATGTCTTAAAATATCCCACCGTTGGCTTTTCTTTATAGACAATCTGATACGGTGTTTTCTCATGACGCTCGTTCAACAAAACGCGATTCTGCACATAGCACGCCGTATTGACTGCTTCAGCCCAGAAGAAGATTGGTAGTTTAGCTTCACACATCATTGTCCGTGCAGCTTCAATGAGTGTCCTATTTCTTTTCTCAGCTACTCCATTTTGTTGGGGGGTGTAGGGCGCACTGAACTGTCTATCTATTCCCTTAGCCCCACAAAACATATTCAACTCAGCGTTCTTGAATTCCGTTCCGTTATCCGATCTGATAGCTTTGACCTTCTTGTTCAGCTGATTCACTATGAGTGTGACAAACTGTTTCACTAGGGCTGGAGTTTCATACTTATTTGACAAGAAATAGACCCAAGTAAAACGTGAATAGTCGTCCACAATCACGAGACAGTAGGAGAATTTGCTGATGCTCTGAACTTGCATAGGCCCAAATAGATCCATGTGTAGAAGTTGTAGAACTGATGACATAGAGTTTGCTATCTTCGGGCGGTGTGGCAACTTGTGCTGCTTCCCCTTCGCACATGCCACACATTTTTCCACAGTTGAGAAGTCTTTGATGGGCAGCTTTCTGACATGCTCTCCCTTTGCGAGCTTGGTCAAATTCTTCATATTTGCATGCCCCAGACGACGATGCCACAACATAGCCAAATTTTCGTTTTGTTTTGAGATGAGGCATGCTTCTTCTGACGTTGGAGGATTGCCCATGTTGAGAAGATATAAATTTGAGCGTCTTGGAGTACGCATCAGTATGCACTCCTCGGGAATCTTCACGCCGGGCTTCAAAATAATGCATTCCTTCCGATTGAACATCACAGAATAGTCTTTGTCACAGATCTGAGAAAAACTCAGCAAACTGTGAGACAGTTCCTCCACATAATGTACGTCAGAAAAAGACAGATTTCCACTTCTCACAACACCTTTCTTGCTAATTCTACCACCCACACCACCTGCAAATGAAACTCCTCCACCATCGAAATCCTCTACATCTTCCAAAAGGGACAGATCTCCGGTCATGTGTCGGGAGCAACCACTATCAACGTACCAGAGATTGTTGATAGATCTTCTTGGCTGTCCCTACAAGAATCAGAAATTAATGAGATCCAGGTACCCAGGCCATAACAGATCTGGGCACACCTTTTGCATCAATGTAGTTAACTAATTGAAGAATCATTTCAGACTTTGATCCAGACACATTCTCATTTTGAATGTTGACTTTTGGTTTCCATGTGGTGGTTTTCTCTGGTTTCAACACAGTTGTTGAATTGTTCACAGTCACAGGTTTCTTTTATGGTGAAATGACCTTTTTACCAGTTGGCTTTTTAACCGGTGTCCACTCAAGTTTCAGTTTAGTATACACAAGTTGTTTTGTTTGAGTGACACCTTTTTGTTTCAAAACCTGTTGCTCGGCTTTCGCTTTGCCATTAGGTTGATTAGCTCTTTTTACTTTAGCCACTTGTTTTTCAACAAATTCTGGTTTTATCTTGTGGTAAACTCCTTTAGATACATAAGTTTGTTTTGGAGTTCTGGTCACATTCCACTTATCAACAACAGGTTTTGTCACAGGTGCCTTTGCGTTTGAAACCTTAGACTGTTCAGTCTTCATTGGTTCAGAACACTGCTTCCCCTGAAACACAGCTTGTTGCTTCTGCTTTTGTTTTTGCTTCTCTCCGGTCATCATTTTCTCCAACATACTAGTCCGTGGGTTTTGCGGATAGTATGGTTGGTAAGGTCTATTCACACAGTTAGCTGCAAAATGTCCTGGCTTTCCACATTGAAAGCAATTCATGAGTCTAGGCCCATTGACATGACTACAGAGGTACGAACGTCTTGGGTAAGACGACTTCCACTCTGGCTTATCATCCCATTTGTGTATAACACGTTGTTTATCCTTATCAGATTGTGTAATTAAACAAAATTGTTCCGATTTAGATTTGTTTGTTCTATTAAAAGCTGACACAACCTGGGGATAAGCAACAAAGTCTTTGGGCTTAGTCTCACGACCTATTTTTGTGTTAGGCACACGAATTTTAAAACCAGACACTTTTTCATTTGATTCAGAAACATTTTTTAATAACGACGCAACTACTTGTTTTGACTTGGATGTCTCTAGTTCTGACACAAGTGCCATTAAATCATCCTTAAGTAAACATAAACTAGAGCTACTAGAACTACTAGAACTACTAGACACGTGGCTCTCTTCCACTCTCTGACATTCGGCATCCTTCTTCGAAATGTCTTTGATTTCTACTTCATCTGCACAATAAATAGATACATCAGAAGAACTCACACAGTTATTCAGAGAAGTATTTGATGGTCCTGCTTCACACGTGTCTGTCATCACTCTATCCTTATTACCCAACCCATAAGTCATGTGTTTTTCATTTTCCATTTCCTCTTCTGTCAAAGGCTTCACTCCAACCAAGACACTGTCTAAAGGAGGTCCTTCCTCATGCATTTCCGATGCAGATCTATCTATCTGATCCTCCTCTAAAATCATTCCTATTACATCTCTGGTTTTATCTTGTGGAATAACGTTCTTGTTTGCAAAGCTAATTCCTATTCCACCTTTGTCCTTACCCATTCTAACCTCAGTAATGCAAGTGTCCAGAGATTTACTAGCCTGTAACATTCTTTTGCTTTCTCCTTCCTTGGCTTGCTACACTCTCTTGCAAAATGCCCATATTCATCACAATTGTAGCACCTAAGCTTGGTTTTGTCAAACCCCATTCTGATCTTGTCTTGATCCTTCCAAACATTTCTCCCTGTAGTCGCCATGAACTTCTTAGCCCTGAACACAGCCATAGCCATCTGCCAAGAGACATCCAACATCTCCACATCCTCTGGATTTATCTGATTCAGCTCTCCTGATAGGATCTCAGTAGGGATTAGGGTTCCGGCCATTAAAGCATGATAACTGTTCATGAATCCCATACCAAGTGCAAAATTGGGATCATTGGCAGCCTCAGAATTGTCACCTCCACTTGAGCTAGATTGAGGTTGTGCTACAAATGCATTCGTTTTAGTCACAGAACTTGATCCACCTCCAACAGATTTTCCTTTCTGCTTCACATCTACTTCTTCCGACAACAAAGCTTGATTCAGTTTCCCAGCCAAACTAAGAGAGCTTATGTGATTCAACTCTCGTTGCTTGTCATCAATAAGCTTGGACTTCAACTTGTTGATCATTTCATCAAGAGACAGCTCACTCAATTTGTTGTTGTTCTTAATGATTGAGATATTGGTGTTCCATGACTTTGGTAAACTGTTCAGCAGCTTCAAATTCTTGTCTTCCAAATCCGGCTCCACACCATAACTTGACATTTCTGCCATCAGAGATACAAACCTTTGCACTTGCGCTTCAAACGATTCACCTTGGATATGGTTGAACAAATTGAATTTCTGCTTCAACATTTGCTTTCGACTTGCCTTAATGTCCGGATTTCCCTCATAGGCAACAATCAATGCATTCCAGAGTTCCTTCGCCGTCTTGCAATGTTTAAATCCTTGAGCAATGTCAGGTGTTAGTGCCATGGTCATAATTGCAAACGCCCTCTCAGCCTTGTTACACCTTTCCTAGTCCTCATCTTCAAACTCTTCTTCAGTCTTAGCCTTTCCTGCTTTAGCTCATTCTCCATGAGTAGGTATGTGTGGTCCATTAATTACCGCTCTCCACAGTCTCAAGTCAACACTCTTCAAATGGTTTTCAAACCTGTACTTCCACTCCAAAAAGTTATCCGCCGAAGTGAGTCTAGGTGGACGAGTGATAGAGCCAATCTCGAAGTCCAACTTCTGATACATACTTGGTTCAAAATCCACCCTGATAGCTTAGGAAACTTAAAACTAACGTCCAAAAGTCCAAAATATGAGATTACGATAAAAACAACCCGATTACGATCGTAAATGGATGATTACGATCGTGAATACTGTTTTCGATTATACCCAAAATCGTATACTCCTCACCGCCTTAAAAAATCGTAAACTGAGATTACGATTGACTGATTACGACCCCGAAGTCATAAACTCTTGATTCCGATCCGTGAATGTCGTAAACACCGTTTGCGATTTGAAATTGTCGTAAACCTGATTACGACTTGCAAGTACAGTCGTAAACACCTTTCTCCGGGTCGTAAACGCCTAAAAATGCGATCTTGAAATCGTAAACAGGCAATCTTCAAAAGAAACCCAGTAACACCAGTCGTAAACTCCCAAAATCTGAAGAACACAGCAGCAGCAGCAGTCGTAAACCCCTAAAACCTTCAAATCTTCAACAGAACTCGAACACAAACCCAGCAAAACACTTGAATCTATATCGTGAGAGCCTCGAATCTAAGATTCTTGGCTCTGATACCAATTGTAGGTCCGAAAATCTCCCAAACACACGATATACTAATCAAACACGAGTGCGGAATCCTCGTGAAAGATTGATTCAAGAAAATAGTAGAAGAATAGACTAGATCTTTAAGAAAGATGAAGTCTTGAATGAAAATCGGCTACTATGAAGCTTGATGAAGCAGCTGATCGTAAACATTCTCTATAGAAAGAAATCGTAAATACTCAATATGCACGCTTAGTCATAAACGAAATCTTGAGGTGGTATTTATACCACCTCATGTACAAACATGGCCAATCATAAACATGATTAGGCCCAATCATAAACTAATTAAATGGCCCACATGACCTATTAAACAAGCTAAACTAGGCCCAAAACTAATATAAACTAAGCCCAACACTAATGTTCATGCCTTACATAAATATAGCCCTACACTTTTATATATCACTTGAAGTACTTGTAGCACACTGATACAACAAAGTCCTTCTTATGGTACCGTTAGTATTAATGACGATAGCGGGAGATATATTGTAGTATACTGGGTTTGACAAACCGCACTCAGGTCAATCGCTCTGGCACGATTGGATATCGAACGGGTGTTATATTCGTCCTAAACACAAAAGGCAAACTGCGCAAACTGTAAACAACTGTTAGCTTCGGTGACCATCAACGTGCGAAGTTTCATATATATATATATATATAGCCTAGCTAGCTATTTGATATATATTAGTGATTATGCTCTTACAACTTGACTGTTGTTGAACAGTCAATCTTCAACTCAACTTAAACTGTTTTTGAACTGATTTATATTTTAATGAAATATGAAACATTTTTATTAATTATAGGTCGGTTGGTGTAACTAATGGACGGCGATCCTGGTTTGTCACGCTCCCTGCGGTGCGTTACCACGCGTGGGAATTTTGGGGTGTGACAGGTTGGTATCAGAGCCATTGGTTATAGCGAACTAAGATTCGTTTTAGACTCTAACTGTTTTGCATTAGTTGCACACCCAAACATTTTTCTCATGCATCGTGATACTCACTCCTACACGCACCTGGTTTACGATAAGTCCTTTACATCATCCAATCCTCTTATACTCACGGCGAGGAGCCGGTTATTCTTGAGTCATTTTCATTAACCAATGTGAGTCGTGTACCCCTTGGTTAACCTCCATGGACGACAAGACTACGAATCAGATCAGAGAATCACATCTTCACCTTTGATGATTCGTTTGTTGCTTGGGATTATTCTAGATTGAAGAATTGGGCGTAGTACCCATATTATTGACGTATGCTGCATAGGGAAGGTGGTGTAATGCCTCTTCCTGTCCTTAAATCTTCCCACAACTTAGGAGGTTCTTGTTATACCTGCCTTGCATATATTGCTCAACTCTCATGTTCAGGGAACGTAATCATGATGTGCTAATAGCGCGATCATCCAACTTTCTGTTGTGGCAACATTGGTTGAAATCAAGTGGTTGCCTATGGGGCACTTGTATCTGCTTTTGTTACCTTGATCTTTTTCCCGCTTGCCTTGATCTTCTAAGACCTTTCCTTTCTCGATCTTATCGTGTTGTGCGTAGAAATAATACAACTTGGGAACAACTCTTATAACCTCACGGTACCTAATGTGGACCAACTAAAGTGTTCTCTATGTGTACCGAATTATTTTCAAGTCGGCATGTGTGATAATCTCTATTCAAATCCCATTGAGCTAAATTTCTGGCCGACTCGCTTCGGGTGGGTCATTCTGAGTAAAGCGAACATTTTGTTCTCAAAACTTGTTTTTTTTAAATCAAATTCTGGTCAAGATAACCAGGAGTTAGTGACCACATTCTTGATATCCTCATTGTGGATATCTCACATGTACCCCACCATATCTGGTAGCTAAAGTAAGAGGGACTAGGGTGATCATATATAGTAAATCATAATTACGGGTGCACACGTAAATGTAATTTGCAGTATATGGAAATCCTAGAGGATCCTACTAGGCAAGTTAATGGTCGTGTTGGGACCAAATTCCTATAATTTTTTTTCTTTCCACGTGGCATTGAATGTTGAACATGTTGAACTCAACCGGATGATCAAAGTCATCTATCTTTGTAAACATTATCGTGCATGATCGTATCTCTCCTATATATGTGGATTCTAATCCCTTCGAGAACTCTTCTGAAACATATTATGAATGCTAGTCCTGACAGGACATCGTTCCACTCGTGTACTTAAATGACAAATTTTTCTTGACTACGAAGAATTTTGACGAAATATTTGACTGGTTTGGATCTATATTTCTACCTTCACGACTTTACGGACCATATCAATCCCTGAAACTTTATGATCGTGAGACAACTTGTATATACATTCACCGGACGAACACCCAGACAACATTGGATAAACGAACTAGGTCAAGCATATACCACGAGCATTGGAGCATATTTCTTGGTTAAAAACTCTCGTGAACTTTGCCTCTGAATATTCATGTTTCCTAAATTTCTTGTGCGAACCAAAACTTGTTTGCCAGCAACAACGACACGATTGTACAAACTGCCTATCTCACTGCAAGCATATTTCTCTCAAATGGAGGTGATGATAGTGAAGAGTCTTCCTATTTTCAAACTGATAACTTCCAATTTTAACATAATGACTATTCCGACTGGGATTTTGAACCCGTGCGATTGATTTTTGTGCATGATTCAAACCTTTTACGATTTAACAACCAACGATTTCTGATTCTCGCGCTTTTGTAATCCTTTATGACTTGGATGAACTTTCAAGCTTTGAATCGGAATGTGTTACATTTTTGGTTAGCTTTTCTACTAGTTAAAACACCATTGATGATGAGACTACCTTGTGCGTCAATCACGGTAACAATACAAAGCTTTTTATGGAAACCCTATTTACACCCATCGAGCATGAACTTCTTGTTATCAACAAATAATTATATCATCAACCTGCATTTTCCCGTCTTAAGCGTTGAGTACACCAAGTTATCCATACATTTGTATATTTCTTAATGCTCTTGTCCTTACAGTTATCGATAAATTTCTGCTACACGAATCCACCTCGTCCTTTTCATAAAACTTTCATTGATGAACCCCCAGCTTGAACTTAAACCTTGTGGCCTGCATACTTTTGATCGTCTTGTATCTGAAGCTTTATGATATTCGCACTGCGCGTGCCAGCCTCTCGACAACCTTCGCTAGAATAGCAAACCTTACGCATCTTATTGGTATTGTGAATGGAAAGTCCTACACCTTTTGTTTGTACAACATATTGAGGTTTAATCTCTCACCCCCTTTAGATTCAAGCGTATGAGAGAAACTTGACGTCCTCTATTTCTGATAAAAATATCCAATGTGGCTTGACTAATATCTAGTAATGGTGGGTAGCTGGTACGCCTTCAAGGTGTTGGTAGTGTGGTGGGTTAGCTGCGGTACACCCTATATATAAACATTAGTGGCACATTGAATGTGGGACCAGTACCGGACCAAGGGTTAAATATAGAGTCATGCACAAGATCCTCATCTTGAGAAACTCCATCTAACGGGACTAAGTCCTAAAGAAAGCTGCTTAATGCTACTTTCTCCGAGATTACAGATATCCCTTACGTATTCCTACTAAAAGAGACATACCCGAAATATTCATACTTCATGCTTTCAATTGTCCGAGTCTAGAAGAAAACTCTCCTAAAGCGAATTTCCTGCCACGATTCAGACATGAGTTCTGACTCAGATGAACATCAACGCTTTGAAAACCAGAAATTTTTCCTTATGAATGACAAAGCAACAGATCGAATGATCAACTCCAACTTTGAGAAGCATGTGTTGAGAAGTAGATCGACTTCCGTTTAAGGGACACTACTTTTGGGTCGACTACCTTGTTTTTATGAACTCTCTGGCATTTACTGAGGTGATAGCCCCGATCCTTTTCTATGGAACACTCGATTAGATCTTTTGACCCGCGATAAACCAAAACTGAACCTTAACAAAACACATATGTCCAGGCAACCCAAGTCAAAGCCACTTTTGAACATCCTGATTTTTATGTGTGTTTCGCAGACACCCTTTTTAAACACTTTTGTACCCTATTTTTTTTTTGAAGACCATCTGAACCGATGTTTTGACAAGAAAGGAAGCATGACACATTAAGCGTAAGAACACCAAGGAGATTGGGCACACTTGTGAGCTTAAACAATGAAGATTTCCCTATCTAGATGTTTACTCTATTAGATTGTATAACCGTTGACACATCCAACTTAATATATATTTACGCAAATTCCTTGCCAAATCCTATCAAGCAAACTATATGTTTCTCTCTGAATTTTATACTATTCACTACGTTATTTGCATCCTCCCTGCTGGTATCTTCACTAGTTCCAGTTTAAACTCACATGTCATCCTAGGAATGTGTAGTTGTTACTATCATAAGCTTGCTATCTCATCGCTTACTAGAATTCACGAACTAATCCGTTGGCGCTCTTCATCTTAAATTTGCTATTCTCATGCTTGATGAGCACCTTTCGATATTCGGTACCTCATAGTTTACACTTTTGTTTTGTTGAACTTTCGCCCATATTTTTGCATGATGATATGTTGTATTGAACTCCAACTTGAATTTGAACCTAATTGTCTATGTGATTTCTTGAATAATTCCTAACATAATTAAGTAATTATTTTCTAAAACAAACTACTATGTGTTACCTTTTAAATGGAATTAGGCTCTTGATTGGATTTCTCTTTAGACCTTAGTCCTTTTGTCACAAAGTTGGCGTGTTACCAGTTGTAATTTAGTATGTGAGCAATTGTTGAACCATTTTAACTATGATAAATAGTTTGTTTGCTTCCGATCTTCTCATGAGAAATGTTTATAAAACATACGTGTTTATGCATGCTAAAATTTGAGATTCTAATCCTATGTTAGGGTATATACATTGATATCATTGAAGTGTTGGTTTAAACATAAGTTGCATAGAATTGCATGATTAGTTATGTGTATGAAACGTGTCAGGAACCAGAAAATGACATGTTGTGAATGTATTAACTTGATTAAGTATGAAAACCATAGACCATACAAGGTCCTAAGTCTCCTACCTTGGTGGGAATGACAAGACTGTGTGAAGTTTCCCTGTCAACTTTTCACCGTATGGGTTGTGTTGGTTAGTTTATGAACTTATATGTTAGAGATATGTCATGTTAGGGCCGCATGCTAGTATATAAGGGGTTGGGATGATTTTATGCATTGTAAGGTAAAACCTTCATGATAGATTGCATGCTAGCACGCTTTAACCGCATCAACCTTTAAAAGGAATTTTCGTAGAAACTCGTATGCTATCCGAACCGTTATTGCATGAGATGTAAATTTTGAATTTCAATGTTATTATGAATCATGTGAAATTAATTGGTCATAACTCCAAAAGGTACTAAATCAATCAATAGGTCCTCGTGTTAACTGGATCAGCCTAAGTCATTGTATGTTACTTGCTAATTGTTAGGCAAATTCAGATCTTTTCGTTTTCTTTAGACAATGAGTCTATTAGACAGACACTGATTGACTTGGCACACACAACTTCCTCATACTCAAATTCCTTTCTCTTCGACTCATCCGGGTTATTGGTGGATGCTAATGCTTTAACTGAAAACGAGACACGAAATGGGAACCTCACTCCCTGTATTGAGTACAATAGCGGGAGACTACTCAGATTTATTATGATTTTTTCTCTCTCTCCGCATTTTAATTTTGATTGCAGATACTTACGTTATCATGTCACCTTGTTCGGCTTTGTCACTCAAAACGATTCCTGTATCACATTTGTTTGACTCTTCTCAAAGAAGAACACGTGATAAGAAAAATCATTGTCAATTCTTTTGATTCGAATTCCTTTCGAAAACCTTTAAACATTTGACATCTCCTCATCATCAGGTGCATATTCTTGATCATAACATTCTTGACTCCTATTGGAGTAGGAAACCTGGATTCTTTAGATACGTTGGTGTCAATTCAATTCTTAAAACAATTGTCACTAATTTAAATTTCGAGACGAAATCCTTTCAACAAGGGGATGATGTGATGACTGAGAAAAATTTTCTTTCTTTTGTGACCAACTTGTTAACCACGTTATTGTTAACTACGTTGCAACAAGGGGATACTGTGACAATCCGTCTTTTTCAGGTATTTTCCTGATTTAAATAAACTTAAACTGATATACATGTCGTGAGAACATTTAATTTAATTCTTATAAATGTTGTGTGAACATTTATGTGAATTACTTGTGTTGACCTATTAAATTAGGATTTGTGTAACCGTCACTATACAAGCATACACTTAAGTCTAGATGTCGATACGTTAACTTGGACAATTACATTTGATGATTTTATGTAAATCATATTCTATGATTTTACGTGAATACCTTGTCATTTTATGTGACAATTACACGTATGATTTTATGTGATATATGTATATATATAAACACCTTATATCCTATTATTTTATGTGACGATGTGTCACATAATTATACATAAAGCTTTTATGATTTTATGTGAGTTTAAATGCATAAGAGTGGTTGGCAATCTATGGTTTTATGTGAACTTAAAATAAATAATTATGGATTAATATTTATGATTTTATGTGGCGAAATAAGGTTTATATCTTTATAAACGTCATACGAAATACGATAGACATGGTTCGACATACACTCGTATATTCATCGTTTAAGTTATTTCCGCTAACCCATTTAAGAAATCCTTAACGATTGTTAAACTTTGAGGAACTTATTTGATAATTTCTGGAACTTGTTTTTATTTAATCAAACTTGGAGGACCATTTCTAAATTTACCAGAACTTAACTCCCATTAGTGTAACAATTAGAGGGACTATCATTCAGGGGCGGATCCATTCAAGCGCCAGCGGGGGGAGAGGCCCCCTCTCAAAATTGATTTAGTAGTGTAAATTTTCTGGAATATGAGTTGTAGAAAACTTAGGCCCCTTCTTCATATTCTAGTTGGCCCCTCGGAAAGTAAAAAAAGAACAAAAGAAGAAAGTGAAGATTTAGAATTTTTTCCGATGGAGCATCATCAATGGCGGTGTTACAGGGCAAAGCAAAACAAAGAAGATGGTCTTTCAAGTTTCTACTTTTTCAATTGATTAGTGTGTGGTTCTTGATTGATGCAAAACCTACACTAGGCAGCTAGCCACCTAGGTATAATTATAATTTTTGTTTTTTCTTATTTTATTAAATTATTGTTTATCTTTAAACTTCGTATTCTTCTTCGTAAGTTTTCCTTTAATGTATATGTATTTCTATAATGTATGTATTTTATTACCTTATGAATTTGTTTTGAAGGGCATTTTTTTCTTTCACCAAGAATTTATTTTGAAAGATTATTTTTTTCTCCATCAAACTTTATTTAGGTGTTTGTCTTTTAGTTTAATATGAATGTTCACTGAAGATAAATGTTCAAACCTTAGCATTAAGAGTTTAATTGTAATAGTTAGTGTAGTTTGTTACTAAAAAATATGTTAATACCAAGGTATCTTAGACTAAAGGTATGTTTATATGCTCATCATTTTATTTATATATACTATACGATTCACAAGATTCATAAAAAAACTAGTTAACATATATTTTGAATGTAAAATTAAAATTTATTTTACAACCTCTAGTTTAAAAGTTAATTCCGTCAATGATCATCATGTGACACATCGGGCTTCTGAGTTGATTTAGCGGGTAAGAAATCAAATTCTGTTTCTATATTCTTTCTCATTGTTATGTTGATAGATTCATTTATGTTATTAATGTATTTATTTTGACCCGTTTTACCCAACCCGTCCTATGAAAGTGTTTTAGTCGACTTATTTAAACCAACCCATTTTTTGCCCCCGCTGACGAAAAGTTCTGGATCCGCCACTGCTATCATTGCCATTTTGGCAAAGTCAATTGTAAGGCTTTTAACAGCCATCTGCGACGGTATGCGTATCGTGACCGAACCTAATCAAGTTTCTATTCAATTCCTTTGCCGTTATGAACTTAATCCGTTGGTAACCTTCTTGAATCGACCTAAACTTTTTCATTCCAATCATTTATGCAAAGAAAGAACGACCCTCAATCACCCTCGTTCCCTCTGTACCTCCGACAAACCTTCACTGCCGCCAGGAAAAAAAATCCGATCACCACCTCCGTTTTTCTGATTTGCTTTGCCGCCACTGGCCCGTCCGCCTAAAAGAGATGTCACTGGGTTAGACATCACCACCACCGAATGGTCACATTAGGTTTGAGGGCATCACAGACCATCGTCGGCGTCGGGTTCAAGTCTCGGATGAAGTCGTTCATCGGCATCTTCGTGTTTGAGTCTCCGCTCACCTCTGAGGTAATCCTAAACCCCACTGTATTTGATTTACAACATTCACGGCTCATCGAATCGTCTCTCTGGTGAGCTCCTGTAAAAAAAAATTATCGTTAACGGAGTATGGAACATAGGGTTTTTGGTGGGAGAGATGACACCATGGCTGAATATGTTAAATATTTAAATTGTCTGCTAAAACATAAAACAAAAATTGTCCTAGTGGTTGGTTGTGCGACATATAACGAATAGGTCAGTGGTTCGAGACCTTGCACCTCTTGTTCTTTTTATATTTATATATCTCTTTTCCCTGGATTCCTCCAAACTGTTTTAGTATAAAAAAGCTCGAGGCGATTTTAATCTAACCAGGGCTCTTGGCTCAGCGGTTAAGGTGTTGCATCGTGACTCGGATGTCATCGGTTCTAACCCAGTAACCTCCATCTTTTTATGTTTTTATTTATTTTGGCATATTTTGGCTTACTTTGAACATGATATGATCTAAAACCTTCACCAAACCATTTCCTTGTCATGTTTTAATCTCCTAGGCTTCGTTATTGTTATTGGATTGTTCATTTGAATATCGTTATCCTGATTTAAAACATAACTTTTTAATAAAGATATATATAAATACATATAATTGGTCATTCATTATTGTTTACATTCATATATATACAAAATTTGCATTTGGCAATTTCATAGAATATGCATATTTGGAATTACAAAGTAAACGTTTTAGAGCTCTTATTATTTATGTAAAATATGCATATGTAAATTGTATATTTTTATAGATTCATTATAGACATTTTGTTATACTTTGGGATATATATATATATATATATATATATACATATATTTTCATATATTTTGTTACTTGATTTCATGAAAATATATTACTAGTCTATAATGTATTTTCATTGGATTCGAATAATCCTTATAATTTAGGCTAAAAGCTACCATTCACTCGTTTCGACCTAATGATTCATGTCACATGTCGTCGTTAGACCTCATTTATCATTTTCACCTTTGTTCTAGACTTAGTCACTTTTAATTGGACACACACTTACGTATATATGCTCGTGTTTGGTAGATTACACAAGACCTGCTATTTACTACTTGCTGTGTTATTTATCTGGAATTGTTGTGCACCCAAAGGTGAGTTTCATGGCCCCATTTTACTGTTTTAAATCCTGTTGGGGGAGATTAACATGCATAAATTATACAACTGAGATAATTAGACTTTTATATATCACTTGAAGTACTTGTAGCACACTGATACAACAAAGTCCTTCTTATGGTACCGTTAGTACTAATGACAATAGCGGGAGATATATTGTAGTACTACTGGGTCTGACCAACCCCACCTAGGTCAGTCGCTCTGGCACGATTGGTTATCGAACGGGTGTTATATTCGTCCTAAACACAACAAGGCAAACTGCGCAAACTGTAAACAACTATTAGCTTCGGTGACCATCAACGTGCGAAGTTTCATGTATATAGCCTAGCTAGCTATTTGATATATATTAGTGATTATGCTCTTACAACTTGACTGTTGCTGAACAGTCAATCTTCAACTCAACTTGAACTGTTTTTGAACTGATAAACCTGTGAACTCACCAACCTTTGTGTTGACACTTTTTAGCATGTTATTTCTCAGGTTATGGATGTTCGAGTATCACGAGTACGCATGCACGAGACTTTGAAACCCTTTTAGTGTCTTTGAACAAGCTACGTCACCTTGGGTGACGATGTTTTTACATAAATAATTTAATTGTACTTACGCTTCCGTAATTGTAAAACTCTGAATTTATATTTTAATGAAATATGAAACATTTTTATTAATTATAGGTCGGTTGGTGTAACTAATGGACGGTGATCCTGGTTTGTCACGCTCCTTGCAGTGCGTTACCGCGCATGGGAATTTTGGGGGTGTGACAAGATATGCCACTGGAAACGTAACTGCCCCATCTACCTTGCTAAGATCAAGATGACTAGAAACCCCGGTAAAGGTTGCTTATCAGGTATGTCAATAAATGTTATTGAACTTTTCACGGTTTCCTCCAATACATGGGTATTTGATAATGGATGTGGTTTCCACATCGTTAATATTTTGTAGGAACCTGAAAAGTG
>JBCNJP010000023.1:74584882-74616422 GCA_039602395.1 Deinandra increscens subsp. villosa | reverse complement strand
AATGAGAACTTTTTATTTTGAGAACTTTTGAGAACTAAATCTCAACCACAAATTTCAGGGGGGGGGGGGGGGGACCACTACAATTCATGGGAGGGGGATACATGTAATAAACATGTGGCTCAAATTAGTTCTTTTTAGTTCTCAAATCAAATTGGTTCTCAAATGATCCTCTCCCTATATATATATATATATATATATATATATATATATATATATATATATATAAAGTTAACCTTTCGTGATCCTATAGCTTCAAGCTTGTAACATTAACCATCAAAACCTTAGATCTATTATAAAATGGCACCTTTATTAACATACATGCATAAAACTACACCTTTAACATATATCATGCAAGATCTATCATCAATACAACCTTTGATCATAAAAATCACATCTTTCTTCATGAAATCACTAGATCTACACATATTATGGCATGCATGGTTTAGATCTATACTAAAGCTATCATAAAGGTCCAACCTTTAAGCATGAAAGGTAAGGAAATGATGCTTACAAATCAATAAGGATGAACTATGATGATGCTAACACTTTAGGTCTTCATAAATCTTAATCAAAACATCAAGGAATGATGATGGTGATGGTATAACATCAATAAAAACGGCCAAGGTTTGAAAAGTATGGAAGAAATAGGGGTTAGGAGGTTAAGGATGCTTAAACAGGTGAAAATAGGGGTTTTACCGTCATGTGCCAGTTGTGGACCATCAAGGGGCTCACTGGGCAAGTTCACAGCCCGCGAACCGCCCGATGTACCCACCCTTGGTCGGTTTTACCGTGTTTACTTTTATGAACCAACGAAATACCTATTATTTGATACATAAAAAAAACTCTCTTTCGTTCCAGTTTCTTTGTTATTCGTCATTTTCGACTGCCGTTTTCTAAGGCTTTCACCATTTTTCATCCCCCATCATATCAAACACATTCAAGCCAATAAAATTGAATATAATCATGCCATTTATTGAACTATGACCAAACAAATAAATTCATGTAACACGTTTTCATGCCAAATAACGTACCTATCACTTTTTGATTAATCACCTATGTTTCGAGACTCAACTTGAACAGAATGACTCGAGATGATATTAAAAACATGAGAAATATCAATTACACTAACTTAAGGATTGAGCCCGAATACGAGATTTCCCAGTAAATAACGAATCGCGTACCGATATCGTGTAAAAATCGTAAATTACTTTATTTTCGTTTCAAGAAACCCAATTAGTTCCAAAAGCTTTTGATTAAATATTTTGTTTTTAAAAATGATGGTGGTTCATTTAAAAACATTATTTGGAGGTATAATACCCATTCTTCCGGTACTTATTAAACGAAAATCGAAAAAACCCAAAAAATTCAAAATGGGTCGGTTTCACAATGGGGTAAAATGCAAATGTTACAGTCTCCCTACTTTAGGGAATGGTATAAAGGATTTTCTTTTTCCAAAAATAAAAATACATTTTGTTTTCCCGAGACCTGACTAAAGATGCAACCCGATAGCCCCCACTGAGAGTGAGATCACATTTTTTTATTACAGAATCAATTATGCTGACACCGAAACAACTTGAGACACCCATCAACCAGAGATACAAACATCTTGACTCAGCTCTCGGTCCGACTTCCAGTCCACCCTTAAGGCATTATCGATGCTTATATATTGGGTGTACCACATCTAACTCACCACATCTTTAATACCTTGAGAGAGTGGAGAACATCCTATTTCACACAACAAACAATCGAGTTTTCAGTAAACGAATCAGAGATTGGGAAGGCGAGATATGGACACTAGATTAATGATAGTCGCCTTACCTTTAGAATGTAGCATTCGTCTATTTCCTATAATTGTAACCCGACCCATTTTCATTATCCATACCAAGTTCATACTCACTCCCAACATATTTTCAATGTCTATTAATATATTTTATTGATTTGAAATATATTCACGTTACGCTTTATTTTAACGCGAACATTTTGCGCGTTATTATTAGCTGATCATGTCTAAACATACTCAATTATCACCAATGAACCATTTAACATCAAACACTTTTTTTTTACATAAAGTGCTTATAATAAAAAGATATTTATTAATATTCGGGTTATACCTGCTATACCCGAAATATACCCTTCTTTCACGAAACGAGTAGATAAATATACACTCATTAAAACTTTTACACTTGACCAAACTATTCAGCCATCTCATATTGTTTTCCCGCTTACTTTGTAGAGTTACAACCAAAATTTGGATTTACTATGGCAAGTCTTCAATAGTCCTTTTTTCATCACTGTATTTGCTTAACAAAAAAAGATGTATTATGTCCTACCACACCATGACATCCTACCTTCTGCCTTTATCTAAGTCAAACCACTACCCCATAAATGATTACTATAATTAAATGCTTGCACTCCTTAATCCATGAGAACTCACGGATCCAAACTGCCCTCCTTTGAACACCAAAAGAACCTCCTTAACTGTCGAAATTCACAGCTCTCAAACCTCTCTCTTTGAGCACTAAGCACACCTAAAAACACGGGAAAATCACCAGTATGGCCCTGCAACAGCCCCATCTCCCCCGAATGGCCTTTGACCCGTCGTTTTACCAGAATAGCCTTTGACTAATTTTTCAGCGCGAAAATTTCATAACAGCGTGAGTGGTGGGCGTGACAGGGGAAAATCTGACACAATATTACAGTATATGGGTCCCATAGATCTGGAATGTCCACCGAGCGCGAAAATTTAAAAAAGGAGCGAGTAGAGCGTGAGTATAAAAAAATAAAAAATAAAATTGTTTTTTAAAGAACATTTCAGGTGGCACGAAAAGTACGAATCTTGGCACGAAAAGTACAAGAACTGGCGCGAGTACTTTTCTGCATGAGGTGATATTTGTGGATTTGACTGGACACTTGTCTGATGTGACCAGACACTGGGACGATGTGACATAACACTGTTAGCGTGAGTAATCTTCTAACAGGCGTGAGTAGCGCGAAGCCACTAGGGTTGCGACACGTGGCAATAAACAGCTTTTTTCCCCTTTTTTCTCAACAATGAACGGCGGAAGTTTTTTTTAACCTTTTTTGAGGCTTTTTAAAACGTTTTTTGTTAGATAAGATAAATATACAAAAATCTATAAATTTTAAACAATAATATATAAAAAATTTCAAACCTAAAACGTTTTTTGTTAGATAATATAAAATATATAAAAAATCTATAAATTTTAAACAATAATATAGGAAAAATCTCAAACTTAAAACGTTTTTTGTTAGATAAGATAAAATATATAATATTCTATAACTTTTAAACAATAATATATAAAAAAATCTCAAACCTAAAACGTTTTTTTAGATAAGATAAAATATATAAAAATCTATAAATTTTAAACAATAATATATAAAAAATTCCAAACCTAAAACGTTTTTTGTTAGATAATATAAAATATATAAAAATCTATAAATTTTAAACAATAATATATAAAAAATTTCAAACCTAAAACGTATTTTTGTAGATAATATAAAATATATAAAAAAATCTATAAATTTTAAACAATAATATAGGAAAAATCTCAAACTTAAAACGTTTTTTGTTAGATAAGATAAATATATAAAAATCTATAAATTTTAAACAATAATATATAAAAAAATTAAACCTAAAACGTTTTTTGTTAGATAATATAAAATATATAAAAAATCTATAAATTATAAACAATATTATATAAAAAAATCTCAAACATAAAATGTTTTTTTAGATAAGATAAAATATATAAAAAATCTATAAATTTTAAACAATAATATATAAAAAAATCTCAAACTTAAAACGTTTTTTAGATAAGATAAAATATATAAAAAATATATAAATTTTAAACAATAATATATAAAAAAATCTCAAACCTAATACATTTTTTTTGGTAAGGTAAAATCAATAAAAATCTATAAATTTTAAACAATAATATATAACAAATTTCAAACCTAAAACGTTTTTTTTAATCTATAAAAAATCAGAAAATTAAAACGTTTTTTGTTAGATTATATAAAATATATAAAAAATCTATAAATTTTAAACAATAATATATAAAAAATAAGAAAATTAAAACGTTATTTGTTAGATTATATTAAATATATATAAACTCTATAAATTTTAAACAATAAAATATTAAAAATCTCAAACTAAAAACGTTTTTTTTTCTCAAGAATATAAAATTTATAAAGTTAAAAACAATAATTTATAAATTTAAAATAATAATATATAAAACTCTAAAAGTTATAACCTAAAAAAATATTAAAAAAGGCTTCTTTTGTATTTAATTTAAATTTATTTAATCGGCGCGAAAATAACATATAGGGCGCAAGTGGACGACGGGAGTGTTTATTTTTTTTATTTTTTATTTTTTTAAGCGGAGATTTTATTATATGGCGCAAAATTTTATTATCTGGCGTGAGTGATGGGCACGAATTTGACTAAAATGCTGAGGTGGCAGAGTTTCATTGGCTGGGTTAATATGGTAAAAACCCAAGTCAAAGGCTATTTCAGTCAAAGGTGGATGGTCAATGGTTATACTGGTGAATATCCCTAAAAACACCCTTCAAGCTCACTGGATTGCAGCCCTCATCTCCCCCTTTATTCGAACTCAGCAGCCCCTAAAACCCTCATCTTGAACATGTTTTAGGACCCATTTCACACGTTGAACACTTCCAGTTCATGACCCAAAACACAGCTGCAAGAAAACACCAAGTTCTCCACATAAAATCATGAAGAAACCCACTTTTCGACCCAGTTTTGGACCCAGATCACAACAGCAACTCAGCAGCCTATTCGATCCAATTCTCAGCCCTCTTTTGCTCTCATCTCAGGTTATAACCTACATATCGAACCCTCTTCGTTTCGGTTACAATACAGCCCCAAAAACACCCCCGTTCCGACCCGTTTCGACACCAAAAACTCACATTTCCTTGTTGTTCTTTAGTGTTTTGGACAACAACATATCAGAACCTTTTTGGGTATTTACAATCCATATTCAAGCATATATTCGGGTGTTTCAAGAGCCTTTCAAGTCTCGTTGATTCCTCCTAGTTTCCTGTCGCTCGTTTGTTTGAGAAAACTCGATCTCCCTTATTCCATGTTTTTATCCCTTACTTAATTCAAGTTTTTAATAATGGTTCAACTTGGTGATATGTTGTTGTTATATGTTTTAGATATTAAAGATAATTGTTAAGTATGTTATAAAACATACAAAAATGGTTAAACTAGTCGAAAGAGTTGGTTTGAATTTTATTAACCTTAAACCGTGCACTACATGAGATTCTAAAATTTGGACAGATTACTAGGCTGACTTTAGGAGACCATATCTTTGTCATAACAAACCGAAACTGAAGAAACTCAAACTCCACGATTAAGTTCGTCGAGTTAGATTTCCAACGGTAGTTTACTAGTTCACAACGGTCCTTACAAGACAGATGCACGTTTCAGCACCTCCTATCTTGTGAGGCTGTTTTGAGCAGTATCCTAGCATTTTCATAAGATTCATTCTAAACAAAAGTTGTTCCGGATACATCAAACTAGCAACCTATAAATTTTGGTGGTTTTTGGAAGACGTTTTATATTTTAAAGTCGCACCTAAAGTTGTATCCCGCAAGCTGTCAAAATTCTAAAAGTAGTGCGTTAAACCAAAAACTAATTTTCACACATCCATTTGGAAAAACTCCAACTCCTGACCAAACTCTAAATCTTAACATCTTAGCTTTTATACAATAGGACCAAATCCGTAACCTTTGAATCGTTCTATTTGCGAGGCTCATTACGATTAATCTAAGGTGAGTATTCATAGCTCCTCTTTCTTTTAACGTTTTGGGGTGCAACATGTACCGGTATTCAAAACCCTAAGTCTTTATTACGCAAAATTCTATGCGATTCTATGTGCTCTATGTGTGATATTCTATTGTGTGATACTTGTTGGATTCTATGTTTGGATATTCGCTAATCGCTAATCGCATGTGTACCATTAACCATCAAGCCGTGGCAACAATGATAGATCTATTGGCTGACGACCCACCTGGCTTGCCTTGGCTTGGGCGCCGGGTGAGTTCTCCCTTACTGTCTAGGCTTGGTGCACATCACTTATATGACTTGTTGATCATGATTTGGATTGAACACTTGACTCACTGAATCACAATGCTTTAATCTATGTAGTACACTAAACCTATGTTTACTCACCAACTATTTGTAGTTGACCTTTATTTTATACATGTTGCAGGTTGTGCCGTTTGATGATGTTTAGCTCTATTGACAACACCGTAGGATCGCATGCGGACTTAGTGTGACCTAATTATATAAGTTAAATTGTCATGTATCATTGAATTGTATCTTGTATTGTATTGAATATTAGTGTCATGAAATGGGTTGATTAAGAATATCGCAACATTATAATAGTGTTGTGTGCATCTAGACAATTATCGCGCCCCGAATCTTCAGCTGTCGGTTGGGGTGTGACATAGAACGGTTGTGTGATTTCGGGAACATCCACTGCCATTCATCTTGCCTGCGATCGGGAGATGAGATCGGAACCCTAGAGATGGGTTGCCGATCGTCCATGACAAGAAGAGAGCTTAGTGTTTAGAAAGATTGGAACCGATCATTTCCGTCTCCGACAAGCTAATATAAAATTAATAAAATATTCAACTAACAATCTAGTATTTCGGCAAATAACCAACAACCTAACATACAAAACGTTTTGCAATTAATCAAATTATCAAATAAGAAAGTAAAATTTAAAAAGAAATACCCAAAGAAAAAACTTGAGGCTCTTTAGAATATAATTTGAGAGAGGGGCGCCGCCTATAACAAAACGGAGTTCGCTTAGTGGTCTTTTCAGTTTGTCTGGAAACAACCTAATTGTATGAAATATGTTTGTTTAAAAACTAATGATTAGGCTAAAATCTAAATGTGAGCTTATATTTTAAATAGTTATTGGGTATTTAAGTAACTGAGTTTTTTTAATAAATTTAACAATTGGGCTAAAATATAAGTATGGACTTCAAATATAATTATAGTTATTGATTATTTGGACAGTTCGGTATTGTTTATAACCTTTAAGTAACTAGGGACGGCAATGAAACCCGAACCGACGGGAAAACCCAAAACCCAACACACGTGGGACAGATATGGGGTCGGGTATGGGATTACTTTTGATTTTTTTTCGTGGGTATTGGACGGGTATGAGATTTGATGATATACTCTTTTACACGTACCGATTACCTGATAATATATACCGGTTATATTATTCTTTTTTTATCTATTTGTTTGAAGTATATATTGTAAGGTTTTATTTTATCTATTTTTTATTTTTATCTATAATACTAAGGTATTTGTTAAAAACATTGATTTACATATTATTAAACTTATATATGTTTCGTTATTTGAGATATTCAATTATAATTATGAATAATATAAGTTTATTGTTAGCCAATATTCACCCGACGAGTATGCCCTATACCCGATGGGTAAATACCCGCTAGAAACCCGACGAGTTTTAGGCCAGGTATGAGACACACTTTTATAACCGGGTATGGGATTGGGATTCCTCAAACACTCCCCAAACCTGCCCCATTGCCATCCCTATAAGTAATGGACTTAATAATTTGAATACTTATTCGGTTTATATTTGTAAAACTTTAAAATTTTAAATTAATTTTTTTTGTATCAGTCTGATCAAAATTTCACGTGGGTTGATATAAAAAATTTCTTGGGGTTCGGTCTGAATTTGATCGTACATATCCTACTATACGTTTTTTTTCATGGGGTGCGGGCGACCCTCACGGCAAGCAAAAGTACAAGGGTTAAATGTGTAATAAATTTTGTATCAGTCTGATCAAAATTTCACGTGGGTTGATATAAAAAATTTCTTGGGGTTCGGTCTGAATTTGATCGTACATATCCTACTATACGTTTTTTTCATGGGGTGCGAGCGACCCTCACGGCAAGCAAAAGTACAAGGGTTAAATGTGTAATCAAGTAAACATTGTTTCATTAAATATGTAATTTGTGTTATTTAAAAACGAGTTGTGTGACCCCCCCCCCCCCCGCGCGTTGCCGCGGGGTTGAAACTGTAGACTAAGTTATAGCAAAAATTCATATAGTAAACATGAAGCTAAACATGTCTAACAACATATATACTAAACAATTATACTACCATCATAATATTAGTAGAGTAAGTCTGTTATAGGCTTGTTGGACGAACATGAAACATTGTCATGTCGTTTTCAATTTGAAAGATGGATGAATAGTGTATAATGTATGATGTGTTTCATTTACAATGTGCTTGAATTACATAGACAAAATCATGTAAAATTATGAACAAATTTACCTATCTTCACATAAGTTGATGAAATTTTCCAGTCCAGTTGTAAAAAGAAAAGGATGCAGACACATTATGAAGCAAACTGCGATTGAAAAGCCTTCTCATATTATGAAGCAATCAAAACCAAAATTCACAGAAAAGCAAAACAAATAACTTAAAGACTACCTAATTCCAAAATCAGCAACTATTCAGTGAATGTAACAACCAAAAAGCCAAAGAGCAACAACATAGAAATTAGGTCAGCAACAAATCTCCCAATTCTAAACATGCAACGCTAATTAGACACAACAATCAAAACCCAATGAAGCTCAAAAGCTTGTAAAAACAAAAACCAAATCAACGCAAAACATGAGAAGGTGTACGAAAGGTAACTAAACAACACAAAATCAAACATGCAAGACAAAAGAGAAACGCAATACCTGAACCACCTTCGCTTCGTCACTACTTCCTCAGCTTCCATCAGATGTACATACCATTTCTAAAAAAAACTTTAGATCCACACTGCAAGAGCATAATCATAATGGAGTAGGTTGAATGCAGAATTTGACAAATACGCAAAGCAACGAAGAAAATCAAATCAAAGTGCTTCGGCTCCTGTTAACAGAACATAAAAATTGCAAAAGAAATGAAGCAAAAGAAAGAGAATAGACATACATGTTTGCCACATGATAGAAATTGAGCTTTTTAGTTTGTGTGTTTGTGTCACTGCTCTGCAAGGTGTTTCCTACTTCTGATGCATCCTAAGTAGTCAGATGACATGAACTAACAAGATCAATCCAATGACTTTTAGCAATCAATGATCTTGACAGCAAGATATCCTAAGCCAAAATCAAGCAAATGCATAAGTTATGGGCTCTTATATGTAAATATACATAAACCAATAATAAATGTAGCTTTCATTAACCAACAAAGGGCTTTTGATTACTAATAAAAAAGAGTTGAGTGAGTAACATTATGTAAAAGAGGAATCAGAATTCTCAAATAAACATAAATAAATTTGCAAATATTGCTTGCTCAACTGAATATAAGAACAAAAGCAGTGTAAATGAATCTAAAAAGAACCACATTCTATAACTTGTAAGCTAGTAGAATTGAACATACCTTGAACTGCTAATTACTTGATTTGTAGGTATTTTTGAATTATCATATGATGACTTCTGAACCTATACATCAATCAACAATATTACCTCTTTAGAATAGTCAATATGCAAGGACCAGAAGCAATATACACTAATAACTTGATGTGAAAGATAATTATATTTATCTTTCATGTATTCAACAATCTTTCAGGCATCAAATGTAGCATTTCTATTCTTTCAAGTTGAAATAGGTTTCTTTGCCTAAAGTTACTAAAAAAGTACTGACAACAAATTAGGTAGATGTTAGCATTTGATTTAGTGCCTCATAACTTTGTCACTTGTCTCAGTTTCAATAATTTATTAATGATTGAGAACTATGTCGATATGAATCAAAAGTTTAAATAAATTTGTTCAACTTACCAATGGAGAACTTAGCAATTAATTTACCTATCGATAAGGAAGAGCATAAGACATCAAACCCGGTTATGTAAGCACTCAAATGTCTTCACAAAAAACCCCTGTAAGATAAAAAAAGAATACATCAGTATAAGAATTTAATCACCTATCTTATTTCCCAGTTCATGACAATCACTGCCATAAGGCTCAGATTAGTCAATCAAGTAATGAGTATCCATGAAAGTCTATGGCTGCAATTAACAATCACGTTTTTTGCCTCGCCAAAAGACATTCTGTCATCTCTTCACTTGTTTATTCGACGTGTAATCATCATTGCCATTCCACCTGCATATTCAGATTGCCATAACCAAACACATTCAATCATATACATTCTGATCCGAACCAAAACGGACTCCCAAAACAAATGCAAACCAACATGAGATCTGAGACAATAGATAATTCATGTGCAAACAATATGTATGCTAACATTCGAAGGCCACACAAAACACAAAAGCACCAGTACTTGATATGAAGTATTTATATATTATATAATATAACAATTCTAATAAATAAAGAAACACCCAACTGATGTTTATCACAAAGCTAATAAATAAAGTAGAAAGGGTGTAAACTGTCAAAACCACAAACTCTTGTGGTCAAACTATAAGAAAGAAATAGTACACTATTCACCACCAATTTGCATTGTATATTTTACAATTGGGATTGTCGGTGGGTAATTTCTCCCATCTCAAAATGACATAAGGCTCAGACCCGTTAAAGATGGAACAAAGAACTAAAAATCCTCCATGGCTGCAAATCAATGCCTCGCCAGTAGATAATGATAGTGTTGTTCAAAATAACATCCGGGAAATAGATCATCGCCTTGATTCAATCATATTTAGGGGTTTTTTACAAACCCTAGCAAAGCAAAGCATAACCATACACAGTAAAATCTGTGCAAAGAATCGTAACACACAATAAAATCTGTCTTAGGAAGGGTACATGCCCTTTGCAGATTCAAGATGATTGTCGATGGCTAATTTCTCCCATCTCAAAATGACATAAGGCTCAGACCCGTTAAAGATGGAACAAAGAACTAAAAATCCTCCATGGCTGCAAATCAATGCCTCGCCAGTAGATAATGATAGTGCTGTTCAAAATAACATCGGGGAAATACATCATCGCCTTCCTTCAATCATATTTAGGGGTTTTTTACAAACCCTAATAAGCAAAGAATCTAATAGTAGCAGATCCATTAAGCAAAGCAAAGCATAACCATACACAGTAAAATCTGTGCAAAGAATCGTAACACACAGTAAAATCTGTGTTAGGAAGGGTACATGCCCTTTGCAGATTCAAGATGAAACAAAATCAGAATAGTAATAAGCCACAAATATCACATTCAAGTCTCATCGAAATCATCATCGTCATTGCCATAAGGCTCAGATGTAGAAGCCAGCTTCAGATCCGGCCGGCGGCTGCGCGTAAGCACCACGCCGTGGCCAGAAATCATCGTCATTGCCATAAGGCTCAGATGTAGAAGCCAGCTTCAGATCCGGTCGGCGGCTGCGCGCAAGCACCACGCTGTCGCCAGAAATGAAAGGGCTCAGACAATCAACGCCTGAAACCCTAAAAGAAACCAAAGTTCAGATCTGATGCATACGGAACGCTCAAAGCCGGTCACCGGCGATATCATTGCGTCGTCACCGATTAAATCTTTGTGTCGCCGCCGATGAACTATCGCAAAACAGAAACATCACCAAAGGCAAACAACAACCACCATTAAGCCGGCAACCACCGGAGATTAAACTCCGTCCTCATGCAGACACCAAGAGGCGGTAGAGTGTCGGCCTCTCAATTTTAGAGAGAGAAAGAAACTGAGTGAAGAGAGAAAGAAACACCCAACTGATGTTTATCACAAAGCTAATAAACAAAATAGAAAGGGTGTAAACTGTCAAAACCACAAACTTTTGTGGTCAAACTATAAGAAAGAAATAGTACACTATTCACCACCAATTTGTATTGTATATATTATAAATAATAGTTCCACCCTTTTAGGGAGTTATTTGTAGTTGCTGAAAAGTTTAATTCAAACTCCATAAGGTTATTTACAATACCAACCTTTCACCTATCACCTATCACTTTACTTTTTGTCAACTCAGCGCCACATCATCACCTTTTACTCCCCTCACTTTTCACTCATTTCACATTCAATACCCACATTTACCTATCACTCCTATCACTTTACTTTTTTATTATTTTATTCAACTTAAATTAATTTAAAAATAAAAAAAGATATAAAGTGATTGGATGAGGGCCCACCAACTTGTCCATCTTTGCAGGTCATCGAGCTTCACCTCATCGGGGCTCTAGGACCGAACTACAACCACCGAAGTGTCACCGAGACCACCTCCAATACCCTCACTGAGACCCCCAAATTTTTTGGTGCCACATCATCTACTCCACCGAGGTCTCGTTGGAGACATTGTAATTGACCTAATGGATGAACTTAAAGATCTCAAAAAGTAGTTGGGCTTAGTTATAAATATTTTAGGTCTTTCTTTGTTAAAAAAATATCTAGTTTTTTTTTCTTTTAATTTATAAGAACGGTCATTTGACTGAATAAAGAAAAACTAGATATTTAGTGTTTTTATTGTTTGACTCGACCCCAATAGAATCGCCGACCCGAATATATAAACTAAAACACAATCATAGGAAAAAAAAAAAGATTATGATTCCTATGATTTTCGGCCTCCCATATATACATTTTCAACCTCCGTCACGGTAATTTGATTGGGCTAGGTGCTTGTAGAAAACGAGTAGAAGACAACTTCATTAGTTTTTTGGCCCATATTTTTTATTGTCTGATATAAGCTTATAATCTTGAAGCCATTTATAAAAAGGCCTAAAATCATGCTGGGATATGAACTACTGAGACCGAAGTCACCGAATAGACGAATAGTAAAACAAATGGAATGGTTTGTTGCTTAAGTTGGCATGGTCTATGTTTAGGGTTTACCCGTGGGCCAAAAGCAAAAGTGTTTATGATCCAAATAGGCGCTAATTTGTTGGGCCGATCCAAATAATGGCTACTATTCGGATGCACCGAAGATTGCATCTCCTCCCGTGCTGTTTGTTTTGCGGATCGCCACATCGGTGTTCGTCCTGTCTGGAAAGCAGCGTTGGAGCGGCTCTAAGACTTATGAGTAGGCTGCAACCATATAAACACTTTGGAGGTGCTCAAGTCGGGTTTACTCAAAAACAAGTTTGGTGTTTCTCGAGTTCCGTCAAAATCGTTCTCGTAGGAATCAACTTCGGGTTAAGAACTTTTTTTTTGGGTTGACGGGGTTTAACCGGGTTTTGGTCAAGTTTTGACCGGTTTGACTCTAATTAAACCTGTGTCAAAATTCAATATCTTAAACCAGTCCCTGTATAATGGGTTATATAGGTTATGTTACAATTTTTTAATTTGGTTTCGGTTAAAAGCTAACATCTCTATATAACAGTTGTTCCAATAGGTTATTTTTTTGTTAGTTTCTCTTCTTGTCTACTTCGATAGTTTTAGTTGTGGTTCTTGTCTAATTGGTTGATTTTTAGTTGTGATATATTTTTAATTACTTAAGTTTTGATCACTATATTATATTTTTTCTATATAAATTAATTTGACCCATAAATTGTTGGTTTAGAGGCAAAAGGAATGTGAAGAACGGGTGTATGATTGCCACATTTGAGCACCACAATAACCCACTAATGTGCACACTAAACAAGAGAATATACATTTGGAGTGGGAATTGCAATCATATTGTTTCATTCATCATCCTTGCCAAATCATGCCTACTATAAGGACTATTCTCCTCACTCCCTCACTCCAAAGTTATGATTTGTTTATACTAAAAAAAGAGTATTACCAAACGTTAAACCTTACAATCAAAGTTTGATAATAGCCCCGCAAGGGTAGGTTTACACGTGAGACCAAAGTCGTCTGATCGATGCCGTTCCAAAAATAAACCACTAGGACTTGTCCTAGTGGTTACCCCCTTGGCTCTTAGGGCTTTGGTTACTATGTGACCCAAGTTCTAATCCAAGGGGAGGCAGTTTTACCCCATGTTGTTTCAGGAGGGGGTTTCTGCCAGGAGAAAGCTTCAGGAGGGGGTGTCTTGGTTCTCACGGAGGTCCGAGTAATCGACCTTGGACATAGCCCCGCAAGGGTAGGTTTACACGTGAGACCAAAGTCGCCTGATCGATGCCGTTCCAAAAAAAAAAAATTTGATAATAAAAGCATTGTGTGTCCATGAATATTCACGGACTTCTTTTTAAAAGGCGCTAAGTTAAACCCAAATTGACACTTTTGAAGATCCTTATATGAATATTTGGTAAATACCCATGTGAAGCTATAACCGAAGATTCTTAGATGAATATCTGATGTGTTCTTACATATTGTTCAACCCTGTAAGTAATATATATACTTTATATTGTCGAATGTTCATTTTTTTCCTTTAATTTCAATTATCGAATTATATTTATTAGCATATTTTAATTTTTGGATTTATTTTTTAAAATCCACACGTGCGTCGTACGAGTATCAAAAACTAGTCTATATAATATATATGAGAAGTAGAAGAATGTAACTTTATAAAATCTTAAAAGTTAAAGTAATTACAACTTTTTAAAATACATTGTATAATCCTTTAAACAAAATAAATGATAAATAGTCTAATAAATAAAAATTAATGTGGAATCAAAATGTAAAAATGTATAGATCCAGATTATTAACCCTAATCACGATACAACATCAGAGAACAACAAGATCTGAACAAAATATAGGAAAATACAAACAGACTCTCAACCGATCATCATCAATATGATCAGAATCATACAAGTAACACAAAGACTCAACGAATAGAACTCTGAACCCTAGAAAATTCTACGAGAACGAAGATGAAGAGCTTGTAAGCGGCGTAACAGAATTCCTAACTCTCTCACCCGGAAATAAGTCACAAGCATGACTTAAATACTGAAACCCTAAGCCAGAGATCTGTAACTGACCCGTAACAGACCCGCGAGCATCTGACCCGAGCTGCATCCACTTCTGCTTGAGCCCAATCGCCAACTCTTATAAGCCCAATACTCTACTAAGCCCAGAACCTGAAATGCAAACACGTAAACTATTAAGTTGAAAATATAAGATATATTTGATGTTTAGACTAACACATTTATTTATTTTAACACAAAATTATTTTTCTTTTGCTTTTCTTTTATAACTTTTAGAATATGTCGTTTTAAAAGTTTTTCATATACCGTTGTGAACGTTTTATTTATGTTATCGTTTTGATATGATTTTATTTAAACCCGAGGTATGACTAACAATGTATAAGTAACGAGATGTTTACCCACCCCGCGCGTTGTTACGGGGTTGAATTTGTATACTGAACGAAAGTAAAAAAAGTTAAGTGGCATAAAACGTAAAAGTTTAAAAGTCTCGTGGTGAAAGTATAAAACTATAGAAGTATGTTAAAAGCGAAAATAGAAAAGTTAAAAGTTCCGTGCCAAAGTATGTAAAAGTCTAACAGTCTTGTAATGAAAGTATAAAACTATAAAAATATACTAAAAACGAAAGTAGAAAGGTTAAAAGTTTCGTGACCAAAATAGAAGACAACAAAACTTATAATAAAAAAAACTTTAAAAGTTAAACGGTACAAAACGTAAGAGTACGAAACAATGTGGCCAAACTATGAAAACTAAAAGTTTACTATTTCGTTAAAAAGAAAAAAAACAAATCGTAAAAGTTTAGGGGTAGAAAGCGTCAAAGCACCAAAGTAACGTGGCCAAAGTTTGAAAAACCAAAAGTCTACTATTCATCTATGAAATTTGATCGTGTTCAAAGGTAACGGAAATAAAACGTAAAAGTCTAAAAGTTCCGTGGTCAAAGTATAAAACTATAGAAAGGTCGTGGCTAAAGTCGAAAATTCTAAAAGTATACTAAAAAGTAAAGTGCAAAGGTTAAGGGGTTTAAAACGTAAAAGTCTAAAAGTTTAATGATTGATTAAGGTATAAAACTATAAAAAGTATATTAAAAACGAAAGTATAAAAGTTAAGGGGTATAAAACGTACAACTATAAAAGTCACGTAGTCAAAGGATTAAATTAAAAAGTAATAGTGGTCAAAATATAAAAAATAAAAAAGAAAAGGCGTGGACCAAAAGTGTAAAAATGAGAGAATATTTGTGGCCAAAATAAAAGAAATTAAAACTCTTGAAGGACTTAAATGAATAAAAGTAAAAATAATGTGGTATAAACAAAATAAATCAAAAAAGATGTGGTGTAAATAAAAGAAATAAAATGTTCACTATTCAAGTATCAAATTCCATTGTTATATATATAATATAAGCATAAATGTAAAATCCGTCAAACTGAATATGAATTTTTATTAAAAAAATGATATGTACATGTACAACGTCCCCGCCACGTCGCGTATGCAAACCAACTAGTTATATATTATTATTTTTTTGAACGGCAAATTTGGATCACTGACGGAGGTATTACCCACCCATCCGATCATCTCCAATCCATTCAGGAGGAAACTCACCATAGGTGAGAAAACCCCATGCTCAACCTGTAACCTTGATTTTTTTTTTTGTTATAAATAAGACTTGAAACCAAGACCTCTTATTCATAATTTTCTTTAGGTACCTCCCACTAGCCAAGGATAATTATTAAGCAAAACCTAATGAAATTATATCTTTAATTAATTATTAGAAACTCTATCTAATTATAAGGGTGAGGTTATTGTGAGAAGTTTAGTTTGAATAAGAAGGATAAGAAGGAATCATAGCCATTAGATCTTTAATTAAAGGAAAATTGGAATTAAATAATCCAAGTTATTGGGTATTGGCGGATAATAATCCGAGTTCCAATATTGGCCTACAATAATCCCAATTATTTGGGTCTTGGAATTCATTGGGCCGCCGCTAATTTTTTACTAACTCCGCTAGTACTTGCTGACGTGGCAGGTGATGTGGCATCATTTTTGCTGACGTGGCAGGTGATGTGGCATCATACTTGCTGACGTGGCATGTGCCACGTCAGCACACAACTAACGGAGTTAGTGAAAAATTAACGGCGGTCCAATGAATTCCAAGACCCAAATAATTGGGATTATTGTAGGCCAATATTGGAACTCGGATTATTATCCGCCAATACCCAATAACTTGGATTATTTAATTCCAATTTTCCTTAATTAAATAAAGATCTATGGCTCAAAAATTTTCTAGGTAGAATTGGAGAGAAAAACTAAAGAAAACAATAGATAGAATGGTGTTTTTGACTTTTTATCAAATTCCCCCATTTTTTAAACCTTCATAACTCTTAGATACGACATTATTTTTTAAAAAAAAATTACACCATAAAAACGATCGTTTTTTATCTTTAAAACGCGTATAGTGTTGTTATATATAAAATTTAAAAAAAAATTACTCTTTCAATCGTATCAAAAGGTTCAGATTATTGTGTCATTGTGTCAAAATGATTAGATAATTGTGTCAAAATTGTTCAGATCATTGTGTCATATTGTGTCAAAATGTTCAGATCATTGTTTCATATGATGCTAAAAACCGAAAGAGTATTTAATTTTATATGTAGCAACACTATATATACTTTTGACACGACGACACAATGACACAATGATCATTTTGACACAATGACACAATGATGTGTTAAAATGTTCAGATTATTGTTTCATATGATGCCAAAAACCGAAAGAGTATTTAATTTTAGAGTAAATTACTATTTGCATCCCTAAGGTTTGGTCATTTTTGCCACCTGCATCCGATTTTTAAACTATTAATAAATCTCACCCCGAGGTTTGTGTTTTGTTGCCATCTGAGTCCTTGGGACTAACGATGGTTAGATTTTTCAGTTAAGTAGAAGGGTATTTCAATCATTCTATAGTTTTCATTTGTAAGGGGGTATTTTTATAACTTGAATAATAGAAAGGTCTGTTTTGTAATGTAACTAAATGATTTAAAATTTAAAAATAACAAATAATAATAATAATAATATCTACACCAGTTTCAATCGTACGCACGCATGAATGTATATCTACACCAGATTTTAATCGATCATATCTTTTTCAAAACTAATCGAAACAAGAAATTAAAGATATCATGATGTGCGAAATTGAAAAACGATCAGAATGAGATATGGATTGGCACGATTCGGAGATGATTTGAAAAACCCGATGATGAACTCGAACGAACACGACGTGAGATTTATCGATGAACTCAAACTTAACGAAAACTAAAACTTGCTATAATCTTGCAATGTAATTTCGAGCGTGACGAGACCAACTTTGTTGTATATCGTTGAGTTTTCATATAGTCACCATGGAAGAACCTTGGAGCAAGAACACGACTGTGATTTTTCGAGCTAGATCAAAACTCTACCAAAATTGATTTGGAAACTTGCATTAGATTCGTGTTGACATGCTCATACTAAGGGAATAAATCACTAGCACCAAAACAGTCCAGATTAAGAGGATTTCTGAGTCAAAATATGAGAAGTTTGACTCGAAAAGGTTAAACTCGACGAATTCGAACAAATCGACCACTGGTTTCGATCCAAAAATGTGTAGACTCACAACCCGAATGCCTATATTCTCGTCTTTATTACAGATCTATCTTCATCTCTGTATCAATTTCTAGATCTGTATTAATTTCTGGAACATATCGTCCCCATCTTCATCTAGGTTGCGGATCTGTATCAATTTCTAGAACATCATCGTCCGCATGCGAAGGTTGCGGAGGTGGTGGTGGCGGAGCGGTGGTAGTCACCGGAGGTGAGGTGGTGGTTTTGGTGGAGAAAAGTTTTAGGTCAAAGGAAAGGAAGATGAATTGGTAACTGATGGGTTATTTTTCTTTTTTCTTTTTCCTTTTTTTTTTAGTTTTTTTTATCATTTTAATTTAAATACAAAATTAGTCGTTATCTTTTTAGTAGCATATAAATTTATAGAACTAGTCCCTCATCCATAAAATTACTAAAATACCCTTTCACTTAACAGAAAAATTTAACTCCGTTAGTCTCAAGGACTCAAATGGCAACGAAATGTAAACGTTAGGGAATGATATGTTAATAATTTGAAAATCGTACTCATGTGGCAAAAGTGGTCAAACCTCAGAGATGCAAATAGTAATTTACTCTTAATTTTATATATAGCAACACTATATATACTTTTGACACGACGACACACCGACACAATGACCTGAACATTTTGACACAATGACCTGAACATTGTGTCAAAATTCGAAAAGAGAAAAAAAAATTCATTTTTTATATAGCAACACTATATGCGTTTTAAAGATAAAAAAATGCTCGTTTTTATGGTGCAATTTTTTTTTAAAAAATAATGTCCTATGTGAAAGTTATGAATGTTTAAAGAAAATGTGGGAAATAGATAAAAAGTCAACAAAAATGGCTAAGACTAAAATACCCCTACTTCCTTTTTTACTAGATCAAGATCTAATGGCTAAAATTCTTTCTTATCTTTTTTATCTAAAACAAACATCTCATTTGAACCTCAACCCAAATTATAATGTACTCTTTTCTAATTAGTATAATGTTTCATCTATGGTTAACCACTTATTAAGGTTGGTGTTATGAAACTTCATAAAATAGAATTTTCCAAACATTTCAAAGGTTTTAACTAATTATGTAAAAGGATATAAAATCTTAGATATCAATCAAGATTCAAGACACTCGATGATGAATGAGTAGGCATGACATTTGATGTATGAAGGAACGGAGAGCCTTGGATCAGGCACCACACATACCTTTGACATCAAAGCATTGACTTGTGCTTGGTCCCACATTTAACATTCCTTTTGACCACAATAGTTTATTCATGTTTTACCCATCTGACTCACTTTATAAATCTTCATCAAGTTTGTATATTCAAATTTGCATATAATTGACACTTGAGTACAAAAATACTCCCACCAAGTGATACACATTATCATGATCACTATATAATTATTTGTGTTATCAAGAGACGAATTAGTTTCTAGTGAAAAGATTTAGCGTATTTAAGAAGGAATTACACACTAACACATGTATACCAACACACTAACATAATCTTGAAAACAAAACAAAATGTAAAATTTTAGTTGTATTCTTTAAAATTATAAAATGTGTTTGATAGGTTTACAGAGAAAACCTACAAACTCCCAAACATAATTAAAGAAAAATACTAGATATATAAAAAAGTAATTCGAACTTAAAATAGTTTTCTGCAATTTTTCTTCTCCATTACTTTCAATGCAAAGCTTACAATTTATAAGGAAAATAAAAGACTAAACATGATCCTAATTTTATGCTACAAATGGGAAAATGAAGATACTATAGTGGTGCCACTAACCTACTAAATGCATGCATATAGAAACGTGAAAACTAAATAACAACTTTGAATTGTTCCACCCGTTTTCAACTGGGTCAGAAATGGACCGGGTCTTTTGGGTTGGATTAATAGTAACATGGGTCGCATCAGTGTTAGCATCCTCCTTTCTTTTTTTATTGTTATGTTATGACGCTAATATACACATGTTAGCACATATTTTTTAAGCTTCTTATATACTAGAACTTTTACAATAGCTTTATCTATTAAGGAGCACCGATAAGTGATATACAACTTTATACACATTTGGTATATCTAATTATTGATAGTAAATTATGTTGTCACACTAAAAATTAGTTTTAGAGGTGTAAAATTCTTATTTTCAAAATCAGATTTTCAAGCAGGATTATCCTGTGTGTAGATGATGTGTTATTTTTATGTTTGTTTTTTAACGGTAATTTATGGCTCAGCGGTGTATCGGGACTGGTTGCCCAGGACCTACCTACTGTTCCGAGTCCAAACCTCATAGCGAGGGAACCCGGGAGCGCCCCCCATTTGCACCATTGGGCGGGAACCGGGCAAGCCCGTAAACCCTCCCGACTCAGAATCAAATACAAGGCTCAATCCTTCATTGTCCACTAATATCTTACAAAGTGGTGTAAGTGGGACTAGAACTTGGGTCTCTTCAACCACAAGTTTAGAATTTTAACCACTACATCAACTTTGCTTGAAATTGTGTTAATTTTATGTAACCGAACAATTTTAATCTTTTAAGTACTCAAACCCTTCACAACTTTTCATGTTCTATATTTTACAAACTACTAAATTTGTTACTAGAGTGTAATAATTATCTTAGACTTTTTTTCTAATCACTCCTCTATCGGATACTCTTCATACTTTTCATACAACCATCAAGAAAGTGATCTACCAAGGGCATTTAGCTCAATGGTACATGATGATTATTCTCATTCAAGTGGTATAGGTTTAAATCCTAAAAAGTAGGTAATTGGTGGATTTTAATGGTGTATTTACTGTTTAAAAAATCAAGAAAGTGATCCGAGCGTGTTTATGACAATAGTCGATTCGCTGGTACACCCCCAATAGAAAGCTCGTACATCAATTACGCTACCTTTATTTCACCTATAGTGGGAGGAAACCCACTATTTTGGGAAAACCCCCTAGAGTGATGATGGAACATATGACGTAAGAGACTCCAAGATCTAACCTTCATTCTCCATACCATTAAACCAAGAGACTAATTATGATTCGAGCTTTTCATAACACTATTTGTTGTTAGGTTAAGGTTGGATGGAGTGCTCCTCTTTGAACCAATTCCACCTCATACTATCAACCAATTAATAACACATTAACACAGTGGCGCAGCTTAGTGGAGACCGAGGGGGGCGACCGCCCCCTCGGTTTTTTTCGGCCGTAGTGCTAATTTCTGTGATTTTTGAATTTTTTTTTTATATATTAAGGACCGCCCCTTCGGGATTAGGATCCGTGACTTTTCGCCCCCGCAAACTCTTCACCCAAGCTTCGCCAATGCATTAACATGTCATTTAGGTAGTATTTGGTGTGCATAAAAGGAATGTGATTCATTCATTTTTAAAGATTTCTATTTTTTATGGTAAGGTGTTTTTTTTTTCAATTTATTCAGGTAAATGAACTTTTTTTTTAAATTATGAAATAAAAAAGATAGTTAAAATAAAGATAAAGATATGAAAATAAATAACTAAAAAAATAATAAGTACAATAAAAAAAGAAAAAGATAAAAAAAATTTTAAAAAAAAATAAGTACAAACAAAAATAAATAAAATAAAGTAAAAAACTGAAAAATAAATAATAAAATATTTAAAACGAAAAATAATGAAAATAAAAATAAAATAGAAAACAAAATGACAAGGGTGACATACTGACATCTATCCAACCATTGCGAGATAGTCTTGACGTGGTTGTGCTTATTGATACATCTTACAAACAATGAAACAAGACGTCATCATTCAAACCAGAACCTGTGGAAATGTGTCCATCTCGTCCCATATTACTTGCAATAATAAACGAATCACCTTCTTTACTACATTGGCCATGCTAGGTTTGGACCTAGCAGATTTAAGTGGCGGTGGCATGATTCACTCCGAGTCTAGGCAAGGACTCGTTACTAAAGGTGATGCTTCCGGGAGGCAACCTGGGTGCTTGATCATGTTCTTTTATTATTATTATTATTTTTTTTTTAAATTGATAGATTTGGGTGGTAATTTTGAATGTTCGAGTTGGAATGGTTTTGTGGACGTTATTAGTGATTGTCATATGTTTTACGACTCTAAAAGTTAAAAACGGGATTTTTGGCAAAACGTGATTTTTTTTCACGGAATGTTGACCATGACCATGGTGCTCCTGAAGCACAATCATGGTCGGCTACATAGTCCTAGGCCAAGATCATGTGCAATTGGGCATTGTCACCATGACCGTGGTGTACTCCCACCATGGCTGCAGTGACTCTTCTCGCAGCCCCAATTCTAATGTTCTTGTGTCGTTTTTCCAACCTTTTACCCAAACTTTTATTCCACAAGTTTACCTATTGTTTTCCTCTGACCAATGACCGATGAAAATCGCATCAACATAAAAAAAGTGAAACCAAAACATTGTTGATCTTAATACCGCAAAATAATTGAGCAGCTATAGCATCTTAAATAAAAACATGCAAACTGATACGAATTCGAATAAGTGGGTGAAGATAACCTAGGCTAAAACCTAGCGGCGAAGACGCTTGGCCAACCAAGTCGCCGACGACAGTGTGATATCCGGCTAACCGGAACTATCAATGAACAAAACTTGTTCAAGAAGAAAATATTTTTTTTTTTTCAAAATTCAACTCCCTAAATTATGAACTACAATCATGCTTAAATTGACAAATAAATAAAAGGAAACCTAATCAAACTTGGAAACTACTAACTAATAAAATATTGTTCAAATTAAAGATAGATTAGGAATCAAGAAATCCAATGGGGTTTGGATTCCTTGGTTTGCGAACAGGGCTTGAATACTTATCGTCCGGATCTGTATCATCCTCCCCTTCTTTGAAAAAACTCGTCCTCGAGTTTTAACATCGGATCAAAACCACCAGGATCAAACGGAACATCTCGGCGTCTTCCTCTCAATACCGTCACGACCAAGATCATCACAACCAGATAATTAAGTTTATCTTCGCATGTCGCTCGAGTGGGCTTCAAACGAACACCATTTTGGCGGGTGGGTCCTGAGTCTATTGGGTTATCAGGTCTTTTCACCCTCTTCTCCTTCTCCCCCTCTTTGAAAAAGACTCGTCCTCGAGTCTTAAGAACGTCGAAGAGATCATCCGTCAGTTTAGAACACAAACCACATTTAGCCAAAGCATCGTAATAACTTGCTCCTTATAAAAAATATAACAAATCCGAATAAAAATTCGATCCTCACACCAATATTTTCCGAAAATCCAACCTTAATTAAATAATTATGGGATAACCCATGTAGGCTCCAAATTTGTTTGAAGACATCGAAATTTAAAACTGTGCAACCTTCATTCCAAACTTTGGGAATTCCTACAATTTTGGAACAGAAAGCGAATGTGATGTAGTTTCGCACCACAAATCAAGCCGGATATCGAGTATTCAAACAGAGAAACAGAGAAACAAAGAAACGAAGAATTCTTCTTCTTGATTATTCAAACTCAAAACTGATTAAACAAGAACATCCTCCACAATATAATGGCTCCTATCTAAAAGATAGGCATGAAACTTGCAAATAAAGATAAACCAAAATTAAACACAATCTTTTACCTATTTGAATTTCAAAATAACTAAATATAATAAATAAATAAAATCAAACTAATAATCCCAATTAAATAAACCTTCCGCTATCATACTCCCCTTCTTCGAATAAAACTCGTCCTCGAGTTTTGCCTCCTGCTACAAAGCCACCTGGGTCATAAGGAACATCGGGTTGTGACATGTTCAATACCGACACTGCCCACTCTTTGAGTTTAGCTTTACGGGTCGCACGGGTCGGCTTCGTGCACGTATCACTCGGGTCGTTAGGTCCCGGGTCTATTGGGTTGTTGGGTCCTCTCGAGTCCTCCTTCTCCCCCTCTTTTAAAAAGACTCGACCTCGAGTCTTGAGAACGTCGAAGAGATCAATTCTTTTTTTCTCGAACTTACTTTTAGTGTTGAACCATACTTGACAAAGTGAATGGATAATGTTCACACCATAACTTAAATAATTACCAACAAGATTTCCCCAATGTTCATTCACCAACTGGCCAACTTTATTTATCTCACAGATTTGAAACCCCACGTTTTTAGAGCATTCCAACTCGAACTTGAACCTAAATTTCATGGATATCTCGAAAAGCTCGAACGGATTGTTTGTATTTCTTGCACCCCACTTCAATTCCAAATTGAGTTTTTCATGAATACTAAATAATTCACTTTAAAATTTTAAACAGGTCTCATCTGTGTATAAAGGACATTGAAACCTCCCAAAATCCAATTTTGCCTTTTAAAATATGTAGCCACTTCCATGATATATTTTATTCTTGTATCCAATTTTGCCCTCCCAAACAGGTCTCGTCGTTCAAAAATTTTAAGCATACCTAGATTGTAAGCATTGTTGTCGGTTTCTTCTTGAGTAGTAATCCAACCAAGAAGTTTTTGTACCAACAGACACTCTTCCACGTTAGGAATCCGAAGAAGTTTTCTTCGGATATGAAGTAGCAGCCTTTCCTTAATACATTGATTTGTTCAAAAGTCACGTTTACAATCCCATTGTTTTCATTGAATAGCATAATGACGCCACCTTGTGTACGGTGATCTAATTCCTTATCATCGTATTCAAAATTGATTGCACATGGGAAAAAATTTGCTAATATTTTCCACCGAACAAAATCATCCACGAATTTAATATCCAATTCTTTAGCCATCATTCGGTGACTCGCATGGTTACCACGGATTCCAACCATATGAATCACCGAAACACCACCATCAACAAACCTATTTTTCTGGAAAATTTTAAGCATACCTAGATTGTAAGCATTGTTGTCGGTTTCTTCTTGAGTAGTAATCCAACCAAGAAGTTTTTGTACCAACAGACACTCTTCCACGTCAGGAATCACGTCGTCTTCATCATATTGAGGTTCTTGATCGAAAAGAGTCACTTCATCATTCTCATCATCCCAGACGATGAAATCTGATTCGGTTTGCTCCAAACCTTCTTCGTCATCCCAGATGTCCGAATCGGGTTTTGTTGCCTCATAGTGTTCATCCTTCCGTAACTCCAAGTCACGAACTTGTTGCTGCTGTCTCTTGATTTCCGCTATGTCCCGGGGATCGCGTAAGTGGTCCTCGTTTCCTCGGTCGGCGAATCTATGGGGAAACAAATAGAATCCGGCTCCGTAATTACCATTGAATCGTCTACTGAGCTCTGATACCAACTGATGCAGTTTCGCACCGCAAATCAAGCCGGATATCGAGTATTCAAGCAGAGAAACAAAGAAACGAAGAATTCTTCTTCTTGATTATTCAAACTCGAAACTGATTAAACAAGAAAATCCTCCACAATATAAAGGTTCTTATCTAAAAAATAGGCATGAAACTTGCAAAGAAAGATAAACCAAAATTAAACATAATTTTTTACCTATTTGAATTTCAAAATAACTAAATATAATAAATAAATTAAATCAAACTAATAATCTCAATTAAATAAACCTTCCGCTATCAGAATGTTTGTTGATATCCCTAAAAATTCGAACAGAAGATTTTTTGGGATATTGTTATTTTGTTTTTCATTCAAGTTGTCTTCAAATTGTATTCCAATGACAAGGCTGACATCTTCATTAATATGATAATCCTCAACAATCTTCATATACACATAAAATAATCCATGGGGAGCAAGTTGCAGATCGGCCTTTCCATCCTCACACAATTCAACCAAAATTAGAGGAATTTCTTTTATACCACATCTTCGAAAACAGTGCTTCATCTAGTTAAAATTCAAACTGCATGCAAAGTTTACTAACTTGTAGGAAAAACATAATACCAGATCGTAATAATCTGAAACCACAGAACGTGACGGAACCGATGAAACCACTGAAGACTTAGGGTTATCATCATCCCCTTTTACCCGTTCGTCACCTAGATTAGTACTCCAGCCAAGAAACTTTTGTATCCGCGCACACTCGTCCCTATCGGGTATAACTCCATCATCATCATCATAAATAGGTTCGTCTTCCCCTACAACGAACTCAGATCTCGTTTCTTCATTCTGCAACTCTATATCACGAATCCGTTGTTGTAGACACTCTATCTTAGTGATGTCACGAGGATCACGTTGTTCATGGCCGTGGCCTCAGACGGCGAATCTACGGCGTTGATGACGACGGTCTCTCCTACGATTAGACATCATGCGAACCTGATGCTCTCATACCACTTGATACGAATACATATAAATGGGTGAAGATAACCTAGGCTAAAACCTAGCGGCGAAGACGCTTGGCCAACCAAGTCGCCAACGACGGTGTGATATCCGGCCAACCGGAACTATCAATGAACAAAACCTGTTCAACAAGAAAATATTTTCTTTATTCAAAATTCAACTCCCTAAATCATGAACTACAATCATGCTTATATAGACAAATAAATAAAAGGAAACCTAATCAAACTAGGAAACTACTAACTAATAAAATATTCTTCAAATTAAAGATAGATTAGGAATCAAGAAACCCGATGGGGTTTGGATCTCCTTGGGTTGCGAATAGGGTCTGAATTCGGATCGTCCGGATCTGTATCACAAACCTTCCATCACCAATATAAATAAAAAGGGGGCCATAGGATCACCTTGACGTAAACCCTTACCAAGGGAAATTCTTAAGAAGGACAACTGTTCACCAAAACAGACAATTTTGTCGAAGACGAAGACGCCCGAATCCAAGCGCACCATTTACTAGTGAATCCCTTGAAAGTTATCATAGTCTCAAGATAATCCCAAGAAATCGAGTTGTAAGCCTTAGCGAATCAACTTTGAAAAGTAACAACTCTCTATTTTTAAAGCGGAAACAATCAACAATCTCATTGAGGATCAAAGGGCCGTAAAAAATATGGCGACTTTAATGAACACGAATTTCTCCTGACTAACAACTTTATCAATAACACCCGCTAAACGATTAGCAAGAATCTTAGAATTCATTTTGTATTGAATACCAATGAGACTAATCGGACGGTTCAGAAATCAACATCGGACTTTGAATCTTTGAAAGCAAAGTAATGAAGGAAGCGTTGCAACCATTCGAGATAGAGGAAGAAACAAAGAATTCAATTACAAAAGCCAAGATGTCATCTTTTCAAAATGTATTAAATGGTAGGTAAACTTGTGGATTAATTATGCATTTTATTCCACAAGTTTACCTACCATTTCTAATCACCCTCTCGGATATTTTTAACTATTATAAAATACACGTTAGCGAGTATATAATCGTAATTAAGATTGCAAGTTCTAGCCGTTCAAAAGAAAATAAAGATTGCAAGTTCTAAACTATTCTTAATTAAGAATTTTCATTCCTCCCAGCCTAAGCTGATTTCTAAATTCTTTCACATCCCACGTCGTAAATACTAAGATTTTTTTATCCCTCCCAGCCTAACTTGATTTCCGAATTCTTTCACACCCCACGTGTCTTTTTTTTTCTTCATATCTATAAATTTCATACTAGAAGCTATCCCATATCTAATAAATAATAAACAACGCAAGGGTCTCTCTCCACTATGAACCGAGAACGCAATCAAAAGCAACAAGCAACGGTTCCGACCCAACTTGCTCAACCGGGTTACCGGCTGACCTGCCACAACCGACCGACCCATATGGTAGCGGTTAAGGTGTCTAAGCGGCCTGCTTTTCTTCCCAGGTCCCAGTCCAGCTGCTTTGGCCTGGCGGTCCCATCCATCCATGAAAACATTGATGAATTACAAATGAATTTAAGTTGAGATTTAATTCCATCATAGTGGCTAAACGGCTTAACCCACTTGTAGTTGTTGTATTTGTCATGGATCGATTTAACAAGAGCGACTCGTGGATATGAGTAATTTCCGACGTGCAATTTTTTTTTTTTTAGGTTTTCGGTTTTTCGCGACCCCTGAAACGAATTTTTCGCGACCCCTGGAAGAAATTTTATGGTTTTTACCTAAAAATATGATCGAAAGCCCCTTGAAAATATGATTAAAAGCCCGTTAATTACCTAAAAAAAAATTTTCGGGGGCGCTGCCCCCGTACCCCCGTTAGTCTCTACAAATATTTTTTTTAACGCTACCACTGATTTTTTTCCCTGCGTCCGCCCTTGGTGGGATACGAGTAATTTCAATAAGGCTATCCATAGTAGTAAACAAAAAGGAGATTAGTTGTAACTATTTTAGTTTGTGGAGAGAAAAAGATAAAATAAATAATTAAATAAATAAAATAAACATTTTGCTTTTGGAATCACGAAGAGATGAAAACGCCACATAATTTATACGGGATGATTTTCTTAGTCATTATCCATCGTCACGCCCCTTGACGGGCTGATTAAGATGGCATAACAAAGTGCATATATATCAACCGTGTTGTTCATGCGAAGTTGGGGTGATCAGTGTTGAGTAGACAGGTTGGATTTGTTTGAATTATACTATGATAAATTAATTTATTCACATTTTAAAAATGTCAATTCAAAATAGAAAACTTTTTAGAAAAATAAAGTAACATAAAAAATTATTGGCAAGTAAAAGAAAGAAAAGTGATTATGGTGTATGGGTTGTATCAAATGATGAGGAGGATGGGCACGCCATATATGTTTTCTATTTTCTCATTTTATTAATTATTAGTGCTTGGATAAACTAAAAAAACAAATAAAAAGTTTGTCAATACATTAAAAAAACGTCCAATACTATAAATAAAGTGAAAATTCAAATACAAAGTGTTATTTCTGTACGAAACGTGCGAATGCATCTGGGCCGTTGATATAAGAAATCAATGGTTTAGATTTAGTCCGGATTTAATGCAAAAATAAAAAAGAAATTCTAAACCTAAGGAGAGCTGAGGAGTAAAATTGGTATAGCACATTTTTCAAGTTTCCCCCATTCTTTTAAACGTCTTAACTTTTTTATACGACATTATTTAAAAAAATACACCATAAAAACGAGCATTTAATTATCTTTAATTCGAGTATAGTATTGCTATACTTTTTTGAAGTTAAAAAACTTTTTTTTAGAACTTGACTATGCGTCCAGGTGACGTTTGCGTGATTATGAAATAAAGCATGCGTGATTATCGTATTTGGTGACAAAATGGTGACAATTGCCTTTTTGACACCATTTTGCTACCAAAACATAGTTTGATGGCAAAATGGTGACAATTGCTTATGAGAATAAAACTTGCGTAATCATCTATAACTTGCGTGATTATTGCTTATGAAATAAAGCTTTCCTGATTATGTATAACATGCATGATTATGATCTGTACATTTTTTTCACAACATATTTTGGTGGCAAAATGGTGACAATTGCCTTTTGAGATCATTTTGCTACCAAAACATATTTAGTGGGAAAACTTTTTTGTTTAAGTTCGTCTTCGTAAAGCTTGCATGATTATAATATAACTTGCGTGATTATGACTTGACGTTTTTCACAACATATTTTGGTGGTAAAATGGTGACAATTCCTCTTTTGACACCAATTTTCTACCAAAAACATATTTGGTGGTACAATGGTGACAATTGCCCTTTTGACACCATCTATAACTTGCGTGATTATGTAATATAACGTGCATGATTATGACTTGTGTGTAGATAGGTTTTTTTCACAATATATTTTGGTAGCAAAATGGTGACAATTGCCGTTTTGTCACTATTTTGCTACCAAAATATATATGGTGGCAAAATGGTGACAATTGCCCTGTGGACACCATTTTGATACAAAAAACACGGTGACAAGATCTTGCGTGATTATCAAACGTGGTTGGATAATTTCACCCCATTCGCACACAAAATGCCCTTTATACACTAACTCCCCCAATAAATAAAAACATAATCTTAAAATAAATAGCAAGTGTAGAATGTCCACTTATGGACATGAATCTTTTAGGTTTTTAATTACATTATTATATTTTTTATATATAAATGGAAGGTAAAGTTCAAATAAAAACCATTTTATTGTACAAACTTAAATACTAATGTAAATATCACTAATTTTTTATTATATAAAGGCTATTTAGGTAATTTTTTTGTTTTTCTTTTAAATTTTCGTGTCTATCAACATGTTGGCCACCTAACGATTTAAAAAAAAAAAACAAACAAATTATTTTGGAGGGGGTCTCCGACTATGTTGCATATATGCAACATGGTATGTTGCGTATATGCAACATATGCAGCATGGTATGTTGCGTATATGCAACATATGCAACATGGTATGTTGTATATATGCAACATATGAAACATACCATGTTGCATATATATAATATACTGCAATATACCATGTTGTATATATGCAACATACCATGTATATGCAACATAGTTGGACGTACATGATGAACAAAAAAAACTTTTTTTGTTTTTGTTTTTTTAAGTAATCAGGTGAATATGGGTACATATATACAACATAGTTTTTCTTTGGTTTTTAAGTTTCTACAATAAAAAGTGATTTGTACATGAACTTTACCCATGGATATGTATTGGGTGAAGTTATTATTACAATATATGACTTGTATTAGTGTATATATAAGGGTACGTAGTAAGAGGGTGTCATGTTTACTTTAAGAAAATGATAAAATTATCCGCGAACGTATAAGATAATAAGTACGTAAATTAGATGGTAACACACAAGCTATATGTTTACACTTACACTAAAATAATTAATATAATAATTACGTAAGTTATATGGATAATCACGCATATTATATTGATAATTACGTAACCTATGTATATAATTACACAGAGATAATCAAGCAAGTTATACAAGAAAACATAGACGCTTTTTTTTTAATAAAAAAATGTATATAAACACTATACACAAATTTACAAAAATAAAATGCTCGATTTCATTGTGTTATTTAAAAAAATGATGTAATAAAAAAAGTTATAGACGTTTAAAAAAGTTGAAAGAAATTTAAAAAAAAATCAATAGTTGTAGGCAAAACAATTTTACCCCTTCAACTTTTTCACACGTGAATTTTCATTTATTAGATCGGAACCATTAATTTTCTATATCAATGATACATGATATTTCTTACACTTTGTACTTAAAAGGACCTATATATTTAAACTTTCACCATATATAC